>VMDR010000674.1:0-191152 GCA_007922815.1 Macrotus californicus | reverse complement strand
ATCTTAAAAGCAGCAAGAGAAAAGGAGACAGTTACCTACAAAGTAGTGCCCATAAGACTATCAGCTGATTTCTCAAAAGAAACCTTACAGGCAAGAAGGGGCTGGCAAGAAGTATTCCAAGTCATGAAAGGCAAGGACCTACATCCAAGATTACTCTATCCAGCAAAGCTTTCATTTAGAATGGAAGGGCAGATAAAGTGCTTCCCAGATAAGGTCGAGTTAAAGGAGTTCCTCATCACCAAGCCTTTATTATATGAAATGTTAAAGGGATTTATCTACAAAAAAGAAGATAAAAAATATGAACAGTAAAATGACAACAAACTCACAACTATCAACAACTGAACCTAAAAAACAAAAACTAAGCAAACAACTAGAACAGGAACAGAATCACAGAAATGGAGATCACATGGAGAGTTATGGGGTGGGGGGGAAGGTACAGAGAATAAGTACCATAAATGGTAGGTACAAAATAAACAGGAGGAGGTTAAAAATAGTATAAGAAATGGAGAAGCCAAAGAACTTATATGTATGACCCATGGACATGAACTAAGTGGTGGTGGTGGTGGGGGTGCTGGAGGGTGGTAGGGTGCAGGGAGGAGGGGGCTAAAGGGGAGAACCAAACTGGGAAGAGAAGAAAAAATTAAAAAGAAAACAAAAAAACAAAAGGAAAGAAAATATAGCTGGCCTCTCTCTCCAAGGAGACTTAGCTCTTTGAGGCCAAAGTCTGCCTTATTCCTTATTGTAACTATAGGGATGAGCACTCCCTGAGCCTTAAAAACAAAACAAAACAAACTGAGCACACCCCCCTTTCTCTCTGGGTACATGACATTTTCTGCTCTCTGTCATGGAGACTGAGGGTCTGGGGTTCTCCTGGCTGACAGTCAGCTTCTTGAAGGGAGGACCCTGCCCAATTTATAAAAATTACAGACGAAAAAACCCAATAATTGTTCAATTACTTTCCTCAAACTCTACTTTTTAACACTAAAATTTTACTAAAGATATAGCCAAAACGCTTATGAAGACAGAGAAGCATTGTATAGATGGGGAAACGGAGGCTCAGAAACGGTGACTTGCACAGGTCACAAGGCCCGTCAACTGGGCCAGGCGCCTGGATCCCAAACCTGAGCTCTTCCCCACCCCACCTCACTGCCTCTTGTAGAATCAGACCCGAGCAAGTCAGGTGGAGCCGTCAGGAAGAAATCTCCTTCCTCACGGAAGGCTGCGGGCAGACTGTGGCCAGCATTGAGGATCCTCCCAGGGTGTGGAAGGGGGAGGTGGTGAGTTTATTTACAGGCAAAAGGGATCTGCTAGTTCAAGGAGAAGAAAAATGAATGACATTAATTTTTCACATTCTTACCTCTGGGACTGGGCCTGAACTTTAGCACGTTATTAGCAAGGCCAAAAATCACTCAAAAGCCTTACGCCTAAGAGAACAGAGCCAAAAATTTCTGCCTGTTTTTTTTTTTCTTTTCAGGGAGAGAAAGGTTTGTAATATTTAAAAGATCAGGATTGTGCTACACACATGTTAAAAATGACTCAACCTGTGGGGCTGGAAAGCATCTTCTGAGGGGCAGAGTGGTTTTGAGGGCCAGCCATAGACTTCAAGACAGATCTGCATTCCAATTTGCGTCCACTTAGCCTCTCCAAATTTGGGGGTGGGGGTGGGTATGAGATCTGAGTTTAATGGGATGACAGTACCTGGTATGAAAGTGGACACTTACCCAATGTCAGCTCCTTGCCGTTCTGTAGTTTATGCCAGAGAAGAACCTTGGCCTGGGAAACAGGAGACCTGGTTTCACCTCCCAGCTCTGCCAGACTCAAGGAGACTTCAGTACTTAACTGCCCTGACCTCGGCTTCCTCCATGGAGCCCACCTCGGAGAACAGTCATAGGATCAGAGGACACTGCACTGGTTAAAACCAGCACAATGCCTGGCAAGTTGCAGGCACCCAATAAATGTTAGCTAAATTGGAATCAACTGGAATTTGTCCTGTAAACACTCATCATGCAAGTTCCCCTCAGCTAGCTGTTTAAACATAGCCTGATGCAGTTCCATCTGTCAGTCAGCTGGACAGCAAGACCACGCGGCGTCCAGCCCTCCATGGTCATCTCCCAAAAATACCCCCAGGGTGTTTGCTCCCCGCTGGTAGGTCGAGACTGAACCTGAAACCAAGGGAAAAACATTACTGCCGCCCACCCACCTCTCACCAATCTTACCCATTATTCACTGCCCCCACGTGTCCAAGGAACAAATCATCTATCCCAGACGTAAGTCAACGTTAGCTCTGTCATTCTTAGAAACGGTAAAGGTAACAGAAAAGAGAATTTAACTCCCAGTATCCACCTCTGATATCCACAACCTTCGCGTAGAAAGCACCACGAAGTTTTTCTGAACCTGGACAATCACGGTGAGGGTCCTGCGCACAAGGCAGGCGCAGGCGCATTAGGGATCCTACCCTGTTCCATCCCCAACGGGGGACCAAAGAAAGCTACTTCAAGTCAGTTGTCATTCCGTGGCAATGCCACAGGCTCTCCAGGACTAGTCGTCTTTCCCCCGGAACTACTTGCAAAGAGATGAGAGCGGCAGGGACGAGGCGCGACGCAGAGACGCGCGTGGCTGCCCGCTTGCGCCCCACCGCGCGAACACGACGGCTGCTTTGGGGTCCACAACAGTTCAGCACAAGGAGTGGTCGCAGTGACAGCCGCAACAAAAGCAGCCAGCAGTTACGAGGTGCACATTCTGTACACATTAGCTCAGTTAGTACACACAACTACTCTTTGAGGTCTCATTATTCCCATTTTCCGGATGGAACGTAAGGTGTGGAGAGGCTAAGGCCCGCAGTCACACAACCCATGAAGTGGCTTAGCAGGGTTGTCTCCCTACAGCCAGGGGGCCGGACATCCATCGTAATTCAAATATCAGGATATCCCCCTCTTGGAGTGACCCCTGCAGACCCCTCCCCCACCACAGGTTCTTAATAAAAATCCCGGTTCCTTTGTAGGAAGAAGTCACTAGTCTGCAGACAAGGAGGGGTTAAGGAGACAGTTGCAGACTTAGAACTCCAAGTTTTCTGTTTTGTGGGCTGAAGTCAGACTTGTAGCATTAACTTTAATGTAAATTTTTTTGGAGGTGATTCATGTAGCATTCCTGCCAAGAATTTTAATAATCAGACTGAATTAGAACAAACTCTGTCGGTACATGCCTAACAACATCTGCTGATTTAACAGTTATCCTGGAAACCCCGGAAAGCCTGGAGCGGGGCTGGCAGAGCAGGCTGTGTGCGGGGGTCATCAGGGGGGAAAGACACCTGTGGGCAGCCTGTGCCTTCCGCCTTCCATTCAACCAACAACTGGCTCCACTTTTATAGTATCCCATAGCCCCCAGGGGCGAAAGGAAGGGACAGAACAAATCAGAAAAAGCTCATGAAAAGGAAAACCTTTCCCAATGGTCTCTTTTCTACTACAACTGAGGGCTATAAAGTTCTTCTCTGTGGTGTGAGGATTTTCAGCATCTTTTTCCTGCTCTGACTCAGTGCATTCCCATCAGGAACAGGGACTTGCCCACATGGCGGTATTTCTTTAAGGGGAGAGGAGGTAGTGGGAGAAGCCAATCTTTACTCCCAACCCTTCAAGCATCGGTACCTTTAAGGGCGGGACCTACACAGTTTGGCAAAGCCCTGGGAGAATCTGCTTCCCATCTTCCTCTCCTCCTCTCTCCTGGTCACACACAAGTCTGTACACACGGGTGAGCTACACACAAACTCACACTCTCACACTCACTGCACCATGGATCTAACAAATGGGCCCCAAACAAGCAGGGTGACAGTGGATCCAGCCCTTCCTGGAAGGCAGTGTCATTAAAATCACAAATACTATATTAAAATTATAAAATAATTTTTATAGGCTTCTTAAAGTAGTCTTTGAACCAGAAAGGGAAGTTTAGGTCAACTGCCCCCCACCCTGAGACAGGGGACACTGTTACATGCCAGAATGGCAATAAAATATCACAGCATATTATCTGTAGAAGACACAAGTTATGCTATTGCAAACTGTGACAAGTGGTTCTAGCCAGTGCTGTCCAATGGAAATACAGTGTGAGCCACACATACAGTTTTAAATGTCCTAATAGTCACGTGAAAGAGGTAAGAGACAGGTGAAATTAATCTGAATTTGTTTAACTCAGTATACCTGAAATATTATCATTTCAACATATAATGAACTATTATAAATAAGATAGCCAACATTTTTTATACATAGTCACTGACATCCAGTGTGCATTTTATTTTTATTATTTTTTAAATTTTTTAGTATATTTTATTGATTATGCTATTACAGTTGTCCCATTTCCCCCCCTTTATTCCCCTCTGTCCTGCACACCCCTTCCCACCCACTTTCCCCTTCTTTAGTTCATGTCCATGGGTCATATGTATAAGTTCTTTCGCTTTTGCATTTCCTATACTGTTCTTAACCTCCCCCTGTCTATCTTCTACCTACCATTTATGCTTCTTATTCCCTGTATCTTTACCCCCTCTCTCTCTCCCCACCCATTCCTCTGATGATAATCCTCCGTGTGATCTCCATTTCTGTGATTCTGTTCCTGTTCTAGTTGTTTGCTTAGTTTGTTTTTGTTTTAGGTTCAGTTGTTGATAGTTGTGAGTTTGTTGTCATTTTACTGTTCATATTTTTTATCTTCTTTTTCGTAGATAAATCCCTTTAACATTTCATATAATAAGGGCTTGGTGATGAGGAACTCCTTTAACTTGACCTTATCTGGGAAGCACTTTATCTGCCCTTCCATTCTAAATGATAGCTTTGCTGGATAGAGTCATCTTGGATGTAGGTCCTTGCCTTTCATGACTTGGAATACTTCTTGCCAGCCCCTTCTTGCCTGCAAAGTTTCTTTGGAGAAATCAGCTGACAGTCTGATGGGCACTCCTTCGTAGGTAACTGTCTCCTTTTCTCTTGCTGCTTTTAAGATTCTTTCTTTATCTTTCTTCTTGAGTCATGTAATTATGATGTGCCTTGGTGTGTCCTTCCTTGGGTCTAACTTCTTTGGGACTTTCTGAGCTTCCTGGACTCCCTGGAAGTCTATTTCCTCTGCCAAATTAGGGAAGTTCTCCTTTATTATTTGTTCAAATAAGTTTTCAATTTCTTTCTGTTCCTCTTCTCCTTCTGGCACCCCTATGATTCAGATATTGGAACGTTTAAAGACATCCTGGAGATTCCTAAGCCTCTCCTCATTTTTTTGAATTCCTGTTTCTTCATTGTGTTGTGCTTGAATGTTTCTTTCTTTCTTCTGGTCCACACCATTGATTTGAGTCCCGTTTTTCTTCCCCTCACTGTTGGTTCTCTGTACATTTTCCTTCATTTCCCTTATTGTATCCTTCATTTGTTCATCTAATTTGCGACCAAATTCAACCAAGTCTGTGAGCATCCTGATTACCAGTGTTTTGAACTGTGCATCTGATAGGTTGGCTATTTCTTTGTCACTTAGTTGTATTTTTTCTGGAGCTTTGATCTGTTCTTTCATTTGGGCCATTTTTGTTGTCTTGGTGCGCCTGTTACGTAGTAAGGGGTGGAGCCTTAGGTGTTCCAGGCTCCAAGGCGGGGCAACCGCGTCACTGTGTTGTAATGCTGTACATGGGGGTGGGTCCAAGAGGGAACAATGACGGTTGCTCCACTCTCTGACGGTTTTCAGTGACTTTCCGTGCTACCCACAGTCAAATTGGGCCCTTCTGGTGCTGATTCCTGGGTGGGTGGGCTTGTGCACGTTCTGGACCCTGTGGGTCTCTCTAACGAGCTCTCCTGTAAGGCTGGGAGTTTTTCCCACTGCCGCTGCCTCAACTCCCACAAGAGCTTCCAATCAGAGGCTTTGAGACTTTATTTCCCCAAGCTGGAACTCTGGGTTGCGGGGTCTGTCTCGCTCCCCAGTTATTCCTCCCAGTTTATCCGCATGAGGGTGTGGGGCTGCCCGGTCCGCTGCTGTGACTTGCCCCAATCCGTGCCCCACCACACAAACCCTCTCCGCCCAGCTCCCCGGCTCCACCCCTCCTACCAATCTGGATGGATGTTTCTTCTTTAATTCCTTGGTTGTCGGGCTTCCATACAGTTCAATTTTCTGTCAGTTCTGGTTGTTTTTTGTTTTAAAATTTGTTGTTGTCCTTCTTTTGGTTGTGCGAGGAGGCACAGTGTGTCTACCTATGCCTCCATCTTGGCCGGAAGCCCAATACTCCCCAGTGTGCATTTTAAACACAACACATCTCCATCTGGACTAGCCATATTTCAAGTGCTCGATAGCCACATGAAGCTGGTGAATACTGTACGAGCTACACAGTTCTAGGAATCAGTGCAGGACAATTAAGAAAGGTTCAGCCCTGGCTGGGTGGCTCAGTTGGTTGGAGCGTGATCCCATACACCGAAAGCTCCTGGGTTCAATTCTCGGTCAGGGCATACACCTAGGTTGCAGGTTCCATACCCAGTCAGGGCAAGTTCGGGAGGCAGCCGATTGATGTCTGACTTTCACATCGATGTTTCTTTCTCCCTTCCTCTCTCTCTAAAACCAATGAACATATCCTTGGGTGAGGATTTAAAAAAAAAGGAAGAAAAAAGAAGAAAGGTTTAGGGTACTGGGTTACTTCTAATTGTGTATTTCTAAATGATTGGCCTGTAAATAGTGAATACATACTATGTTTTACAAGACTTTTTAATAAGAAAAAAATTTAAGTTCATGCTTGCCCATTTAGGACTAAATGACTCTGGGCAAGTAATTTTAACCTTGACTTCAGCTTCATTAAATGTAAGTGGAGCCCTTGGCTGGTGTGGCTCAGTGGATTGAGTGCTGGCCTGCAAACCAAAGGGTCGCTGGTTCGATTCCCAGTCAGGGCACATGCCTGGGTTGCAGGCCAGAACCCCTTGGTGGGGGCGCGTGAAAGGCAATCACACATTGATGTTTCTCTCCCTCTCTTTCCCTCTCCCTCCCCCTCTCTCTAAAATGAATAAAACCTTTAAAAAATGTAAATGGAGATTTTTCTTTTTAAAAAATGTCAATACGACTTCCATTATGAGGCTGTTGTAAGGATCATATGCTATAATGCATATGGAAGTGTTTTTGCACAATGATATGCAAATGCTAATTATTGTTATAACAGCTCCTGTAAGAGAATAGATCATTCTTGCAGATCAACAGCATTCTTCTCTGTAGTCTATAAACATTTTGCACACAGCTGTCCTTCCTTCCTGGAGGCATCCAAACAACACGGATGTATATCCATAATTCCCTAACACGGTTACCATATCAGAAGCCATAAACCTCCTTCAGGAGAAAGATCCCATCACAATTTCCAAGTGAAATTTAAACTGTTGAATAGGTTTGTTTGTTTTTTAAATGAAGACCTTGCTTTAGCCCTGGCTGGTGTGGCTCAGTGGATTGAGTGCTGGACTGCGAACCAAAGGGTCACCGGTTCAATTCCCAGTCAGGGCATGTGCCTGGGTTGTGGGACAGGTCTCCAGTAGAGGGCACACTAGAGGTAACCACACATTGATGTTTCTCTCCCTTTCTCCCTTCCCCTCTAAAAATAAATAAATAAAATCTAAAAAAAAAAAATGAAGGCCTTGCTTTAAAAACAGAAAGGTATCACTGATCAGCAGATTCTAGCGGGAACTAGCTTTGCCTCCAAGAGAATGACACAATTCATGAAAATGTCGTGGACTAGTGAACACAGATGCTCTCTCACTCCCTCACCCCATCCACCCACCCACCTACCCTGTTCCCTTTCCTCCAGCCTTCTGACTCTGTTACAAGATTTCGCAAACTGTCTTTGAATTTGAGTGGATAGAAACAATCAATGTTGTAAGACTGAGAAGAGAGTTGATGTCTAAATATTTGACAGTTCAACAAAAGACCGGCAAGATGTCCCTCCCCACCCCAGCCAGTTATGATAATGAAGATGAAAATTTAAGCCTTGAGTAGTGATTAAGCAGTAATTATTTCATGAAAAGTGAGTTATATAAAAGGAAATCTAAAAAAGCTTTTGTCTCTGAGAATTAATTGTAGGCAGAGAACAAATCCTTGTTTCCAAGGCCATCTGAGGTACTGGGCATCAGCACCCCTCCCTAGAGACACAGACCCCCCCAACCCTGGTGGCAGTCAGGAAGACCACCAATGACAGCACCCTCACTTTACAATTAAGCCATAAGTGCACCCAGTTTTCTGAGGTCCATCTAGATTACATCTAAGATCAGCCTTTCCCAAACTATGCTTCTCACAATGTTTCCGGGCCTTTATTTCACTAGGGAGGAGCAGGCGGAGAAGTTCCGTGGACAGATGAGTTTTGGAAAATCCTGCATCCACACAGTTCATCGGGTTCCTCCACTGCTCGGACACGTTAACATGGTAGTGTTGTTGGCGGGGGGTGGGCAGAAGGAGGGTGGGGGAAGGGATTTGACCATGGATTGAACCTTTTTTCAGATATCAGATCGAGAGTATTCTTAAGTAGCCAGCCATAGGCACATCTGCAGACACTTCCACTTTTATAAATAGCCACAAAATCTACTGAGTGGCAGGGAAAAAAATGAACGTAGGCTCCCCTGAAACCAGCTGAATATCTACTTTGTTTTTATACTTGCTGAGCTGCACATCAAAGCTGACCCTCAACAGCACTAGACTCAATGCCGTCTGATGACAGAGGCTCAGGAGTAACTTGGCCCATCCACCTGTGATTTCTCTGTTCTACCTGCTGGGTTATTCCCCCAGCCTCACCCCCTAGACACCTGTGGCCCCTAATCAAAAGCATTCCTGCTTTTGTACTTGAAGGTACCAGTATAAAAGGTGTCAACATTCTGAAACAAAATGTAATCACACCCTTTATTATCTTAATCGAATGGGTCCACAGAGCATGCTCACTGCAAAGAACGAACGATTCCAACCCTGACCCCTGATTTTCTCCTGTAGAGTCAATTTGACTGTTTCGAAGACCCCTGTGCCGCCCTTCTGGATTGCGCCGTTTTGGTTAAATATGAACAGTGCACGGCAGGGACTCCCCAACATGGGCCAGGGCCAAGGGCGAGGGCCTCGGGGTCCTTCCAACCACATGAGAACCAAAACCCAGAAGCACAACTGCTCTTACATGATGGAGGCCATGACACTTCCCTGTGAAAAAGGGATCCCTGTGTTTTAAACACCTGGAAACCGCCACCAGGACTTTTAATGAACACACCCCCTGCCGGTGCTCTGACATATCTCGGTGCCTGCCTTTAAATGCAGATTAAATGACAAACACGCACACACACTTTGGTTGCCTCAGCTACAACCTCGTAAGACGCGGCCAAGTCTGAATGACACATTGCTCATAACACCCAAACACGGCACAGCCGCCCTCCCCGGGTGTCACCGGTGCGCCTGCAGAATAAGACTCAGTAAAACATTTTGACAGACCCGCAGTGACTGGAAAAACAATG
Source organism: Macrotus californicus (assembly GCA_007922815.1). Taxonomy (NCBI): domain Eukaryota; kingdom Metazoa; phylum Chordata; class Mammalia; order Chiroptera; family Phyllostomidae; genus Macrotus; species Macrotus californicus. The sequence goes on along the minus strand of VMDR010000674.1, from coordinate 181,697 downwards.
AAGCCACCAAAACCATGACAGCTCTGACTACTCACAGAAGACAGCATTTCTTTATTTCTGCTGGAGTTCTGAAAAGGATGGCAGATGGGGGCTCTGTAAACTTGTGTTCCAAAGGAAACAAGTCTTGAAGAACTACCGTGAGTGATGCTATCTCGCAGACTGCGCGAAGGGGAAATGCTGCGCAATAAATAATGTATCTTCTGAAAAGTCAGCAAATGAGAGCTCCTTTAATGTCTGTTTCTATCCACTGTAGATATTATAAAAAAAAAGTCTTCATGAAATACTCCTAACATAAAGGTAATTTATGTGTCAGAAGAAAATCTTAAAAGTCATTTCACCCCTTCAGAGTGAGGAGTTCATGAAGACCTACAAAAGCAATTGTTTTTTTCTCCTAGAAGTTCTATCCACGTCTAGCATGGAGCACCATGTCACCTAAATCAAACAATCTATGACTTAAATTCTAATCTTTGTAACTGACAGAGAGGGATGATAAAATGTTTTCCAAATGCTGTGGGAATTTTTTAAAGCTCCCAATGCATACATAATACTGCCTGTTGTGTGTGTGTGTGTTTAAAGAATTTACCATCAGTTCCAAGTTAGAGTTCAATTGCAACAAATACTCAGAACTGATGACTTAAAAAAAAATTTTCTATATACACAGCATTATTGCTTCGATGAATTAATGCCAACAAATGTGGTCAGTATTGTTTCCAGATCCTTCGAGCCATTGTACTCCTTATTACAGTCGGCCCACTCCCGCCTGTCCTTCATTACTTAATTTTCAGTCATTTGCAAACTCCAGAGTGAAAAAGGAGATGCATCTGGGCCACTTTACTCGGCAGGAGAAGCAGCACTGTGGCGCGGGCCGCGGATGTTCTCATGGAGGTCGGCCGACATGGACACCCCCGACCGAGAGTTCGCTCCCTCCCCAGATGAAGAGGCTTTGGAAGGGCGGTTTCCATTTTAGGGCAGAGAATGTGGGCCTTAAGAAAGATTCCTTCTTGTTGTAGCTTATCTTTTTTTTTTTTTTTTTTTGAGTATCCATTGCTGATTAACTCCATTCTGTCTGTTCTCTCAAAGGACTCCAAGTTCCCACAATACATATGCATTCAATTTTATTGCTTCTCACTTGATATATTGCTTTCTAACTGTTCAAGGCATTTTTGGTGAACATCATGTTTCTGTCTCCCAAACTTACACTCTAAGCTTCTTAACGATAGAAATCATGGCCCTGCCTCCACCCTGGGTTTTTTTCCTTTACCGTGACTGCATTAAATCTATAAATTAATTCTGATTAAATGACATCTTTACAATAGTTTGCATTTCCAGCTAGGAACAATCTGTTTCTCTATTCAGGCAAGTCTTTTTTCCCCCTCTTTTTTAATGCCTAACCAAACTTTTCTAGTTTATCTGTAAAAACAAAGCATGCACAGAGTAAAAAACTTCGTGAGTCTCTCTCCCTGCCCCCCGCCCCAGATTTCAGTCTCCCCCTTAGAGGGAACACCCTTGGACAGGTTCTTAAGTAGCTTCCATGAAGATGTTCATGCATATGCATACTTATACAAGCAAAAATATCTCTCCTCACCTCCTCACCTTTAAAACTCTGGGCCAGTTCTCAACTTAGCAACTCTCAGCTGGGAAAGAAAACACATCTTAAAGGGAACAGAACGATTTTCACAGATCAGGCAACGGAGGGTGAATCGGGAGCTGAGAAATAAACGGACGCCGGGCACAGAGGCTCCACACACACAAGCACGTTCCCGGCGGCAGGGGCACGGACTACTCCGCACCCGGGCAGCAGCGGCCGCGGGGCGGCTGTGCCCACACGTCGGTCCTCGGGCAGTCTGTGTCCGCAGGCACTTACTCTGGCTCGCATTCCAACTGCAAATACTGCTATGACACATGTCATTCCACAGACAACTCTGTTTGTGTTTGTAAATTCTGTGGGATACACTCCCACAACGGAATCGGCGGGTCGAAGATGATATCCACTGTAATTCTGAGTGGCACTGCCAAAGACACTGTGTCTGTTTACACCCCTCTAACCACCGGGCGAGGCCCGCTTCCCTGCTCCCTGCCTGTGCCGTGTGGACCCACTGCTCTTCGGGGCGGCCTACAGTGACGCATCACAGTTCTCAGCTGCACTTCTGTCACTGGACGTGCAACCAGGCATCTCTTCGTGGTTGTAAACGTGCACCTTTCTTTCTCTGTTTCAGCTCTTTACTCAAATGGACTTTAAGAGCCCTTCATGCATTAAAATACTGGCCCTTTGTCGTAAGTGTTAGAGATACTCCCCCAGTCCATGGTTTCTCATTTGATTTGGTTCCTGGTATTTTGCACCACATAGAAGTTTTGTATTCGAGTCATTTCTTTTATATTCACCCACAAAATCTAGCTTCATTTTCTGACCACAAATGTATACATGTTAAATTCCTTTCAAAAGGTCAGACAAAAAAAAAATGAACTACCGGTCACCAAAAATCCTTCCCCGGAATCTGGGAGAACTTAGAAGAGCAAATAGCTGTCAACCAAACCACTGCCAGCACCCAGTGACGTAGCTCATCGAAGGGCCATCCACAGATCTCTGGAAAGGCACACTTTTTCATTTCGTTTGAAATGCCCATATGCCTGCCAGCTTCCCAGAGGCCGGCAACCCTCTGTGCCTCTAGTAAAAGAGGCTTTGGCTTGGCTAGTTCAAAACAGAAGTGATTATAGATGAAGATTCTGGCCCTTGCCCTGCTACAGCAGAGACTCTTCAATACGACGCCCAGTTCAACAGGCAAAGAAAAGGTATTTGGTCAATTTCCCAGAGAGACTATGGCCAGCACAAGACCAAAAAGAAAAGGAAGTGAGGCAGGTTTTCCAACTACCTACTAAGTCCCCGGGGAGGGAACAAATGACAGATGTTCTCACACATGACTGTTCCCTTCCTGGCACCTCCTTCTTCTTATCCTGTCCAGTAAAAGAACAGAGAAAAATGAAGCAGGAAGAAAAACATTAAAAAATGATTTCTCTTTTCACCTCCACTGTTCACTTACGTTACAGCAAGGACATTAACTGATGAAATGGTGTGTCCTTCCAGATTCTGGGAAGGTGCTGACTGCATTCTATTGGTTCTCGGTACCTGATCACAAATTAACGTGTGTGTGAGCGGGAGAGCGAAAACGTCACAATTGACGGGCCACCACAGCGAGAAGCAAAGACTCTTTCTTTATATGGGGCTTATTTCTCAACTCCCTACAAAGGTCTGTTTATTCAGCAAACATTTCTGAGTCCCTGCCACACGCACGCCGAGACCTACAGACAAGGACCCCTTGCCCTGCAGAAGTACACAGTGTAGCTTAGACTGAAAGGTGCAGACCGATCACAGCGGCCTGTTTCTGCACTTCCCGTGGGAGAGCGCGCTGAGTGCCGAGGGAAAACACGGGGGGTGTATCCAGCCAGACGGGGAGTCAGGGAGAAAACGGTGAATACGGTGAGTGCGGACTATGCCACAGAGAAGCCTGGCAATGAAAAGGACAGTGACAGGATGAGAGCTTCATGAAGAGTTCATTTAGGGAGAAAGAAGATTTTCTGAAGGAGGCGGAAGTTAGACAAGAACAGTAGAAGGAAGTTTAAAAGCAAACACCCAGGTTGGTAATTAATGTAGCAAACAAGATTCCCAGAGGAGACAGGTATATATACAATTCAACAAATATTTATTAAATGCTACCTTGTGCCAGCATTGGACTGGATGCAGACCAAGATAATTAATGAAGACTTGCTTCTAACCCTGGAGGAGCGCGCAGAAGTGCGGTAATTAACTCAGCGTGCAGCGAACAGAGAGAGCGCGCCAGGACACGGGAAGTACAAAGAACTGCTACATGCGCAGGAGACCATGCCTGAGCCCTGGGTGGGGAATCAGGACTTCCCAGAGGAACTGGGAAGTTTGTGGCATCAGGAACGGAGGTAGAGGGAAGAAAGAAAACAGGATGAATAAAAATACTAACGGGCTGGGGTGGCAGAAAAGAACTTGCATTGGAAAAGTAAGGCTCTACAGTTGAGATTAAGAGAGATTATGATTAGACCCTTCAGAGTATAGAAAAAGTGAAATTCTGGACAACATCCAGAAATTGTTTCTAAGAAAAGGATAAAAGTGAGAATTAATTAGTACACCGTGCAGTGCTCACCAGCTCTGGTGCAGGAATGGAGAAAGAAGCCAACATGAATGCCCTGGAACTGGAAGCCTGGCAACGACACGGCAGCAGACCCTCCAAAGCCAGGGTGGCAGTTCCCAGGGACCAGGACACACAACACCAACGGGGTGACCACATACAGGGGCCGAGCTGGAACTTCCAGGATTTCCCTTCTAGGTCTTCCCCCCGCCCGCCCCATCCCCAGAGTTTTGGTCTCCAAGCAATCAGTCCTGTTTTTATTTCAATGCTCAGTTTTAAACCCCATTTTGAAAAGGCACTTTTTGAAAGGCAAAGATTGGCAGAAAAATACTGAAGCTCTTAAGAGCTCCTGTCTAGCTGCCAAAGCATTGTTTTAGTCAAATGTCAAATGAAAGGGGAGAAACAGAACGATGATTTTATTTGAATTGCTTCCAATGAAAAGTAACCTCCAGCGAAACCCTGGGGCCACTTTGCTGGAAATCCTGGCATGTCGACAACAGAAATGGAAGGAGAAAATTGCATCTTCCAGAAAGCCCAGTATCAAATAGGAAAAACCGCAAGCAGTGATGTGCTTTCGGGTTCCTGTGGTCAGGATCCATTTCATTCTTTTCTCCTTCATCCTGCTGAAAATGAAATTATTTTAAACATCGTTTTTTCCTTACAAGGGGGCTTTTGGAAATGATTAAAGGTCAAATCCCTTGTTTTAAGTAAACTTAATATATTAAATTCCAAATTTAGTGAACTAAAAATGTAGGGAATGAAAATAAATACATTCCCAAACTTTGAAACGAAGATTTCAGGATGCGGTTAAGCAACGTCCAGCCTGGTGAAACGTGATGTGGCACCCAGCGGGGTTAGCCACTGTCAATGCCTCAGGACTCCAACTCCTAAGTGTTCAGGGACTCCAGGGGTACCTGTAGCTCAGAGGTCGGTGTTACCGGCAAATGGGGGAAGGAAAGGAGAAGATGGAACAGTGATCTGGGAGCTGCAAAATGAGCACAAAGCATCCAGAGCCTTAACGGTTACGCTGGTAAGTTACAGCAGCTAATGGGCCTCCAGGTTAAATGCCATCTTCACCTCTTCCTAAGGAACTGCCTCCCTCCCTGCGTTTCCTGGTGTTTCACTATTTATTTCTTCTTCTCCAACTTCAGTGAGATATAACTAACAAAACTATCTAGTTGAAGGTGTGCCGTGTGATGACCTGATACATGCGTACCCTGTGGCGTGACGGACCCAAGCAGGCTAATTAACACATCATCACCTCACACGGCAACCACTGTGTGTGTGTATGTGGTGAGAACACTTCAGATGGCCTCTCTTGGTGAATTTCAAGTACCTGAGAGTGTTATGAACAGGAGTCACCGCGCTGCAGACTAGGGCCCTTCCATAGAAGTTTCCGATCCAAGCCGAGAAGCTATTTCCCGTGAGTCTTTATCGGCATCCATCAACCACATTTATCAGACACGCACTATATGCACTATGAGTCCTTTCCCCTCACACATGCTGGAGTCACACATCAAAGAGACTGTGCCTCCCACAGGTTGTTTGTTCTCCTGTGAACAAAGGGGTGAAGTGTTCTGTGTCTGAGACTCGTTTACTCAGGAAGTGAAAGCCAAGCCCCAGGGGGCACCTTGTCACTTGTGGCAACTGTCCCAGAGCCTCCGGGTTCCTTCTCAACCTGCTCCGCTTTCTGATCACTCTGCCATTTCTCTCCCGACCCTTGTCTTCACGTCCCATCTCTTACATCATGCCCACTCCTTGACCGCAGCATGGGTACCGGTGGGCTGCTCCCTCAAGGACTTGGCGTAGACCCACTTCACCATCGCAACCCAGGGCAGAGTACCTGCCCCAGGTGGATGTTCCTACCCACATCAGCCTCCAAGAGGTAAACCCCAGCTTCCAGAGCTACAAAGAAGCACGTACAAAGTACCTCCTGGGAGCAATGGGAGGGGGCAGCTAACGCTCTCTGGGAAGGCTCTGCAGAGCAGGTGACGGCTAATCCCAGTCTCAGAGGGTGAGCAGGGTGGGAAGGGTGGGAAGACATTCCAAACAAAGGAAACAGCTTGGCAGTGAGGAAAACAAATGGATTTTGTGGTCAATTTTGGCGACAAGAACCCCTAATGAATAGTAACAAAATGTTTACTGTCCTCCTACTTTATGGGAGTCACATGGCCCAAATACAGGGCCCATCACAGAAACTCATTAAGTATTTGTGGAATAAATGAAGTATCAGCTGCATTTAAAAAGTTTTGTCTCTGAATCAGAAAATAACCTGTAACATTATCCAACTAGAAGCGCACCAAAAACAGAAATAAAAACCCCAGGAAATTCACTATGACCTCTCTCAAGAAAACAGAGCTCTTCCCATCTGTAATCACAGAATGACAAATGAGACCTTGCTGGGCTGGGACCCTTGTGCCAGAAATAGAGCCCCAGAACACTGGGCCCACCGGGATCTGGTCCTGACTATGGTATTTTCCTTTGGAACATTCAGTGTGCAGGGGAAGGGAAGGAGAACCTAAAAGGAAACTGGAGGAGCCCAAAATGCGTCAGGGAGTTTCGTCACAGCCTTTTATTTGTGACCTAGACTCAGGGAGCCATAATTCCTGTCTTGGCTTTGGCTACTGTGTCAATAATTCAGTTCCAACCACCTTCTGTCTATGCTTCTTGCCTTAAAACGGGTTTGGCTGAGCCCTGGCGAATGCCAAGGGCTTGGGTAACAAGACGAGTTAAATCAAGTCTGCACAGTCCCCCTCCTCACTGGAGATGGTTCTGAGACGATTACCCCAACCAGATGGCCTCTGTCCAGGGTTCTGTCAGTGTGTGTGACAATTCCTTAATGTAAGACACTACGAAATACATCGTAACAACGATGAAAAAGCTGTGACCTCCACGTGATTGGGCCTTAAACTGATACAGCCAGTTCCGTGAAGTCCGACCGCTTTCTACACACCTAGCTTTGCTGTTGAGTCACAGACTCCGCCCCTCAGGCCTTGCTCACCGAAGTCCCAGCATCCATCTCATTTGGCCCTCGAATGGGAACGAGACCAGCATCAATCAACGTTTATGAGGTAGTACATAGCTCTGGAGGCAAGCAAAGTGGAAAAATAATGTTGGAAAGGAATCCAGAAAATCCACCTACATGCAAAGCAGCCCTGATAGAAAACACCTGGAAAACACACTCCATTCGCTCTTGGCAGACCACACTGGTGCGTGAGCTCATCTGGCGATACTTCCCTCTGCTCATCCTACAAATTGATAGGCACTAACCTCCGCACCACGGAAAAAACACACCTCCGTCTCTCTCTGCCTCCAGTTCCGCTAACATCCTTGGTGCCGTCACCCCCCACCCAGGCTGCCCACTCAGTCCCAGAACCACCTCCATGGAAGGACCTTCACCTTCCACTCCCACTAGCATGGCAACACCCTAAATCTTTAACACCCAAATACCCCCAAATTCAAAATTTCAAACTTAGAAATCCTGCTTCCTGTCCCTCACCTCTCCCAGTCAGCTACTTGTTTGTCTTTGGGGAATCTGGCAACATCTTATGATTGTTCAAACTGAGCCTAAGGAGTCAAGGGCCCACATGGCTCTCCGCTCAGCCAGGGGCACCTGAAAATACCCAGGCCCTTCCCTGGAATCTGACTTCACAACCCAGCAGCGCCTGCACAGACCCCCCTGGCCTTGGTGCACGCCTAGCCCGCCTGGCCTTGGCAGAGTCTCGTACCCTGATTCCTCCCACATTCTCACTCCCTGTGTCCGGCTGCCTCCCCAAGTGACCGGCCCGCACCAGCTCCTGTAGGTCCTCAGTGCCCTCCCAGGCTCTGTGCCCTTACCCAGATTCACCTGCCATCAGCCTGTTCCCAGGGTCAGCCTCATCAATCACACTCTTGCTGGCAGCATCTAATACATTCTCAGTGAGTGCGCTTGACCCTGCCTTGCTATCTATCCTCCAGGTGCTCCCCTGCCAAGCAGGATTCCATTGCCCAGAAATCTTTTCGGTGATTCTCCTTCAGCTGCCTGGCTGGTGCCCACAGCAATGGCTTCCAGCGTCTGCCAGGCCTCCAACCCCAGCAGCTGTTCACGTTCAACAATCCTGTCACATCTTCACCAAAAAAACAGAAGGCGACCACCGAGGACTTGTTGGTTCCTCCTCCCTCTTTCTCCTTTCTCATCTCCTTGCCCCCAATCTCAGAAGCTGGTACCCCACCACCCACGCTTCCACCTGTGCTCTAGTTGTTATTCCCAGTTGGCCACTTGCCCACAAAGCACAGACAAGAGCATCTACCCCACAGATCTGTAGTGAAGGTTGAGGGACCACATAGACAAAGCACCCAGAACAGTGACGGGCACACACGAGAGTGTTTTCTGTTACTGCTCCCTCTCTTTTTCCTGAACCTACAGACCAGATCTGTACCATCCCCCCAAAACAGCTGTTTGTGTCCCAGCAACTGCTTTCTTTGTCCTGCTCAGCACCCAGCTTCTTGGCTCACCACCTCTTCCTTATCCCTGCTCACTCCTTGGATCCTGTAGGAAGGCTTCTGCCCTTGCAGTTGTACAGAATCCACTCTCAGCACGGTCACCGATGACTTCTGATGGCAAATCCAAGGTCAAGTTTTCAGTCTACTCTGCCATCTAAAACCACTTCCTTGGAACTCTGCACTCGCCTCTCCTGGCTCTTTTGCTTCTGTGATTTGTTCCTGGTCTCTTACAACAGCCCCTCCGCCTTCCCCCTAGATGCTGCTGGTCCCACCCTTGGCCTTCTCCTCCTCCCCCAAAGACAAGCTCATCCGTTCCCACCCCTTGGACAATGCCTGGTATGCTGAAGACTCCTCATTCCTCACCCAGCCTCTCTGCAGCTCTATCGGCCAGCTGTCTCCATCTAGTTATCCCAAGGGGACCTCCAATTCACATGTCCAAACTGAGGTTGCTGCCTTCCCCAAACTGCTTCTCTCTCTGTGTTTCTTCAACCCAGCTCCCTGCTTCAAACTCCTGGTAGGGTGTTGGGCAAAGGACATAATTCTAGTAAACCCATGGCGGGGCTATCTCTGACCGTATTGGTAAAGAGAAAAAGGTTAACCCTGCATTCATGGACCTGGATTCCAAGTGTAAGAGTCATTAGTCAAAAGCAGGACAGGACCACAGATAAAATCTAAGGGGTACCTTCTGAAAGACCCAGTGAGCCCAAGGGTGTGGGCCTTCAAGTTTGGGGCTACGAGCGAGCACGTCAGATGTGAAGAATGAGAGAGGGCCAAGTGGAGTCCACTCTCGGCTCTGACAAGGTGCCGTGTGTGACTTCCAGGAGCCCGAGATGCGCTCATCTCCCCTCTTCCCGCTGCCACTCCGACGGCCACTCAGGCCCCCAGGCCCCCAGGTTTCTCCCAGCTGCCTGCCCAGCCACCACCATCCCCCCCAGCTCAGGACTTCTCTGTTTCTCACCTACAAATCACGAACACCACCAAGCTTTCCCAACCATGCGTCTCTCTCTCACCCCCAGTCTTTCTAAGCCTAACTGTGGTCACACCGCTTCTCGGCCTGAAAACTCAGTGGCTCCCAACTGTGTGAGGGGCGAGCGCAAGCCCTTTTGGCCTCCACAGCCTAGCCCCAGCCTGCCTTCCCAGCCTCCACCGGCAGCACGACAGCTGCGACGAAGGACCAGCACTCTGTGCCACTCTGTGACAACCCCCGGGGGCTGTGAAGCCCCCCCACAGGTCCCTGCCGTCTGGAAGAGCCCCCCTTGCCTTACTGACCTACAGCCAACGCCAATCACTTCCCTTTCAGATGCAGTAGCAAATGTCTCAGCAGCGATGAGGCTTCCTCCGCAAGCAGCTCTGTAGACAGTCCCTTCTCCACCCGCCAGCCTTTTATATCCCCTTATCCTCTGTCTTCTCTACCCACCATGGGCCCCCAAAGTTGATGTCCAGGGGGTGCTCTTACAGGGTCTGGCACAGAAGAAAGATGAAAATAGCCATTTAGTGAGAACTAACCCTTCCACACACACCGTTTCATCTAGTCCTCTCGAGAACGAGGGAGTCACTAATCACCTCCATCCACAGGGCAGTGAGACCGGCCAGCCGCTCAGCCATGTTCCTTGAATGACAAACTGACTATAACGCCTTCCAAGAGATTCCCAGGTTCCTGTATGAGTACACTTAACACATCCTGCCCTTTGCTGCCCTCTCCCAGGAATCAGGTGACTTCGTCATGAAAGGCCTGTCTCACCTGGTGATGGCAGTGCCACTTGCCGCTGAGACCTATGCTCACAGAGTCTCTCCCAGAATTCCACTGGTTAAAAGCACATTTGGATGAAATGGATACTCTCAAAAGAAAATATAAAAGGCTGAAAAACTAACTTAAGAAGTAAAATACTCAAATGTAACAACGATCACAGAATATCTATACATTCTTACCAAATTACCACCTGCCCAAAAAGACACTGGGCTCGGACAGGTTCAGAGGCAATTTCTCAAAGCCCTAAGAAACACAAAGTTATCCTGCGATTTAAACTATTCTAGAGCCCAGGCAAAGAACTGTGGGGGATCTTTACTCTTTTCTTTATTCTTTTCTATGTTTTTCTGAAACTCCCCAGAGAGCGTGCATTACTTTAATAATCAGAAATACTAAATCTACCTTACAGAAATTTTTCATAAAACAATTATGAAGTTGTACAAAGTTTTCTCTATGAGTAAATGAGCTTTTCTGTATAATCTAAAATGAGCAAAAATTGGAAAATGAAATGTCCAACAATGTGTTCATTTATTCAGTTTTTTAAAAAATCCTTACCAGAGGACATGTTCATTGGTTTTAGAGAGAGAGGAAGGGGAGAGGAAGGGAGAGGGAGAGGGAGGGAGGGAGGGAGGGAGGGAGGGAGAGAGAGAGAGAGAGAGAGAGAAACATCAATGTGAGAGAGAGAATCATCCACCACTTGCCTCCTGTATGTGCTCCAACCAGGGATTGAACCCAAAGCCGAGGTACATGCGCTGACCAGGAATCGAACCCGCAACCTTTTGGTGTATGGGGTGACACTCCAACCAACTGAGCCACCCGGCCAGGGCTCATTTATTCACCCTGTGTTTGCAGACCTACGACAGGCTCAGTGTCAGGCACTGGGGACAGAACAGTGAGCTAAGCACACATGGAGCCCATCCTCACGGAGTTACCCTCTACATAAGGAGACGTATCAAATGCCCCCAAAACAAACACATTATAAACTCTGATAAGTGACACAAAATAAATATGTAGGCTACAATGAGCGTGCCTACGGCCCTGAGAAGAGGGCCTTATCTGGGGGTCAGGATGATGGAATATCAAGCAACTGTAAAGCAACATGTTGAATATTTGATGACATGGGAAAATGTTCATGAAATAGTTACGTGAAAACTACAGTCCAGAATACAAAGTTTAGTCCCGCTTTTGTACAAAAATCAGACTTACACCGAAAAAAGGCTAGAAGGATATACAAATACAGTAAATGCAGAATGTTCGCCGCGGGGAGTTTAGGGTTCTTATTTCCTTGGGCTTCTCTGTATTTTCCAAGTTTTCTGAAAGCTCTTTTATTACTTGTCTAATAGTCTTTGTCACAGTCTCATTTGATTTTTTTAAACCTTTTTTTTTATCTTGGTAAAACATACACACCATACAATCCTAACCGTGGCAAGTGTGTAAATCTGTGGCACTAGGCACACCCACGTTACTCGGCCACTGTTGCCTCCATGCGTCTCCAGGCCTGTTCACCTTCCCAAACAGACACTTGACACCCATTCAACACCGACTCACCATGCCCATGCCCCAGCCATGCCTGCGCCCCAGCCGCTGGCAACCCCCAAGCCTCATTTGATTTTAAAATGCCAACTTTCAAAGACCAAGCCACCTTCGCACTTCAAGTGTAAATTTCCTTCCTCTGCCAAACTCCCATCACTAGGAAAGACTGTCTGAGTGAGGCCCGCAGGAGCTAGAGTTTTTACAGAGCTGGGAGGGACAGGCCTAGGTGGCAATTTTGGACAATCAGAGGATGGGAGGTGTGGCAGTGGGAGGCGTTTCTAAAACAGGGATGGGAAGGCACATTAACTATTTGCTTTGAAGTCTGGCCCTGAGCCCTGGGAAAAGTCACTGTACTCAGGTAGACGGTCTCCAACCTGAACCTCTGCTTCTCCCAGTTCAGCGCTGATTGCCTCTGGCTGCTAAGCTCACACTCTCTCTCTCTCTGTCTCTCTCTCTCTGTCTCTCTCTCTCTCTCACACACACACACACACACAAGGAAGGCAGGATGGTAAGACAGAGATGCAGAAATTTCAACGTCAAAGAATGAGACCTCCCAGGAACCAAGTGCAGGAATCTCCTTCACAATACTCTTGACAGCTGGTGGTGCAGCACCTGCCCGCACACATCATGTCCAATGACAGGGCACAACAGAGCCCTGGCATTCCAGGGAGAAACACCCGGGCAGCTTCATGAATCCCCAGGCCCGTATACACAGAGAGGGTTGTAGAGGCCTCTGGATTTTTCCCAACTTTTTTTTAGCATCTCACCTCCCACTGTAAGTTAACCCCCTTTCCACCTTCTCCAAAACTCTATGTCACCAGAAGAAATTCCATCCTGGCTCAAGCAACTGGTAAGACTTTCATGAACTTCCATTTTTGCTACGAAGAATGTGGTGAACTTATTCCCAGCACAGCAAAATTCATCACATAGTCTTTCATTTATCCAAAACACCTTTTTGGGGGGCGGTGGGGAACAGGCTAGGACCTATCCCTTCTTTGGACATCTGTGCTTCTTCTTTCCTACAATCATTAATACTAGCAGCTGATTTTCTTTGCAAAAGAGCCATTTTTCACAAAGAAAGATATAATCAGTTAAAAGTTAGAAGGGAGCTGCAATTCAAATCTGTGTCTCAGTAAAATTACAAACCACTACCTGTCAGGAACATTTGGGTTTACTTAAAGCTTTTAAAAAAAAATTGGGACAGTGCTAAGCTTGAGAATTCCAAGTAGTACGGTCTTTGGGCCCCTGCTCCCCACACCTCTTTATTAACAGTGCCATCCCACATGTACTTGGAAACATGCGTGTAGGTGATAAAACGCTCTGCTCTTAAATACGTCCACCCATCCCCCTACCCGGTACACCCAGGAAGTGTTCATTATAACCTCGGAAGGTGAGCGGGTGATCTGAGGGAGGGCTGGACCAAGCACAGGAACAGCAGGTGAAAGAAGCAAACGGCAGCCAGAGGGTATGGGATGATCTGCCCACAGGGCGGCAGTGGGGGTACTTGTGTGGGAGGCTCTGCAGAGCAGTCAGGGGACACTGGGCTCGTGGGGGCAGAGAACAGAGGCAGGTAAAAAGGACACAGGCTGGCCCTGGCCGGGTGGCTCTGTTGGTTGGGGCATCAACCCATACACCAAAAGGCTGCGGATTCAATTCCTGGTCCAGGCACACAGCTAGGCTGTGGGTTCAAGCCCCAGTTGCGGCGCATATGGGAGGCAAGTGATTGATGTTTCTCACGTTGATGTTTCTTTCTCTCTCTCTCTCTCTCTCTCCCCTTTCTTCTCTCTCCAAAATCAATAAAAACATATCCTCGGGTGAGAATTAAAAAATAAAAATAAAAACATAAATACATAAATAAAAAGGAGACAGGCTAAAAGGAAGATGGGTGAAGCTAATTTCAAAATACCACCTAGCGATTAGCTTTGTCCTCACCAGCTGTCCTTGAATCGCTCAAGCCCGCACTACTCTCCCCTTCTGCAACCTGGAATCTCCCCAGCTGGAGAGGCCTGGGTTAGCAAAGTCACCTCCACTGAGAAGCCGGGCTGGTGGTAGTTAAAAAAGGGAAGAGAGAGCAAACATCATGAATAAAGGAGAACCACAAATCACGAAGCACATCTGGGCCCAAACTCTGGAAGACATTTATCTTACAGGGCTCTCGTAAGGACCTAATGAGGACGCAGATGGCAGTGCTGTGCTAACAGAGTGCCTGATGGGCACAGAGCGTGGGAAGTGCGGATCGTAACGGCTCGGCACCACTTCTTCAAAAAGTGACATCTGACTAACTTCATACTTTACTCCCAAAGTAAGAGGGGCAGTCTGGGGAAAGGTGGCAGACGTGGCATATGTCACTTAATAAGGAAAACATTCGATGCGATTTCTCTCCATGGAATCTTGTGGACAAGACGGGGCCTTGAGGGCTGGATAGGTGAACTGGTAAGTGGCCGAATCAGCATGCTCCCAAAGTGTGAATTCTTGGGTAGATATTAACCTGGAAGGAAGTTTCTCACTGTGTTCGAAAGGACACCATTCTGGCCATGTTCAGCTCGACATTATTCTTAATTCCCTTGCATAAAAGGAATCAGGGAGTATCGTTCACATGTACAGATATCACAAGGGGCTACAGCTCAGGCTAGGGCATTGGACTGCGGAGATCCAAAAACTAGGAGCCGTGTAAATGCAATACTCAGAATAATTTTTATGAACTGCTTACAATTTATGCTTAATCCCCATATATAAAGTAGAGGCCTTAAATTGGTGAACTGCATATGTGCTTTATTTGGCTTGCCCAATGTTAAGAAAAAAATTTTTTTTAATGGCTAACAGCATGTAAAAATTAGCAAGTTTCACATAAAAATTCATGTTTTAAGCTTGAAAAAGCAGAAGACCTCATTCCTGCAGGGCAATACCTGCTGGAGGGGAATGCTGCCTTGGCCCTTGGATGGGTCCCTTGGATGGGTCCCTATTTGGGTACCCACATGGCCCAATTCATTCCTCTTCACCTCCCTGGTCCCTCCCAGCATTGGAGTTAGTGACTCCTGCAATCTAATGTTGGCTCATACTATTACGTGTCCAGTTTACTGTCATTTGTTTTGATTGTGCATTAAACGCCAGTTAAACTTTTAAACTTTCTCTCTCATGTTCAGCCTCTGCAGGTTTTGCTTGTGCAAGATCCAACATCTGATCATGACTCCATAATGAGAGTGGGTAGGTACAGACCACTTCTGATTGGCAAGTGCTTTCCTATGCTTCGGTTTATTTAATCTTCCCAATATTCCGGGAAGTCTGAGCTTATTTTCTATGTGATCAGGGAGATCAACGAGCTAACAGGGGGCCAAAGGCAAGATTTCAACTCAGGGCTTGGGTTAAGTCTTAATCTACTATTTCCCACCATACCACGCAACTGCCAACCCCTGGAGAGGGCCAGCTGGACAAGCCGACTGGAGGAGACTTAGATCCAGATTGCAAAGCTGCTGGGCGGCTCTCGAAAGAGGACAGATTTGGCATCCTTGCTTGACTTGCCTCTTGAAAAAGCTGTATAATGGTGCTTAATCCAAAGACAGCTGATTCTCATTCACACTTAACCTATGTTGAACTCACATACTAAATTTTAAAGCTCTGCTCTTGAAAATGCATTTTGCCCTTTAAGATCTCCTTGGTAACACCCGTAAATGGTATCTGGGCTGCAAAAAAATTTGGATCCAGTCAGTGACTGGAGTTAGAATAAAATCCAATTGGAAAGTCAATTCAGTGAAGTTCCAGGATGACAGACAGCTGTGTAGCAGACTCAGGACAACCTGTCCAGAATGGAGAAAGACTGGAAAGTCCCCGGAAAGGGGGACTCTCAAGGTCAAAGGGGAACTCAATAGAATACCTAACTAATGGAGTTTGGGGGGGAGGGGAATTGAGGACATAGTCAAATAATACAGGCGCAGAGGAGGTAATTATAAACTTCAGGGAAAACAAACAGCTGTAGAAAAATGTAATCATAACACTTGAATTCACCCTGAACAATATTTACAGATTTTTAACTACAAACTAAGCATGAATTTCAACCTGCACACAAAGCCTGAATCACAGTTATATAACAGAAGGTAAATACCATCAACTTTGACAAAGTAAAAATTAAGGTAACAGGAGGAAGAGGGGAAAGAGAATTGGAGGGCAGAGTAAAAAGATACCCACATTCTCAGATCATAAAAAGTCCTCATTGAGAGCAAGAATTAAAGGCATAAGCATGTTATTTAAAGCTAAAAGAGTTATCGAGAGAACCATAAATGGCGATGCAATCATAGCAACAGGATCCAGGAGGCAAAGCTGGTTTAAGTGAGCAAAGCAGTCATCTATCCTGGCAGAAAAGCAACAAATAATGTTGAAAAGGGAGCGACTGAGAAATCACAGCAGGAACATAGATTATTCAGAGATATGGATGTAATTACCAGGATCTGAAAAAAGAAAAAAGCTAAGACACTTTTTTTTTAAATTAAAGATTTTTATTTATTTATTTTTAGAGAGGGGAAGGGAGGGAGAAAGAGATGAAGAGAAACATCAATGTGTGGTTGCCTCTCATGTGGCCCCCACTGGGGACCTGGTCTGCAACCCAGGCAATGTGCCCTGACTGGGAATCGACCCGGCGACTCTTTGGTTGGCAGGCCGGCACTCCATCCATTGAGCCCCACCAGCCAGGGCCCAAGACACTTTAAAATGGTAGCTTTTAGGAATAGTAATAAGCAGAGAAAGATCACTTTTTACTATAAGTCATATATACTGTCTGATTTCTTAGCCATAAGCATATATTACTTAATTTTTTAAATATGTTTGATCTATTTGAAAACCTAAAAAAAAACCAAAAAGCTAAAGCAAACATCATAAGCCAGGTGTCTCCTACCTGGCTACCAACCAGTGCTGCATGATTTCGTCCTGAGTAGTAATTCTCAAAGTGGGATCCCAGCATCAGCAGCATCCCCTGAGAACTAGTCAGAAATACAGATTTGGGGGCCCTACCCTAAACCTCCCTAGTCAGAAAGTCTGGGATGGGGCCCAAGGATCTGCATTTTAACAAACCCTCCAGGTGATTCTGGTACAGACTCAGGTTTGAAAACCACAGGTCTTGGGGAAACCCAAAGTGGCCGTTTTTGGTGTTTTCTTCTCAGCCGAAGTGTTCACTATCCATTAAGGACACCCCAGGTGAAGGCCTGAGACCCTTCTAAGAAAATACACATTTTCATAGAGTCTCCAGAGCTAGTTTCCCCAGGGTGAAGGCCAGACAGAAGTGATGTGTACCCCATGCGAATTCTGGTGGGAGCCAGCAGGAAAGCCCCGCCACAAGAAGAGGCTTCCGAGAGGTGCCCATCGGCCACGGCCATCAGTGGGCAGTAAAAGCAGGTTGGGTGACCCCTTTGCTGAGCAGCTCAGTGGGTTGGGAGGGCCTTGGGCTGGCTTTGCATAAGTCATCTGCTATTATAAGGATGCAAGAGGCACTTCACTTCTGGCTCCTGACATTCTGAACGGAGCTCTCAGATATCCTTTGGCTATTTCTGACTTAAAATAGACCCATGTGGAAGAGGGGAAACAGTATCTTGCATCCTAATACACTCTGATGATGGGCTCCAGGGTATATGCTTTGCCAGCCTCTCACTTCTGCTTGTGTTGGGAGGGGCCAGAGTTCCGGGAAGGTAGAGAACATTTCAGAACTGCCATGATTCCCCTCCCGCAGAGCCTCTGACAGTCATGTCAATCAGGCAAAGCCTCAGAATCCTTCCCAACACTCAGCTCCCAAAGCTGCTGCGAATCAGTCAGTGCTGGCAGACAACATGAACTTGATCATACGTGGCTCAGTACACCTAAGCATTTTGTCATTAACAGACGCTCCAAAGCATGACAGTTACCCTAGAGTCTCTTAGTAGGAACAGGTGACTGTCATTAATTATCATTTTCTGCATATTTTCCCTCTTGGGGTAATGAATTTTGTAAGTTTGTTACTGGCTACATGAAATAGGGCTCATTTCCATTTCTTCTAAACAGCCTCGCTAGAACTGAGTTCCAGAGGCTTGTGAGCTGATCTATTGGCCTAAGCATCCTTAATAAGGGAAATTAAAGCGAAAACTTCCAGAAACCCATTTAAAAGGGTCTGAGTCCCACCGGAACACAAACGGAGCAATCTAAATGTTCAGTGCTGCTCCCTTCCTTCAAAGTGCTTATAGTACAGTATGAAAGGTAAAATGAAAAATACAGATCAACCTAAGTCAAGTGCCAAACTGCTAACAAGAGAATAACATCACAGCTTCCAAAATGGGACTGTCCAAGAGTTGGAGATGGCACCATGGAGGTCACACTGGATTTGGACAGGCGGAGAGCGGAAGGGGAGACATTCCAGGCAGTATGAGTAACCCGTGCAGAGAGGAGAAAACGGAAGCGAGCCAGTTGTGCAGGCTCTGTACAGGGACCAGCCTGCCTGCCAGGGGCTGCCTGCTGAACCTGGGCTGGGGCGGGGTAGAACAGCTCCCAGCATGGGGGGGACGGGCACCGCCGGCAGCTGAGAACCTCTGCTCTAATGACGCACTGAGGGGATGTGGCATTTAAGAAAGATTTGTCCCCCAGGGCAAGGGATGAAGCGAGGCTTGGGACAGCACAAGAGAAGACAGGGACCATGTTCTCCTTTCTCAGGTCTCTTCTAGGTACAATGACACTGAGTGGTCTGCTCCCTGCTTGTCATCCACAAGACAAGGAATTCAAACCAATGCCCTGCCACTTCCTCCTTCTGCCCCTGACTTACCAGCCTCACCAGCCCGTCTCGCCACTGCACTCAGCTCCTTAGGAAGCCCGGCAGCTCCTCCAGGTTACCCTCAGGCTGCGAAGTCGCTGAGGGCACCTGACACAACACGTCCATAATTCACTAAGTACAGTGGCGGTAGGGTGGAACGGTGAAGGGGCTGGGCTTGGAGTCAGCCTGCCTGGGTTTGAATCCCACGGAATCACTTACCCATTTGTGATGTTACAAAAGTTACCTAATCTCCCTGTGCCTCGGTTTCTGCATCTATAAAATGGGGTTGATAACAGCACTTAACTCATAGGGTTATGTAGCTTGAGTAAATTAATACAGGTAAAATTAAAACAATGTCTCGTACATAGTGACCGTTCATTAAACGTAGCTCTTATCACTAGCATTCATCATCCCACATATTAACTACATTAGTTCGAAGGTTATTTTTATGACTTATTTCAAATTAACCAATACACTGGTTTTTCCTAGAAAACGTAAACATCCCTCACCCACACCAGAATCCACATAACCACCTGATATTCACACGTACAATTCTGGTGCTGGAGAGAACTCAGGGATCATTCAGTCTAACCATCTCCCTCTTATAAAGAGGAGGAAACTAAGACACAGACAGGCTACAGACAGTGATTAGTAAAACTTTTCCTTCAATTGATTTGAACTGTCCACAATCACAAAGGAAATCAGAGATGAAGCAGCCCACCCCTGCTCTTTAACCGCACTCCGATTCGATCTCCCTGACCCCTTGAAATAGTCCCTTCCCACCATCTTCAATATTTGTAGCCTGAATCCCCCAGGGGGGCCTAAAAATTCATCTGCATCCAAATCTTCAGAAGTTCCAAAGTACCAGATAATTTAGTGTCCCATTCTGGGTGTTGCTGGGACCAAGACACAATCACGTAGGAGGTATTCGGTGTCTCTGGTGTGACTTGGCACTTCAGGGTGTAGCAACCACAGAGGGAAGGCAAGGCAGAACTTGCATCTAAAACACAGACCCATTCTAACTGGCGATTGTGCATCTGACCGAAGACAGCGGCAAAGCCTCTGGGAGAAGAGCTTGGCCAAGGGGGAAAATCTGATCAATAAAAAGATTAGCAGCTCCCTCCGCCAAAAAAAGTTCAATGGCTGCTCACAGAACACAAGAGAAAGGATGGGGAGAGACGCAGTGCTCTCCCGGTAAGAGGCACAAGGAGCACTTTAAGGATAAAGGTGGGGGAAGGGTAAGAACTGATTTTCTAAAATTAGACTCACCACATGCTCAGTTCCCAAATCCCAGCCAAAACGAGGGCCCCTGCACTGCCGAAGCGTCCCGGGCCGCGCTCTGCTTCCGGACACTTTCGGCATCAGCACGGTGCCTGAAAGCCACAGCACATCCCGCCCGTCTCAGCTCCTCACCGCAGCGCCAAGTTACTCACGGCGCTTATCTTGAAATGTCCTTTCATCTTTTCCTCCCACTGACTCAAAACACTGCATTTAAAAAATATTCAAGACCTCGACAGTAAATCCGGATCCCTATTAGTCACAAGGCTGTTTATCCTGAACTCTATGCGGTCAGTTGGAGAAATACGCCTTCACGTAAGCTGCTTTTTATGTATAAAAATAATCATAAATAAAGCCTACATGAATATCAGAACACTATCAATTTGGTCTAAATTCACAGACTCCAATGCAAGCAGCCAAGGGTCCTCAAGCCTCGGGCACAAACATCCCTCACCCTTTATTAACTGAAAAATAAATAGATGGGAGAAGACGTGGGTCTTCTGCCAACCTCGATATGCAGCTTAAATGACGTTATGTTCTCAAACTTCCATTTATTTTTAAGTAGGCATTTTATTTTCAACTTTATGATTATAAAAGTAATAAATTTCCCTGACTACGGAAAAGTTAGGAAGTAGAATAACAAAACCAGGGGGTCGCTTCTGAAAAACTTCTCGCACCGATGGCTCAGGGTCAACAAAATTCCCAAGTCTGGCCAAACTCCAAGCCGAGTAAGAACATTCTCCAAACGCACTTCGAGGCTGACTTTCCAGGTGGACAGAGTCTGCATCGCTGCCACTCGCCGTCGTGGCAATTTGCTGTGCTCCTTCAAGCGGCCGCAGGGCTCCGCTCGAGTTCCTGAGCTTCGGGGGTCCCCTGGCAGAAGTCCCCACCTCCCCTGCATTATGTGGTCTTTGTGAGGGCCCACGCCGCCCGCCCCAGCCCCCCACCTTGCACCCCGACCTCCCCGCCATCTCAACAACCCCGAGAGGCGGGGGCTACCACCAGACGACCGTGCTGACAGGACAGGGAGAGACCAAAGGCTATTTTGCTGGGAGCCAACCAGGCAGAGAGGTCTGGGGAAGGGCAATTCTTGAAAACTGAGCTCTAACATCGGATTGGGGTGTGGCCGGAGCAAAGCTGGGGAAGCCCTGGAACCTTCCGGCTGAGTTAGGAGGGCCCTAGAAAAGGACAGGTGACAGTGTGTAGAGAAGACATGGTGAGGTCGTGTGAGAAGGACAGACAGCGCTCTGGGATCCATGGAGGGCTGCACCACGTGAGCATTTGGATCAACCAGTTATGATGAGCTGGTTCGGTTTGCTCCGTACACACAGGGTGGGACAAAGCAGGTTTACAGGTGTTTGTATGCAAATTAGCGCAATGATTAATCAATAATAATACAAGAATAAACTGTTTCGCATACTCACAGCTGTAAACCTACTTTTGCCCCACACTGTATTTATTGTGTACCTACGGTGTGCCAGACCCTGAGCTGCGCAGAAGGGTACCATGAGTAACAGAAGGAGCTTACTCTGACAGGGCCCTGGGAAAACGCCATCAACGTGGGTACTGACTGCTGTAGTCTTTGGAGAACAGAGCTGCCTTTCATACCGTGCCAGCCATGCAAGGGTCTGCTTAGCGTCCTGCAAACCTGCCCAAAATAAAGCCTTCCACCAAGCTGCATGGTCCCCAGTCACCGGCCTGCTCACGTCAGTTGTCCTCCAAAGGATGCAGGCGTCTCTCCACCTCGCTAGCATGCCCCTCCCCTGACCTATGGACATGCACCCGGGGCCTGGCTAATGCCATCTGCTCTCATTAGACCAGAACTGTTTTCCATTACAAACCCTTTCGGTTTTGGGGTGTTTTTTTTTACCTTTTTTTTCCCCATTAGAGTGGAAGAGCTGTCCTTTGTCTGAGCACCGCCGCCATGTGCCCCGTGGAGCGCGACTACACGGCAGGTGCAGTCCTCACATGCGGCTGGTGCACCTGGCGAGACCAGGGCCAGCGCTCACCCCAGGTAAAGCCCTTTCTGTCAATGGACACGCCATGTGGTGCGGCCCGTGATTCTCCCTTTCCACCTTCCAGTCCCCACGTGACCTGAAGGCAGAACACTGCTGGGGAAAAAATGGACCTGGATGAAAACCCCTGGGCTAGAGAGAAGCAGGGAGGGAACACGGAGGTGTGTCGTCAGCCCGCCTCCTTTCTGGAACGCCAGAGCCTCGCTGTGCAGTGTGGGGAGAAGGATGCTGGGGACTCTGACTGAAGAGGCCCGTGGAACCTCAGTCAGGTGTCAGAGCGGCTGGCTGACCCAGTTTGCAGGAATATAGGAATGACTTTACAGAGGCATGAGAGGTCACATTCAGACGTACACACACACCTTTACTGAAAAAGAAAAATACCACAAAACTGGGTGTCCCAAAAAGTGCAGGGCATGTGCCCACCCTCACGACGCTGACGCTACCACGTGTGAGCACTTCCAACAGGGCTCGCTGCAGAGTGAGTGAGTGCTCTGCAGGTTTGGTAAATAAGAAAAAGGAAATAACATTTGTAAATGCTATAGTTTGCTACATCTCATTTAATAAAAATTTGCTGTGACCCCAGACAGTCTGACTTTATGGGGAAATTGCCCATAACCCCCAGGGCCTGCAAGCCCAAAGGGGCGGGGGGTGGGGCGGGGGCCAGGGCTGCAGCCACCGGGGCTGTCTGGCTGGGAGGGTCCACGGGGAGCGTCCGCCGGCTTCTCAGTGAGGGCCCGGCCTCCAGCCGCCCTGGATGGGCTGCCTTTCACTGACTTTTCATCGCTAGCCTGGGGGCCATTAAACTAGGGCTCTCCGGGACTGTGGCTGGGTAAACACTCAAGTGAAAGGGAGCTCGAGATGAATCAAGATGTACATGTCGTTTTAAGAGCTGACTCTTAAATATATATAAATAAGATATGGAATATTTGATCACTGAGTAGACACTTGATGATACTAAGGAATTATTAACTTGGGGGTGCAATGACAGTATTGGTTCTTTAAAATCCTTACCACTTACACACTTAAATATTTATGGCTGAAAGGAAAATGTCTGAGATTCGCTTCAAAACAATGGGGGGAGGGGACGGGGAAGCAGGGTCGGCTGTGAGCTGACCACCGCTGCAGCTGCGTGACAGGTGGTGAATGGGGTTCACAGTGTGACTGTCTTTTCCTGCATATTTTTGAAATTCTCTGTAATTTGTTGTAATAATGTTGTTGTGGAGTTTTGTTTTGTTTATTTTTTAAGAAAAAAGAGCGCTAATGGCTGAGAAACAAGAGAGCCCAGGCATCCCAGGGAGAGAATCGGCCAGAGGAGAGAGCCTGCTTTGAAAAACTTGGGAAACAACAAATGCCTCAAAAACCCACCAGTCAGTGACCACCACATGATCAATTCTGAAGCAGCACTGTGAGGGAAAACTTGGGGGTGGGGGGAGAAAACTGAAAGGTTCTCTTAACCAAGAAGAGCACGTGTTCTTCCAGGAGTATCGCCAGTGAAACCTCGTTTCCCTCTGAACACGCCCACAGAGTTACTGGGTTCTCTCACCTCCCTCCTACCCAACACACGCACCCCCCACAACCTCACTCTTCCCTGCACAGATTCCAGGTAGGTATCCTGGAGACGGACATCAAAGGAATGAGAGGGGGCAGCCCAGAACAGGTCATGCTGGCAGAGGGAGGCTAGGAACCACATGAAAAGCACAGAACTCACTGGGCGTTTTATTATTATTATGAGTTTTTTAAAGAGCTCAGAAATGTCTTTGGTTTTAGTTTTAGTTTAAGGACAGCCACCTCTGGGGCCATGGCTTTGAAGTCACCCGGCCCGGAGCAGCACTCAGCAGCCGGCCAGCAAGGGGACCACGATGCACCCGGTGGGAACCAACAGAGGAATCCAGCCGCTTAGGGTTAGCCTGTCTTCACTAAGTAACAACCCAGAAGATTTATGCTTCACGCAAGGGCATGAAAGGGGGAAAGAAGCACTGCTAGATATAAACAGTGTAGCTGGGACCAGATTTGAAAGGGCCATCCAGGCCAGATTTGCAACCGCCCTTCTGAAGAGCAGCTGCAGAATACAGAGATTAAATGAAGACGACCCAGGTGGAAGCCGACTAATGACCCCTCAGTTTGAGGGACAAGGGCTTGAGAAATCTGAGAGACAGAATACGCATTTCACTTGGCCTGTTCACTGCTCTAAAAAGCAGCATGTCAACAGCACTGGGTGGGAGGCCCAAGGGCAGAGGTGTGGCACCTGTGGCAGGCTGGTGAGCGTTGGCCCAGACGTGACCAGCGGGCAGGCCGGCCACAGCCACAGCTCACAGTTATTAGGAAGAAAAAAAGGAAAAGGTCCCCAGCATAAAGTTGTCCCCGACTCAGCAGCTCCAACACACAGAAGAAAGAGAACAGAGATATTCCTATTGGAACCGCCCATGGGTCCAGCATCCTCCCGCTCCCAATGGGGACCCTGAAGAGCTGAAATAGTGACATAAATTTACACGAACAAACTCAAGACCTTGAAGGAGACTCTGTCAGCAACAAGGTAGACAGAGGGGAAGCGAGTAGAAAGCGCACACCCTGTCAGGGCAAATACAGGACCTGACAAAACTTTGTCCATTGATGACAAATAAACAGTACAGACCATGAAGCTCCCAGAAACAGTCTTCAATGCAAGAGCACAGTGTTGCATTTAAGATTCCAGAAGTAAACCACCGGAAACAATTGGGAAAATGTGGGAAATGTATGCTTTTTAGGCCAAAATGTGAAATAAAAGGCGGGGGGGAGGGAGCTGAGAGTGAGGAAATATTGTGAGGAAACTAAAAATGCAGTTGCATTTTTAAAAATCTCCATTTAGTAAAGGCAATTAAAAAAACAACAACAAAAGAACCAATTCTGTAGAGCTGAGAACAATAATAAAAACAGGGAAAGTAAAAAAAAAATTACAATAATGAAAAAGAAGATGAAATTGAGGTAGAACGGATGAAAAGGAAATAGTAACTAAAGACACAATAGAATCTTTGACCCAACAACTGTTCTTAGGAATTTATCCTATGAAAACCAGCAGGGGTGTGTGTGCTCAGGACGTGTACAAAACTTCATAATACCACTGATTAGTATAGAAAAACTGGGATCTGGCCTAAGTTCCCTCCAATAGGGAATTGTTAAAGTATGGCACGTTTACGTAGTAGAATACCATGTAGCTATTAGAGGTCATCTTCTAAAAGAATAGATTCTTACATGGAAATTTGCAAGCACAGGAAAAGGTAAGGCTGCCTTGTGAGAAAAGAACACCGGCCTCTGGTAGGAGGCCAACAGGACTTCCCCCTTATATACCTTTTGTATTTCCCCATTTTCTACTATGATCCTGTATTACTTTTCAATGAGAAAAAAATGCCCCAATAGATGTTTTGGTTAAAACAAGAAAAAGAGGGACTTCCGGCCAAGATAGAGGCACAGGTAGACACACTGTGCCTCCTCCCACAACCAAAAGAAGGACAACAGCAAATATTAAAACAAAAAACAACCAGAACTGACAGAAAATCGAACTGTATGGAAGTCTGACAACCAAGGAGTTAAAGAAAAAACATTCATCCAGACTGGTAGAAGGGGCCGAGATGGGCAGCCGGGCAGAGAGGACTTGTGGCAAGGCGGCAGCTGGCAGATTGGGGCGGGCAAGGTGCAGCCGGTGGTCTGGGCAAGGTGGCTGCTGGCGGATCGGGCTGTCCCACACCCACGTGCGGATAAACCGGGAGGAACAACTGGGAAGCGAGACAGACCCTGCAACCCAGGGTCCCAGTGGGGAAATAAAGCCTCAAAGCCTCTGATTGAAAACTCCTGTGGGGGTTGAGGTGGCGGCAGCGGGAGAAACTCCCAGCCTCACAGGAGAGCTTGTTGGAGAGACCCACAGGGTCCTAGAACGTACACAAGCCCACCCACCCGGGTATCAGCACCAGAAGGGCCCAATTTGACTGTGGGTAGCGTGGAAAGTCACTGAAAACTGGCAGAGAGCGAAGCAAGTGCCATTGTTCCCTCTCAGACCCCTCCCCCACAAACAGCGTCACAACGCAGCAACGTGGCCGCCCTGCCCTGGTGAACACCTAAGGCTCCGCCCCTTACTACGTAACAGGCGTGCCAAGACAACAAAAATGGCCCAAATGAAAGAACAGATCAAAGCTCCAGAAAAAAGACAACTAAGTGATGAAGAGATAACCAACCTATCAGATGCACAGTTCAAAACACTGGTAATCAGGATGCTCACAGACTTGGTTGAATATGGTCACAAATTAGATGAACAAATGAAGGCTATGCTAAGTGAAATAAAGGAAAATGTACAGGGAACCAACAGTGAGGGGAAGAAAACTGGGACTCAAATCAATGGTGTGGAACAGAAGAAAGAAACACTCAACCACAACACAATGAAAAAACAAGAATTCAAAAAAACGAGGAGAGGCTTAGGAACCTCCAGGATGTCTTTAAACGTTCCAACATCTGAATCATACGGGTGCCAGAAGGAGAAGAGGAAGAGAAAGAAATTGAAAACTTATTTGAACAAATAATGAAGGAGAACTTCCCCAATTTGGCAAAGGAAATAAACTTCCAGGGAGTCCAGGAAGCTCAGAGAGTCCCAAAGAAGTTGGACCCAAGGAGGAACACACCAAGGCACATCATAATTACATTAGCCAAGGTGAAAGATAAAGAGAGAATCTTAAAAGCAGCAAGAGAAAAGGAGACAGTAACCTACAAAGGAGTGCCCATCAGACTGTCAGCTGATTTCGCAAAAGAAACTTTACAGGGAAGCAGGGGCTGGCAAGAAGTATTCCAAGTCATGAAAGGCAAGGACCTACATCCAAGATGACTCTACCCAGCAAAGCTATCATTTAGAATGGAAGGGCAGATAAAGTGCTTCCCAGATAAGGTCAAGTTCAAGGAGTTCATCATCACCAAGCCCTTATTATATAAAATGTTAAAGGGACTTATCTAAGAAAAAAGAAGATAAAAAATATGAAAAGTAAAATGACAACAAACTCAGTTATTAACAACTGAACCTAAAATAAAAACAAAAACAAACTAAGCAAACAACTAGAATGGGAACAGAATCACAGAAATGGAGATCACACAGAGGGTTATCATCAGGGGAGTGGGTGGGGAGAGAGAGGGGGAAAAGGTACAGGGAATAAGAAGCATAAATGGTAGGTAGAAGATAGACAGGGGGAGATAGATAGGAAATGTAGAAGCCAAAGAACTTATATATATGACCCATGGACATGAACTAAAGAGGGAGAATGTGGGTGGGAAGGAGTGTGCAGGGCAGAGGGGAATAAAGGGGGAAAATGGGACAACTGTAATAGCATAATCAATAAAATATATTAAAAAAAAAGAAAAAGAGCCTCGGACAACTTTAAAATGCAAGAACAAGCCATCCAAAATCTATCCCACTGAGGGCCAAGACAGCGCCCCTTATGAAGCTGTCCCTTGGACATCTCACCACTCAGGGCTGGCACCTTACAGTTTGCCTTATTCTAAAATAACCCAGTGGGCCTGCCAACACGCTAAAACACGGGGTTCCACCGCACAGCTGTAAATCTACGGGGTGCTGGCCTCTTCTAACTTACTGCCAGGGAGGCAGGCCCTCGACTCCATCCCCCCTTCCCTGGGCCAGCATATTTCACTATTTTTAAATAACCCATCAATTTCTAAAGGTAAATATTAGGGTAAGCTCCTGCTCAGGTATCATAATTCTTTCTCAACTAAAATGTTTGTGAATTTTAAATCTCTCAACTGAGGTATCTGTCCTGCAGGAGGTGACCCTGCAGACAGCTGACTCCCAACTCCATACTAATAACTCTCCCAGTTCAAGGGCTTCCAGAGAAAAATCCGAGACAGGGAAATGGAGTCTCCAAAGGGACCTATTGACCTTAGGGTTCTAGAAAGGGAGAAAAGATTCTCTGGTAAGGTCCTGGGCCCTCACCCCAGGTGGGTCTGCTCTCCATAACTTACACATTTTTTTCTTAGAGACAGAGTAAGAATGGGTGGGCCCTGGCCAGGTGGCTCAGCTGGTTGGAGCATTGTCCCCTATACCAAAAGGTTGCAGGTTCGATCCCCGGTAGGGGCACATACCTAGGTTGCAGGTTCAATCCCGTCAGGGTGCATTCAGGATGCAACTGATCAATGTTTCTCTCCCTCCCTTCCTCTCTCTCTCAAATCCTTGAGCATGTCCTTGGGTAAGGATTTTTTTTAAAAAAAAGGAAAAAAGAATGGTGGGCCTTTCTGGTGGTGACAATCTCCCCACAACAACGTGCCTCTCGCAAAGGATCTCCTTCACCCCTCTCCAGACAGGAGAAGAGGAAACACAAGAAGCGCCTGGTGCAGAGCCCCAGTGCCTACTCCATGGGTGTGAAGTGCCCGGGATGCTGTAAAATCACCACCGTCTCAGCCAGCACAGGAAGAAAAGCCGGGAGGCTCCTTCAGAAGGACGCAGCACTAACAGCGCCCCGAATCAAGATGAGTGGGGAACCAGCCTAATAAGTACTTTTTGGGTTAAAAAAAAGAAAAAGAAAAAAGAAAGTCAGGGGTGAAAGAAAAAAGCTCTGGTCACTTTCAGCGATTTCAAACAAAAAATAACAACAAAAGTCTACCATGCTAGAATGGTGATTGCTAGGGTCTAGAAGAAGAGAAAATGAGTTATCGTTTAACAGATACAGAATTTAGGTTGGGAAAGATGAGAAAGTTCTGGCTGGGTAGCTCAGAGCATTGTCCTACGCCAAGGTCACAGGTTCAATCCCTGGTCAGGGCACATGCAGGACTCAACCAGTGAATGCACGAATGCGTAGAAGAACAAATCAATGTTGCTCTCCTTTAAAAAAAAATCAACCAATCAATTTTTTTTAAAAGAAAAGTTCTGGAGATGGATGGTGGTAACGGTCGCACAACGTGAACGCCCTCTGCCATCGCGATGTGCGCTTAAAGACGGCTAAAATGGTAAACTGTCATGTGCACGCTACAAACTAGCTTTTTTTTTTTTTAAAGATTTTATTTATTTATTTTTAGAGAGAAGGGAAGGGAGGGAGAAAGAGAGGAAGAGAAACATCAGTATGTGGTTGCCTCTCACACACCCCCAACCGGGGACCTGGCCCACAACCCAGCCATGTGCCCTGACTGGGAATTGAACTAGCAACCTCCTGGTTCTCAGCCCATGCTCAATCCACTGAGCTACACCAGCCAGGGCCAAACTAACTTTTTAAAAGAAGTCATTTAGCTCAATAACTCTTCCACTTAAAAACAAATCGCCTGCTACATAACTTGCTAAAAACTTCTAAGGAGAGCTTGGATTCTAGGTGACTCGTGTTCCCATCTCATCCACATCAGCTCCAAACTCCAAGGCAATCAAACACACTTTGACTTCAAAAGAAGGTTACCCAGACCCTCCCTGTACAAGGGCTGCCTCCGAAACAAGTGATGTTCCTGTCAGCTGCGTGTTCACGCCCCTGCGGCGGTCTCTCTCGCCGGTCCACTTTGCTTCAGCCAGCGGTCCTGCTTGGAGCACCAGGAGGCCTCTTGCAGTTGCCCAGAAGGCCCAGGGCCAAAAGTGTGGTAGATTTTTGTTGTTGTTTGTTTGAAACCGCTAAACCTGGCCAGAGCTTTTTTCTCTGACCCCTGACAAACTATCCAATTCTGAAAAGGCCCCTTTGCCAGCAGCTGGTGGGGTGAAAGTGCGGAACCAGGTGGGAAGGGAGCCCCTTCCCTAGTTTCCACCTCAAAAACACCCAGCTTTGCTCTGGGATTCCCAGAGAGTTTCTATCCTCACTCTTAGAAACTAAACAAAGAGAAAGATCCAGAAATGCTTGGGAAGCGGTCAAAATGTTTTAAATTATGGCCAACAGGGTCAGCATGTTCTTTCAGGCAAGGGCTGAATTGGGGAAAATTTAAAAACCAGCGATAACAAACCACCTCCCAACTGGGAAGCACCCTGAGAAGAGAAAATTGGGTGCAAAATGGAAATGGATTCTTTTTCACGGAGTCAGATGCCCAAAGGGCTCACCAGAGAACTCCAGGAATGGTTGTCTTGGTCATAACAACATACCAGCGATTCATAACAGCAAGCACTTCTCTTTAAAGTACTTATGGAAGTGCCAAAGGGGCTGAAAGCCGTTTGGGTCCTGCCCCTGTGACAAGCCATGCCCTCTGTCAGCACCCTGGCCGCGCATGCTCATTAGCCTCCCAAGCCCCTCTTTCCCCTTCCAGTTCCTCCAACAAAATCATACCGGAGTAATTTCCCTCAAACGCCACAATCATCTTCTCCAGGCTCTGCTCAAAGCCCTTTAATGGCTGCTTCCCTCATCCTCCACTTGGTATAAACTCTCTGGACTGCTCCCCCAGCCCCACCCTCAGAGCAGACTTCTCTTCCTCTACTCCCAACAAGCCAGGGTCCCCTTAGGACCCGAGTTCGAGTCCTGGGTCTGACTTGTACTGCTGTGTGGTCCAGAACAGCTTTGTGAAGAAAAGAGGTTGGGTTTTGGAGAGGCCTGGGCTTGAATCCCACATCTGTCACTTGCTAATCTGCATCGCTTGGGTAAATCACTTTAATTTTCTGAGCCTCAATTTCCTCACTTGAAAACAGGGATTAATAACCACAGAGTGGTGTGAAGAATAATATGGGGGAGAGCAGATAAAGCCTTGGCAGGGTGCTCAGTCCCTGGCACATTTTCCTCAGTCTCTGCAAACGTGAGGTTCCTTGTCACCCAGCGTTGTTGTCAGGAATACATAATGCGGAAGGGCTTTGAAAATGATCAGTGCTGTGTGAAAAGTGTGTGTTACCACGGCCTTTGAGCTCACATTGGAAAACCTCCCTAAGATGTTCCTCGTCCCCTCCCCTTCCAGGTCCCTGGCAAGTCCTGGGCCCCAGGGCCTTCTCTGATCACTCCAGAGGACTTGGGTGACTCCTTCCACACTATCAGACATGGCTGGATGCCAGCTTCTCTTGTTCTTTATTGTTTATGTTCTTTATGGCTGACCCAGGTAGGACCCTCTCTCCGTAAGAAGACTATAAACTCCCTGGAAAACATACACCTCATATTCCTGAATGCTCCCGGGAACTCCCTGAGCAAAAACCTCCCACCGTGAGCCACAGATGGCCCGGTATACACAGAGCACCAAGCTGGCAGCTGATGCACTGGTGGTAGCTCTTACAGCCAAAACCACCAAGAGGCCATACCCAAGGGCCAAACTGGCCCTTGCATGTATCGTTTGACACACGCAAAATGTTTTAAATTTGAATTAACCAACACCACTCAGAGATCAGAAGATTCCATGTTCTGCAAGCAGTTTGGAAGATTCGACCAAGCAGGTCTGCATCTCAGCGCCGTGGCCCTTGAGATGAGAGATGCTCTCACCAGTTGGCCGCAGGCCCACCACTCCCTATGGCCTCCAGACCCAGACTCACACTTCACACCACTGATTTACACACAATAGAGCTGAGATTAAAGTGAATTCCCTTTCCAAGTCTCTATCAGAGCTTAGAAAGTCTGTTTCCAGGAAGGCAGGCAAGGAGCGTGTTTCTTTGCGGA
Organism: Macrotus californicus; assembly: GCA_007922815.1. NCBI lineage: Eukaryota > Metazoa > Chordata > Mammalia > Chiroptera > Phyllostomidae > Macrotus > Macrotus californicus. The sequence goes on along the minus strand of VMDR010000674.1, from coordinate 150,174 downwards.
AGAGGTTATTCCTGTTTCCTAAGCACACAAGGAAGGTCTCTGCAGAAAGGTCCCCTGTGTTCCACGCAGTTAAGTGATGGTGGGTATCTGAGCTTGCTGCCCTGTATTACAGCATGCCCTGGGATCCCACGTGGAACCTTGGGGAATAGCTAAGTGTTCCAGATTGCAGAGTTAGAAATGTCAGTGGGCACTAAGGGTACGGGTGTTTCTTCCCAGTGTAATGAGTAGAGAGGTCCCTGGAAGGTGCCTGCAAGTAGACCTCGGGGGCCACAGGGTGCACAGCGATCCTCGTGCCTCCCCTCCGCCGCAGGGTGTCTGCGCAGACCGCTTCCACTGCTGTCTCTCGGATTAATTTTTACCTTCTTTCGCTAGAGCCTTGTTCCTTCTGCCCTTTCAGAGAAGTCTAATCGTTCAGAGATGCTCAGCCAATCAGGAGCCCTTTGGGTTGGGGCAGCGGACCACAGGCTGGAAATGTCCCTGGGGTCCTGGGACCTTGGCTGTTTTCACCCTGTAGGCTGCTCAAAGGGCTCTTTCTTTGCTGCCACAAACACAGACATTCTTCCCTGGGGTACAGATAAACTGTGTGGATGTGGGGTGGGGGGAGGCTGGGTTAACTAAAAGAAAGACAAGTGGTTGATGGGTTCTACATGCCTGAGAGTTCAGAAGGGCATTTTCAAAGAACAGCGGGATTTCCATCACTCTCCTGAAGTCTCCTCTTTCCAAGAGTCTGTGTTTGGTGAGCTCAAGAGCCTGGCCTGCCTTATCCTTGGTAATACCCTCGCTGAGAAATCCCTGCTAAAAGACAGGGGCCCTATTTGCTTTCCAAATGGGTCTAACACCCTGCTCCCTATCAGACACGGTGAGGAACAGAGAAAAAGAATGGGCTTTGGAGGGAACTCATCCAGTGATTCTGCCACTTATTAGCTCAGTGGGCATTGTTAAAGATTTGGCTTACCTTGGTTCAATCATCAGTTCAAATGGAGATCACAGCAAAGAAACCAACGGGAAGCTGAGCTCCGAAGAGCAGCAATGGAAGAATTAGGAAAGCTCACCAAGAGCAAAGACGCGTCCTTAGAGACCAAGGCTAAGATCACCCCCACCCTCGCGCTCCCAATTACTATGCATGGATGTGAACGATGGACAGCAAAGAGGGCTGACAAGAAAAACTCGACCCATTGGAAACATGGCACCGGAGCGCATCTACAGAGCGTATCCACGGACACCCTGGAGCACCAGGAAGACGAACGAGTGGGCTCCACGGCAAATGAAGCCGGATACATCGCTGGAGGCAAACATGACCAAACCAAAGCTGCCCTACTTCAGGCACCTCATAAAAAGGCAGGGCTCTTTGGAAAAGACACTGCTGGGGAAAACAGAGGCTGCAGGGAAGCAGGAAGACCAAGCACAAGATGGATAGACTCCACAACAGAAGCCACAGGCAGGCGTCTACAGGAACTGAGCAGGGCCGTTGAGGACAGGACAGTGGACATCACTCAGTTGCAGGGTTCGCTAGGAGTTGAAGCCGACTCCATGGCACATACATACAACACAGGGTTCTTGTGGAAATGAAACGAGGCAGCCCATGTAAAGTACTTTCCATCTCTGTGCTTGGCACGTGGAAGGCGCCTCCTGAAGGGGCAGCCCTGGTCAGTTGCTAGGCAGTTCAGCACAGCTTAGGCAAAGGGCCAGAGTTCAAATACCAACTCAACCACTTACCAGCAGGACCGAGAAAACCACTCAGTCCAACCGCGCCTCACTCAAAGGGATGCGTGAGAATTAAACAAATAGAAAGCCCTGAGATGCGGCCTGGCAGAGAGCACACCCAAGAAACGAAAGCTGTGATCCCTATGCTTGTACCATTACATATTCTTGGCGCCCCTTCACTGAAGTGTCTCATTCTAGATCACAAGGCAGCAGACACGTCGGTGCAGTGGTGACTTAGAAGCACATTAGCGATGATCGTCAGCAAGACCTTGTCTGGGATGGACCAAAGCTGCATGATTTCATATGGGGCTTGACAGGGAAGGTAGGACACACCTTACAGCTCACTCTGACTCTGTGCGCGGGAATGACTGGCTAAGACACTGTACCTACTCACTTTCCTAGGCATTGTGAGCAGACAGAATGGGTTTTCCATGCATTTAACTAATTTTACAGAGCACGTGTCCTATGTACCAGGCACTGTGCTATCTGCTGGGGACATAACAGTGAACAAGCGCTGGGAATGTGTATTTCTAAAAGCTCGCCAGGTGACTCTGAATATCAGCCAGGATTGAAAATCACCACTTAAGGTTTCACTTGGAACAAGGCTCTTGAAGCCAACCTAACAGAACTGGGGTCCCTGCCTCTCCCCTGTGCCCTTTGAGGTTAGGAACTGTATTCTCCACGATAATATGGAACCCGTGCTTCAGAACTGGAAGAGTGGGGATCCAGCTTCCTCTTCCCCTCACTGGCCTTTATGAGAGTCCCACCTCCCTTCCTCAGTCTGGACAAGGCAGCAAAGTGAGGGCCTCCCACCCCCCCTCCCCCCTCCCCCCAGAGCCTGGGGACTTACTCAGCCTGAGAGCAGCAGCTGGGGTGTGTGCAAGGCCCCCTGCAGGCCCCCACACCTTGGGATAAACAGCCATTTGGCCAGCAGCTTCTGGAAGGATGATGCTGAGGCCTAAGAGCTCAACAGGGAAAAGTAACTCGCCCCAAGTCTTGGTCCTGCTTGGAGGCTAAACAATTAGTAGGTTGATGACAGCCTGATGCTTCAAAAGTTATTTTTTTTTTTAAAAAGAAGGGGAGAAATAGGTTGCTGAAAAGAAGCCCTTTCACTCCGAAGGCAGTTCCATCCAACTTACAAATTCGGTGTCCTCTGAATACACACCCATCTGTCTCAGGAGGGAATCTTTTAACTAGCAAAGGAGCAAAAGGAGGAATTCAGATCAACATGGGGAGCTACCATAAAGCGGTGCCCATTCACCCCCTTCCCTGGAGGCAGGAAAGACTCCAGGGAGAATTTCACAATCTTTTTATACCATTAAAGAAAGGGATCCGGAGAGGGGGAGGGAGCAAGAACAGAGATCAAGAAGTTTAAGGTTTGCTATTTTAAGTTCAAAATAAATCACGATAAAAAAGGACTAGACGGTTCGATTTTATTTTTCATCTCTCCTCTGAGGCAGGGGCAGTATCCAGCAGCTGGGCAGTATCTAGCGTCTCTCCTCTAGCGGGGGGCGGTGAGGGGGGGGGCGCAAACTGTCAGGCCAGCGTCAGTCTTTTCGCCCCCTCACCCAGTCCCCAAAACCAAAACCAGAGTGTATCACGTGCTTCCAGAATTTTACAATCCTGAATTATGGCTTTCAAATAATTCAGATTCCATCATAACAAATCTCAGAGATGTGAGGCACAGCAAAACATACCCAAAGAACTGGGCCCGTGATGGCAGCAAGGAAAAGAACCAGATGACACAAGAGGACCAACAAACTGTGTACCACACCAGTAAAGACAGCCCCAGGAGAAATATCCTACATACATTATTTCCCAAGACTACTTGAGAATCCGCTGCTGTCAACTATTACTTCCTAGAAGCCCAACTCTTACCAGGTCTAATCCTTGTTCGTTTATGAAACAAAAGAAAAACAAAAAGAAGGGACCACAGCACTGTGCGTGAGAACAGCATTTCCTTGAAAGAACCAAAGAATTTCTGAAACATCTCACAGACAAGAGCTTGGCAACTTCAAGGCCTGCACCTGCTCGGACGGCCGGCCCGGGCATGGGCTGTTCCCACCGCTTGGTCACATCAGCGGACTTCTACTTTTTGGCTCGTCCCCTCAGATGTTCTTTTCTTTTTCTCAAATCAGTGAGAAAAGTATATGTGTGTATGTTAATATAGGTTAATAAATACATACATGTTTATAAAGTGGACCTCCCCCCAAAAAGGTTTCTTTACCTATTTTAAGATTTAAGAGCTCAGCACTCACATCATCAGGACTTTCTAGCAATCACAAAGTTGGTTTGTGACCCGGACTGGCACGGCTCAGTGGGTTGAGAGTCATCGGCAAAGTGAAAGGTCGCCAGTTCGATTCCAGGTCAGGGCACGTGCCTGGGTTGCGGGCCAGCTCCCCAGATGACGTGAAAGGCAATGGATTGACATTTCTCTCACATATAGATGTTTCTCTCCCTCTCTTTCTCCTTCCCTTCCCCTCTAAAAATACATCGATAAATATTTTTTTTTAAAGAGAAAAAGAACAAAGTTGGAGATAAGTATTGCACCCACTGCAATGTTTACTGCCTATTGTCTCTGTTAAGATGCCCAAGTTCTCTTTTTGCAGACGTGCGTGGTTAAATCCCTGGTCTTTTTAAATAAATACGCTTTTAAAATGTGAGCCAGGGGGTGTCTGTCAGCTGTGGGGAAACAAACTCCCGCTCCAGGCGCTCTCCAGGCAGAGGCTGGCAACCCCACTTCCATGTATGGAAGTGAGCGAAAGCAGTAAAACCTCAGGCATGAGTCTGGGCAGGGCTGGGGGTGGGGGCGGCATTCCTCCCTGTAAGGCAAGTCTGGGCTCAGAGGGATGGGCGACAGGAGGCCTTCCAACCCTGCCCTTGGCCTGGGGTCCTGTAGATTCATTAGTGGAACTGCCATAAGGCCAGAAGTGATGAAACTCGGGAAAGCAACAGGCGCAGCATAGTCAACAGCCAGAGGCACCCAGGCGGGGAGGCGCACTGACCCCCAGAGCATGAATGGTGGCCAGGCGGTCACAGGGGCAAAGCCCAAGCCTGGACATCAGTGCCACTTGGCTCACACACACCCTGACCTCAGCACCCTGGAATGCAAAATTCTCCCCATTTCGCCATCCATCATCATTGCTCCCACAAGGCCTGCACTCAAGGAAGGGTAGAATTTTTTCTTGTGGTTGAATGGACTTGTGACTGAGGCTGAAAGGGCAGTTGCCCACTTCTTACCAAAGCAAGTCTGGGAGCTGCAGAAAAAGTTTAGGTCAGATTGTGGGCGCTGGAGTCGGACAGACCAAGGCCGGAGCCCTGCAGGTGCCATTCACTGCGTGACTCTGGGCAAGTTACCTCCCAGCTCTGTGCCTCAGTGTGCTCGCCCGTGCAGTGGGGATGACAACACTAGGTGTCCTATGGGGCAGCTGGACGAAGCTTCCGGTGCTGTGCTGAGCACAAAGTAAATGCCGTACAATTGTTAGGTGTTATTAACCTTAACAGAGAGCAGAGATTGCTTCATGAAGATTTAAAGCACTCTTTCTAGATTTCAATGCTCACCTCTCTCTCTGACTCACCTTCCCTTGACCTCTGTGACCAACCCCCACTTGGTACCCCTTTCTCTGTTCCTTTGTTGTGCTGTCCCCGGGTCCATGTGGTACTCCCCAGCTTCTCCCATCAGGCCAGCTCCTTCTCTCCCCACAAACTCTCCAGGACTCTCAGTCCCTCTCATGGCTTTATCTGCTGGTGACCCACAGATCTGTCCTAGGCACAGACTCACCTGTCCAAGGAACTAGACAGCTGGACACTTCCACCTGCCTTTACTTTCCCTAGCTACCCCCACGAACCAACACCTGCTTCCATTTTCCCTGTCTCAGTTGGTGACATTAACTCCCTCCTGTCTCAGCCCCTGTCGTCGTCAGCTCCAGTTGCTTTAACAAACCACAGGCTGGGCAGCATAAACGACAGACATTTACTTCTGCCATTCTGCAGAGTCCCAGAAATCCAAGATCCAAGGTGCTGGCTGATAAGGTGTCTAGCAAGGGCTCTCTTCCCGGTCTGGGCACCGCTGCCTTCCTGCTGCCATGTGTCCTCACATGGGGTGGGGGCTGGTGGAGAGCAAGCTCTGATCTCCTCTTCTTATAAGGGCCTCACCCCACGAGGGGGGCCCGCTCTCATGACTTCATCTAAACCTAATTATTTTCCAGGGATCCCATCTCCAAATATTGGGTTGGCCAAAAAGTCTTTGTGTTTTTTTTCCATAAAATATTTAAGACACATTTTTCATTTTCACCAATAACTTTATTGATTTGGACATTTTGAGTATATCGGCTGTCTCCCACATGGTATAACGTTGATTGTTCTCAATTAATGTCTCAATTTGATCACTATCAACTTCAACTGGTCTACCCAACCGTGGAGCATCATTATCCAGCAAGAAATCTCCAGCACGGAACTTCACCAACCACTTTTGACACATTCAATCAGTCACAGCACCTTCTCCATATACTGCACGTATCTTTTTTTGCATTTCAGTTGAATTTTTACCTTTCTGGAAATAATAAAGTATAATACACTGAAAATGTTGCTTATTTTCTTCCATCTCCAGTATTAAAATGGCTACACGAAAATTCACCCAGCTTGATGTTTTTTTAAATGCACGCTGATATGACAGCGGCCACAATATAATCTAACAAAATTGTTTTGAATGAAGTTAAAGACAACCAAGCACTACTAGGGCCATCTTGTGGAAAAAACCAAATGGACTTTTTGGCCAACCCAATACCATCTACACTGAGGTAGGTTAGGACTTCAACATAAGAATTTGGGAGGGATGTAAATATTCAGTCCACTGCACCCTCCAAAGCCTGGACACAGCCATGAATTAGATCTCCCTAATCCTTCTTAAACCCACTCCCCCTCCTTCCCATGCCCATCCCACTGCCCTCATCATCTCCCCCCACCTGGTCTAGTGCTGCCCAACAGAAATATGTGCAATCAAAAAAGTTTTAGTAGCCACAGGTAGAATTACTTTCGATAATATATTTTATTTGAGCCAATATATCCAGATTATTATTTCAACATGCAATTGATATAAAAATTATTGAGAGGTTTTACGTTACTTTTCTCACACCCCCTCACTGACACCCAGCAGGTATTTAACACAGCACACCGCCGCTGGGTCCAGCCACACTGCGGGTGCTTGTAGCCACAGAGCTACCACTCTGGGCAGCGTGGGTCCAGTCTCTCTCCCTCAAGTCCATTGTCTGCACAGCCACTGTGGTTCTCTACCTAATCTGATTGTGGAATGTCCCTGCTTAGAACCCTTCAGTGGCCTCGTCAGGACACAGGACACGGTCCCACACTCTGATGTCCCTTCATTTGCTGCCCGCCCCCACACTTGCCCATCTGGCCTCATCTCATCCCTGACCACTCACTCCTGCCTCGCACTTTGGGCTCCAGCAATGAGGAACTGCAAAATGCAGGTGATGTAACAGTTGGTATGGTATACTAATTTTGTGTTTATATATATATAAATATATACATACTATATACTAATTTTTTGTTTATATATAAACATATATGTATTATACATATTTATATATATAAACACAAAATTAGTATCATACCACATCATGTATATATATATAAATAAAATAAATGTGCAAGAGTATAGATGATATATATTTGCATTAAAAACTCTGGAAAGAGCCCTGGCTGGTATAGCTCAGGGGATTGAGCACAGGCTGTGAACCAAAGGGTCACTGGTTCGATTCTCAGTCAGGGCACATGCCTGGGTTGTAGGCCAAGTCCCCGGTGGGGGCCACGTGAGAGGCAACCACACAGTTTCTCTCCCTCTCTTTCTCCCTCCCTTCCCCTCTCTCTAAATAAATAAAAATCTTAAAAAAAAAAAAGACTCTGGAAAGATAGGCACTAAAATATAAACAATAATGATCTCTGGTTCACGCCATTTGGATGATTGTAAGTTTTTTTCCTTTTGCAAATTTGTATTTCCTAATTTTGTAACGAACCCCAGGATTAAAAAGGAGGGGAGAGTAAAGGAAGTTGCTAAAGGCCTGGACCCCAAAGCTGAGCAGTAAATTAAGTTATAGAGGATAATATTTAGGATAATATTTTGGAAAAATAGGTATAGTTGAGCCTCATTATTCAAGAATTCTGTATCTGTCAATTCACCTACCTGCTAAAATTTTCTGTAACCCAAAATCACTCTAGCAACACCTTCGTGGTCATGTGCGGACATGCACACGGTGGCAGAGAAAATCCGAGTCACCCACGACACACGTCCCCAGCTGAGGTTAACAAGGCAGCGCTCTGCCTCCTGGTTTCAAATCAGACTGTGAGCAGTGTCCTGTTGGCGGTGTGCTCAGTGCCACACTGCCGTGCTTTTCGTCGGTGATTTCACTGCTCGAAACGGCCCCCGAGCACGGCGCTGAAGCGCTGCCCAGTGTTCCTCAGTGCCAGACCGCTGCAGGTGTCACGTGTGTTAGACGGGCTTCGTTCAGGCACAGGGAACAGTGCTGAGGCTGAAGTTCAGTGTCACTGAGTCGACAGTTTATAGTGAATGAGGTGCCTTTAATCAGAAACACATATAAAGGAAGTTCTATGCACAGTGACCATGGAGGGAGAGGACCGTGTGTGCATACGGTCACCGTAGCTCCATGTTACCTCTCCTCTCTGTATACAGCAAACCTTAAATCACAGCTTCAAGGAGACCTGTGCTGGGTTTCAGGAAGTACTCCAAAGCACACCAAGATGATTCGGTAATAAGCACTGGCTTCAGGGATGTTTCCCTCTGTAAGTTTCTGAACATCTCAATTCTCCCTCCAGTGAAACAGCTGGCCTGCCCCAGCAGCCCCGTTTCCAAACTCTTGAGGCTGAAGCCAAGTATGTGTCCAGGGCTGTTCTGCACTGACTCTGCTCTTCTCTGCTCTGGCTTCTATCTTCCTGCTCAGGTTGGAATAACCTCCTCGAAGCACAGGGCAAATTCCCCTGACCCCAGGCCCCAGGGCCAGGTGCCAAGGGTTCAGGTCCCAGCTATCCCTCAGCACGGGAAGGGCGCTAACTGCCTGGGCAGGCCCCAGGATAACGTGCCTCCTTTCCCCTCCCCTCCCCACTGGCCCAACAGGAAAAAATACTGTGTGCCCGAGTCATCAGAATGGAATTTCTCTTTAACACTTCAGAGTCTCATCAGCCCAGATGCACAGATTGAAGCACCTGGCTCTTTCTGAATTCCTTTCTTTACGTTTCCCATATTTCAGCCCTGGTAATCCCGTTCTTAAGTGCTCTGTGCTGTTGTTCAGGGAGGTAACATGTTTGTTTTTACAGCGATGAGTTACAGCCACTTGAGGCTTTCCACAGAGGAGGTCCGACCGGCACCCGGCACCCCGGGCCTGACCCCGGCCCTTCCACAGGAAAACAGCTCTGCTCTCAGAACCGGGGAACTTGTCCTGCTTTCCAGAGGCCAAGATACACAAAATCACTCAGGAAAAATAGGACTGCAGCACTTCCCTGTTTCAGGATGCTTATCTCTCTGTTCTAGGAGCAAAATTTGGCAACTTCTCACAGTCACTGCTTGGCCTTTTTTTTTTTAAAGGCTACCAGGGAAAATGCCAAGGAATACCACCGACCCAGCAATAAGGAGACCTACAACCTAGAAGCTGGTCGGCCACGTGGCTACCTCCTCTCTGGGCCTCAGTCTCCTCACCAGTTTAACGTTCAATGACCGCATCACCCACGTTATATAATAAGAGCATTTGTTTAATTATGATCATAGCACAAACATAAAGAAGAATGCATGCCTTTGTTTAACTTTCAGACTCACCTTTACGCCTGGAATTCCATTCCTCTCTCCACCGGAATCCAGCCAGCTCTTCAATTCTCAGTCCAAACCACTCATTCTTTCTTTCAATAAATATTTGTGCCAAGTATTTATTAATAACTGCACCAAACACATTAAGTATGAATAACACATGACAAAGAGCACAGCAGTCCCTGCCCTTAGAAACTTTCCGGTCCGCCAAAACAGCAGTTACCACCTCCGACCGGTCACCACGGGCCTCCCACAATGCTGAAAGCGTTTTGTGTCGTGTGCCATCTGAAATCTCCATGGCAACCCTACAAGGTCCATACCGTTATCCTTCCGATTTTACGGATGGGGGAACTGAGGCTTGGAAAGATGAAAGTAGCTTGCCCAAGATCTCAAAGCCAGAGAGCAGGAGAGAGGGATCCAAGCCAGGTCATCCACGAGAGGGGCTGGCCTCTCTGGCTGCCCTGTGACCAGGTCACAGAACTCCAGGTTCTCAAGAGTGGCCCCTCCCACACCAGACACCACCCTTCAGAGACTCTAAATGTACACGGGTACACCTCATGCCTCATCTCCCCAACTAATTTATAAACGCCTGTAAGAGCAGGGGCTCTCATTCATTTCTCTGCATCTTCACTGCCTGCAGCCAATGACATACTCAAAAAACATGGGGCTGACCAAGGCTGGGCAATGCCAATACAAAGCAAAGCGCAGCCCTGCTTTTAAAATATGAACACATACTAAGTGAGAAATCCAGTTTGGGAACTTCTTGGTCCCTGCCATCAGCTCCCCTCCCTCTCCCCCAACACTCTGCAGTAGTGGAAATTTCCTAGAGGAATTTCCTTTGCTTCTTTTAACAAACAGAAGCCATTCACCCGGAGTTTCTTCTTCATGATCTCAGGAAGAGTACAGAAACTGCATTTCCGCAACCCGGCCCAGGATGCAGTTCTTTGGTTGGAGTTTGGCTACCCTGGTAGGAAAGCATCTGTTTCTTACGTGTGGCATGTCTGGAATCCAGACCTCCTCTCTCATTCCAAGCCCAAACCCTGAGAGAGGCCACCACCACCTCGCAAACAGAACACCGCAGGCAGCTTCCCAGAGTCCTCAGCACGACATCACACCTCCAAGTCAGCATCACCTAAAATGTCTTTTCCTGGCCATCCGCCAAAGGAGCTTTTGTTTTCCTTAGAAAAGGTAAAAACGCTCCCCCTGCGCAGGGGGAGCCTGAGACACTCATCAGGTTCCCAGCATGCACGGTCTTTCTCCACGCCATACTCACCCTCTCTGGCTGGATCAAATGAACTTTCTCCTTCTCGACTTTCCCCTTCATTCCCACATGGTTATTTATATCCAGAATATCTTTCTTTCTTAATCCACTGGACTATCCTCCCCCTCACTTTAAAAGGTCACTTTCAAGTTCTGCTTTCCAGAAAGCCTTCTTGAAGTAAGGGGCTGCAAGCTAATTCTTTCCCCCACATTCCTTTGCTCAGTAAGACATGATTATATGCAAGGTTACTTCCTCGCCTTCCGACACCACCACCAAACTCCCAACTAGAGCACAAGGAGGGGAAACCCTAGAGTAAAACAAGCGTTCGAACACTAGGTGCACACTCTTTCAGGCAGGAGCACGACCATTTTGCCCTGGCCGGTGTGGCTCAGCTGATCGGACCGTGGTCCCAAACGTCACAGGTTTAATTCCCGGTCAGGGCACATGCCTAGGTTGTGGGTTCAGGCCCCAGGTGGGGTGTGTAAGAGGCAACCAATTGATGTTTTTCTCTCTCCCTCTGTCCCCTCTCTCTGAAATCAGTAAGCATGTCCTCTGGTGAAGATGAAAACAACAAACAATTATTTTCTTCACACATATTTATGTTTTCATTACAAAAGTGATCACCTTCAGAACATTTGAAAGTCAGAGACCCACCACCACAGACACCACTAGCCTAACACGACGATTAGCAAGCTGGGGTATTTCTTTCAGTCTTTCCTCTTATACCTCATTTGAACACTGCTGTAATCACGGCGTCTGTGTACTTTGGGATCTTGCTTTTTTGAACACAGTGTCTGAAGTATATAGCTCCATGTTCCAGCAAAGGTCATTAACACCATTTGTCATAGCTGTCCACCTTGACTCTGAGCACTGCAACATGCTTGCTGTTCCATGTTGAACGTGTTGAGCATTTCCAATGTCTTCCTATTACTTACAGCTTTAAAGAATACCTTCCGGGTAAGGTGAGGCAAGCATCATTATAGCTTTGTTCTGACCCACAGGATATACAGTTAATCTGCATCTATGACTAGTTTGTTCAGAAAATATCCTCACTTCTCTGCTGACACTAATTCCCTTTCCATTCTTATATCAAGTCCCCTTTTAAAGTTCACTGGATCTTTACAAAGTTTGCCTTTCATAATTTCTGTTATCTATCGATTTAATAAATCTATCTGATTCCCTTAACTTGCCTGCATGAATCTACCAAGTGAATTCTAAGTTTTCTTTCAGCTGCCCCATACAGAAAAGAGCAAGGAATGTTCAGGAAGGGCTGTGTGTGACACCACACAAGGTGCCTTTTGATGTAGTATTTGTATATTTTTCTCAGAAAAATAGATATATTCCAAAGATGTAAGGGAGCTTTTCTAAGTGGAAGAAATCACATTTTGAACACTTCTTAGATTCTTATTAACTAAAATGATTTGGCCCTAATAAAATGAAGACCCTTCTAAAATGAAAATAATGGTCATAATCTCTTTATTTTATCTGTTTCCTAATTTTGGATTTTGGGGTGATGGATTTTCTAGAAATGCAGCACACTTTAGTAAATAAAAACCTACCTTAAATACGAGTCCTCTAATGCTATCACCACAAAAGGTACAGTGTAATGTGCGTGCCTGGCGTAGGGAAGTCTTCTGTCCCTAGGTGAACCCACGCACCCTGGGAAGGGAGGACTGACAGCCTCAAAGAACGAACCTCTTACTGTGTCCAAACGGCAGGGCCCTGCAGAGGGCATTGCACAGACACTGTCTTCCCGTTGCTGTGTCAGTCCCAAAGGGCCCCTCTCGGAGGGCCGGGAAACTGCTTTCAGAGGGCCCTGAGCCCACCAACCTCAGTGAGCGTGTCAGGCTAAGCCATCCTCCTTCTAGCGATTGATGGGAGTGTTTTGGGGATTCTGTTCCTTGCTTCTGCGTTGGGTTCACCGATACCAAGTAACCATAGGGCTATGCGATGACATTTTTAGTCTTTACCCACCTGGGACAGAAAAAGCAGTACCTGTCAAGGGCAGCCAAGAATATGAGCAAGATCTAGTTAAGGGGCTTGGTTAAAAAATACATATGTTTGTGTCAGGGACCCCCAACACACATACACACACACACACACACACCTGTATGCACAAAACACCTTTGAAGAGACACACGAGAAACTCACAATGGGGGCTGCTTCAGGGAGGCAAACTATGGTCGGCCGCAGGAATGAGACGTCCTTTTCCCTGCATGCCTTTCTTTTCATTGAAAAAAAAATTTTAACATGTGAAGGCACTATCCTTTCAGAAAATAAAAATTCTTTTCAAATGCCCAATCTATCTGTATGAAAACATCAAAGCGCAGACTGTTATATACTTAGTATACGTGTATTACCTTGTGCTGGAAGGACATACAAAACACTATTAACAGTGGTTATCTTTGGAAAGAGGATTATTTTTACAACAAAACAATGAAATGCTGACTTTCTTCTGCGAGTGGAAAAAAGTTACTGAGTGGAAAAATAGAGTTTAAGTATATGCTGAGTAAAGGAACACAACAAATGGCTTTTTACTATAAACAGAGCAAAGCCATAACAAGTGCCGTCCCCACACACAAACCAACCCGCCCTCCCGGGGAAGGCACGCTGTGTCCTGTTCCAGGGACTGGACCCGCCTGCTAACGGCCACCTCTGTGGCCGCGTCAACTGAAGAACAGAATCAGATGGTCTGAGAAGAAAAGTCACCAGCTGAGCCTCCGCAGGAAAGCAGTGCTTTGAGAAATGCTGGGAAACTCGAGTGTGCCACCCCAGTCCCTCCAAATTAATGCCTCCCACAGACCTGAATGACAGGGAACATGCTCAAGTGGCATTAAGTGGTATTTTACTCTTCAGAACGTTTGTAGAAGCTTAAAACGATGCATCAGAGGGTTGAAGCTGGCGACCTTCTGCAAATTTAGGAAAGTGACTTCCCCCAGGAAAAGTGTTCTAAGGAATTTAACTATAATTTACCTTTATACCTAACATGCAAAATGTCAGAATTCTCAGGCACAAAAGTGTAAAGCACATAAAAGATTCATGTGCAATCTTAAATGTGCAAATACACTTGGGTAAGAAAACAAATCCATTTTAAAATAACATGAAGTGTTCAGAATAAATGGACTGATTCGTCCTAAAAAGTCAAATGTTAAGTAAAACAAATTCTATCCACAGGACACTGGGTTGCTTTGTAGCCAGTTACTGTCTCTTGCTAATTTTGAAACAAAATGCCACACTTAATTAGTCAGCCAGATTCTCTTCCTGCTTGCGCCTGACCGGGAGAAACAGTATTAAGGAAAAGGCTCCCTTAGGCGCTATTAGTGTCCTAATGAGATTGGGGGGAGGCTGGGACGGGGACAAGGCAGCCACTATTACCATACAGCCTTCAGAAAGCACAGGACCTGGGCCTCTGGGCCAAATGGGGTGTTCTCACCCACACGCAGACTGTCAGGGGTGTCTGGCCACAGCTACTCCCACGGGCTGCTCCGCAGGAAACAAATGTAGCACCACTCCACACATGCCAGCCGATCTCGCAGCTCTTCCTTTAAGGTATGAATTACATCCACCGGGGAGAAAATATGCCCATAATATCACCTAACTGTTGTCAGTGATTTCATCACCAGCAACTAACAGATGGAAGGAGTATCGATTTTCAAGAGGGCAAAAGGGGGAGATTCTGCAAACTACAGATTGGTGAAGTTGACTTCAACCCTTAAATACGACCCTATAGCTAATTACAGTTATTAAACACACACTTAGGAAAAGAAGATCAATTTAGAAGTAAGCACAAGTGCAAAAAACACAAATCATTTCAAACCATCGTTCCTTGAAAAGGTAACAGCGAATATCTAAGTTATAGCAAGCTATCTGTTAAGTCTCCTGCGATAAATGCACTACCTAGGTGGAGAAATATGGGCTGAATAATAATACAATTAGGCAGGTTTAGAAGTGATTGGATTTGAAATTGGTTGAAAACTAACTAACCTGGAGGAGGTCTCTAGTGGTCGGCCCAGGGCAGGGTCGGGGGGGGAACCCATCCCCAGACTTACTCAAGGTCGGGAAGGGATCATCACACCATTCTTCGCTCAGAAGGGGGCTATGGTCATGGTGGACGACCGCAGTGGCAAACAAAAAGATTTGAACAGACTGCGAAACCTGATCAAATCTAAATAAATTGATTCTTAAAGAGGGTAGATATAAAATTTGGGGCTGTTCTCCTTTGTTCGGGTATAAGATTGGTGGAAAAGACTTTGGCGTTTTGGTTGACAAAAAGGTCAGTGAGTCACTGCGGTGTGACTGGTTGTCAGAAAAGCTAATGCAATCTCAGGCTATGATAACGTAAGCCTGGACAGTATCTAGAACAAAGGAGGTGATAAGCACGCTGTGTGCCTGGGGCAGACCACGCTGGAGTCTGTGCTTAGGTCTGGGAACTTTCTCTGTCTCTCTCAATCCTGATGCTTATTGATTTTAGAGAGAAGGGAAAGGAGGTAGAGAGACAGGGAGTGAAACATCAACGTGAGAAACATCACATTGATTGGTTGTTCTCATCTGCACCCCGACTGAGGACCGAACCCACAACCTAGGCTGGTGCCCTGACCAGGAATCGAACCTGCAACCTTTCGGTATGGGACAACGCTCCAACCAACTGAGCCACACACTGGGCCAGGGCTTGGGGCTACTCTTTTTCCTGATTCAGTCCACCCGGTTCGTACCCCACTTCTGGCTACACAGGTGTGGGTAGGAGTCAGACTTGGCCAATAAGAGTATTACACACTCTGGCCAGGGTAACAGGTCCTAGGACGGCAGGATGACCAAGCTGGCCTCCTTCTGTGGGGGCTCTGACAGGACAGGAAGCACACGCAGAGCTGCAGGTGGCCCTTACATCCTCACTACGAGGAACAGCCTGCCAGAGGTCAGGGCCCACGCAGAGAAGAGCAGAGCGTAGAGGTGGAGCAAAGGACAACGTGTCGTGAGGACAGCATTTGAGCCACCCATGCCTACAAGGTGCCCTACCCCTGGCCTTTCCCACTGTAGGAGGCCAGGGCACTTCAATCTGCAGGCCCGATAAAGGGGACAATACGGATAAGAAGAGGTTAGGAATATGGCAAAGAGGTAGACGCAGAGACAGGAAGTTTCAATGGAGGGGAACAACGAATAATGGTGACGGGAAACCATAGGTTAAAGACTGTAGATGAGACACAGCCACCAAATGTAACGTGTAGATCTTGCCTGGATTCAAACACACCAACTGAAAAACATTACGAGAAAATCGGGGACAGCTAAATGCTGACTGGATATTTGCCGATACTAAGGAATTACTGGATTTTTTAGATGTGATATGGTACTGTGGTTATGGTTTTTTTAAAACAGTTACTGAAATGTTTATGAAGGAAACAGGATATCTGGGAGCAGCTACAGTGTAATTCAGTGAGGAGTAGGTGGTGGGTCCACGAGTTTATGATCATCCTACCTGGGTGCTCGGTGCACAAGCGTTCCCTGCACTATCTCCCCTGCCTGTGCGATGTTTGAAGTTTTCCATAATAAAAAGTCAAAATGAATGGCAGGAGAAATATGCACAAGCCAGTGTCTCTCCCTTACTCTCTCCCAGCTCAACAGTAAAAATAGAATCCATTAAGAAAAACTGAGCACCCAATGAGTCGAAGAGCTGGTCTGGAATTCTACCCATATTCAAAGATATGGGAAAGTCCTCAAACCAACAACTGCCAGGTAATTATGGCTGCCCTAGTAAGAAACCGAAGAGAAGTCAGACGATCTGATAGGCTGCTAGATGCAAAGAACCAGGTGCTGAGAGTGGGCCCGGGGGTGGGGAGGGATACAAAGAAAGGAAAAAGCTGAACGTTCTTTTCTCCTATAATCTGAATAACCATAAAATATGGAACAAAATCCAAGTGCCTGGGGTAAACATTTAAATGGCACTTACACTGCACCGGGCTCCCTCTAAACACTTTTCAAATGTTAACTCATTTAACCCTTAACAATCATGCCAGGCAGGCACGACCATCTCCATCTTACGGACCAGGAACTAGCGACACCCCAAAGGCACATCGCTAGGAGGAGGCTCAGTCCCCGGAAGTCCAGATCCAGCATCCACACTCACCCACTGTGCACCAGATCTTCCACATGCACTTGCGAGAACGAGATAATTTTGAAGGCCTATGGATATGAATGCTGTGAGTTGCAGTCAAAAGTGTGCCCAGAGCTGGAAAACGCTGCCCTCCCCGTGGTTCTGAGCGCAGAGGGTGACACCGTGATTTTTCCCTGTTGCCCGCTGTTCTGCCCGCTCTTTGAGTCTCACATCAAACCCTGAGAAATGAGTAACAGAT
This sequence comes from Macrotus californicus, assembly GCA_007922815.1. Lineage (NCBI taxonomy): Eukaryota > Metazoa > Chordata > Mammalia > Chiroptera > Phyllostomidae > Macrotus > Macrotus californicus. The sequence goes on along the minus strand of VMDR010000674.1, from coordinate 133,034 downwards.
GAGGCAGCTGCGCCGTGAACCACCACGATCAAAAGCAAACTGTCTTGATCTGATCTCGTTTAAAGGGGGAAAAAAGGCAACGTCTTCTGATTTTAAACAGACTAAATCCATTCAGATTTTTATCCCAGGGATACGGACCAAAAAAGACAAATAAAAAACTGTAAAACCGATTCATCTGGAGAAAATTCTCCTAGGAAAAACAAAGAGGGAAACTCTACCCCTCAGAACAGCAAAAACTCACCACACCCTGTTTTATGACTATTCAACAATGACCCAAGATAAAAGCATTATTAACTGCAGAAAAGGTACTTGAATTTGCCTGTAATTGGTGTCTCCGCTGCAGTAATCCAAGGGGGAGTGGGTGAGAGAAAGAACTGCTGCAGTTGAGGTTTCCAGTTTTTTAAAGAGGATTTTCTAACGAGCAGGTCATGCAAAAATAGATTGTATATCTGGCCCAAGAGCTATGTCCAGCGAGCAGCAGAGAATTTACGTTTGCCTTTAATCACAGATGCCACAGAACAAAAGTCTCCACTGCAGGGTTTCACTCCAGAATAGAGGCACTCGGGCGACTTTCAATTACTGTACTTCTTACTTGTCATAAAGCAGAAAGCACATGTTTGAAATTTCACTGGAAGTTAGAACAGCAGTTTCTGAAAACCTCATAAAAGGGAGGACTGATTTAGTCCTAGGATCTCGGCAGGATACCTGAAGTTCAATTTTGTCTCAGAACAAAAGCGCTAGAGCAGCCCGCAGGCTTTGCATAGGATGAAGGGGAGTTGGGGGCACCTCACTGGCGGATCTAAAAAAAGCCAAATCATTAAAAGGCCCTTAAACACCACCACCACCACCAAAGGCAGCGACAGAAAAGAAGTTCTGGCTCTTCTGTCTTCCAAGCAACAGCAAATGCTTTTGAGCAGTTAACCTACCCCCAGCTTATTTCCGAGTCTATGCATATCCACGTGAACCCACACCAAAAGCCATTTGTTAAAAAGGGAACTTTCAGCTCCCTCCTCTGCCATGGAGAATGTTTGATGTGCACACTTTTTCAGATACAATTTCATGAGCAGAAAGGACTGAGTTGAATTTCAGGGAGTTCAGCTGAGACCTTGCATCCAGCACCGTGACCCTGGCCTAATAATCAGTCCTCTTGGCTTCGGTTCTCCAACTCAAACCTGCTTTAAACAATTAAACTGATTAATGTCTGCTGATTACCAGTTGCTGGAAGAAGGTGATATGCATGCATTTGGGGTTGCTTGGAAGAAAGATGTTGGAGAAACACCAACTATGTATGAACTAAAAAAGCATGGAATGATAGGTCTGCAGATACAAGACTATTTTAATGCACTAAGCTTTCTGGCATGTCAAAAATAGAGGGGAGTCTTTTCCTATTTTTAAGCACAGAATTACAGGGCAATGGAGTCATGCATCCATTTGCTCATTTAAGTGCTCTTTAAAGCACTAATTAAGCAACGAAAACAAAAACGCCCACATACTGTGTGTGGGTACATACACTGGTACAACTAGACAATTCAGTTAAGGCCCAACTCTAATAGTAAATTTTTAAATCAAGCTAAGCAGTAATGAAAGTGCACATTCCAAGTCACATGACGTGGAAACTACCATGCTTTCAAGTTACGAATCTCAGCCACAGGCCTGCTTTCTGTGAGCCAGGTCTCAGCACCCGAACATGTCCCTTTGGCTGGTTTCCATCGCAGAGGAGCTTACCATCTAATGAAAAAGACACCCCCCCCCAAAAAAAAGAAAGAAACTACACACACACGGCTAATTATGAGGACCTCTGTGCATACACTCTGTGGATGCTCACCGAAGCATCCTTTCCAGAGGGAAAAGAGACAGGAAAACTTCTTAGAGCAGGGAACCAGGACTGAGTTTAGAAGCGCCAAACTCAGCCAGGTGGGAGGCAAGAGAGAAACACAGCACACGTGGGAGAAGAGGGAGACGAACAGGCCAGGGGGCGTGCTCTGACCCCGAGACCGTGAACTACTGGAGAATCCTTAAGCAGGAGGGTGACTTGATCTAAAGTGGTCGTTTTGGGCTCATCATTCCATTCGGGAAAGAGTCTAGGGCAGTGCTGAGAGAGGTGGGTCTGCAGGCAGTGCAGGAATTGTTTATAACAATTTAACAATTTAACAGCCAGGAGTTGTTTGTGACTGGCCAAGGCCACCGGCAAGTATGAAATCGAGAATGAGCACTTGGAAACATTCACAGCAGCTCGACATCACAGCGACGCCCAACCTTACGATCAGGGATCAGCGGGCTCATCTTGTTGAACAGGACAGAGACCAGCACATGTGTTGTCCGTTCAGTGAGCAGTCGCAGGTGCTTCCAGCTGCAGAGGAGTCAGATGTAGTGAGGCCACCTGTGGCGGTGTGTGACTGACTGGAAATCAACAACACGAAACAAAACTGATGGTTGAGTACAGGCAGTCTGAGAAGCTAGGCTAGACGACAGAATCATTTCAGAGGTCAGCACTGGAAGCCAGGTGCCGCCGGAGAAGGCTCTAGTGCGCAGTGGTCTGAATGAAACCTGAACTCAAGAAGTGATGGTAGGAATGAAGAGAAGGGGTCAAAGTTGAGAGCAATTACGGTGGTCAAATCAAGGAGGAGTGGCGCCCTTTTGATGGGGGGGGGGGTGTGGAAGAGAGTCAAGGAAGTCTCCTAAGACTCGAAAATTCTTATTTACTCTTCAAATAATGGCAAGATGTAAAGCAACAGTATGCAAGAGCTTCATGAAAGTCAGCAAAAAGATCCTAAATTCACTGCCATTTTCTTCGAGCACCTTTGAATAAGCGTAATGGTAAATTAATACAGAAAACTAAGCACCCTGGTGGTTAACCACTGGGATTCAGAACGTGAGGAAAGAAAACACACCCTCCGCTTTCCCCCTGAAAGGGTACCATGCAGTAATGAGCCCAGTCTGGTTCAGAATGGAGCCAGCTGGAGCCCCAAGCCCTATCAGAAAAAAGAAGACCTTTCTCACGGAGGGGCTTGTTCATCCCGAGTCCCTGCTTTAATCGACACAAAACCTTCTTTCTCAAATTTGTGCTGTTAAAACAAGGACTCCCACCAAAAGGCAGAGTGGTCAAAAAAGGGTAAGGAGAAAAAACCAGAACAGAATAAAATCAATGACCCTAACCTCAAAACCCACTGCTTTTCTCTGAGCTCTGGCTCACGTTCCAAGCCATTATGAGAAGACAAATTAATTAGCAAGAGCTGTGGACAGCTGGTCCGTGGGGCCTTTGCCGCTAACTGGAAGACAAGCATTAAAAATGCGAAGGCTACTAGTCCGAGAAAAGCTATCCTACAACATGCCAGAGCTGGGAAGGGAGGCGGTTCCATCCTAAGGGGTAAGGTTTCTGTTGCTCCAGAGACCCAGCACGGTCCATTTCTTCCCACGTGAAAGAGCAGCGATCCGCAACTTCTCTGCTGCCCAGATTGAAGCAGCCTCCCATGGAAGACATGCCTAATAGCCCTGGCACACCACGAAACCATCATCAAGTACATAATTCATCTCTCTCAAGAAGAGTGCCTCGTCATCTTAAAGTTGTTAGCCTATATCTAACAGGAAGCCTAGGCTTCATTTACCTGCTGTCTGTTTTAAAGGCAAATAGAAGGAGCTGAGTCAGTACCAGTACTATCAGTATTTTAAGGAAGTTTTTTTTTTAAGATGTTTATTTTTAAAGAGAAGGAAAGGGAGGGAGAAAGAGAGGAAGAGAAGCATCAATGTGTGGTTGCCTCTCGTGCGTCCCCAACTGGGGACCTGGCCCACACCCAGGCATGTGCCCTGACTGGGAATCGAACCAGCGACCCTTTGGTTCACAGGCCGGCACTCAATCCACTGAGCCACACCAGCTGGGGCATTTTTTTTTTAAATATGTATTCATTTGCTTTTGTTTCATTCTTCTAGGTCTTTCTAATCAGTTATAGTATTTTCAAGGGCAACTCTTTCAACTGCTTAACTCTATACCTTTGTATGCTCATAAAAGCCATTTGTTTGAAAAGTTAAAAAATACACCTCGTAACAGCTTTACAATTCTACAGTGTGGCATGTTCCAAGGGCTCAAGCTATGACGTGAACTACTAGGTTTCATGAGAATGTATTAACAAATAATAGCTAGCACTTAGGGAGCACATACTACATGCCAGGCATGTGTGTATTATCCCGTGCAGTCTTTACAACAGTCCTGTAAGGCAGGTGCTTCAACCATCTCCACGTTACAGACGAGGAACCTGTGGCACAGACACATAGGGTAACTTGCTCAAGATCACAGAGCTAATATAAGGCAGAGCCAGGATCTGAACTCAGGCAGATGGACAAGAGTCCGTGTTCTCAGGCACTAAACTAGACAGCTTCATTATGCCAAGAAGAAAAATGAGATTAAAAATGCACTACAAATAATGGAACAAGGAAAAAGCCTCTCAAGGAAAATTGCTCTTATTACTTTAATTGGACTGTTGTTTTTCATTAGACAGATCCAAATCCTGGAAGTACAGTCAAGAGAGGGCGCCTCTCCTGGCTGGTACAGGCTCCTTACACGGAAGGCAGAAAACCCCGTGCCTTTTTGCCATCTTTTACTACACTGATTGAAAGTAGTCTTGTCAAAAAAAAAAAAGCCCTGGCTGGTGTGGCTCAGTGGAGTGAGCGCCAGCTTGCCAGCCAACCAAAAGGTCAGTGGTTCAATTCCTGGTCAGGGCACGTGCCTGGGTTTTCAGGGCACAACCTCGCTCATCGATGTTTCTCTCCCTCTCTTTCTCCCTCCCTTTCCCGCTCTGAAAATAAATAAATAAAATTTTTTTTAAAAAGAAAGGAAGTAGTCTGTCAGTGTTATAGAAGTCATTCTCTTAGTGGCTAGGTTATTTGGATTTAAGGGACAAAGAATTGGGAGAGGTGGAGCTGTAAGACTCAGTTGGTACCAAATCCTACCCCATCCAAAGATCCAAAGGGATTCAGGTGAATTCTGGGCCAAGCCTCCTTGATTTTAGTCTGAACCAAAAGAAACACACAGAGCAAGCGACCCACGTCGGGTAGTAAAAAGATTCCCTTATCCTAGCTGCAACAGGTAGACCGGGATGCTGGCTGGCCCAGAGTCCCTGACAGACACTCCCCACCCCGGCCTCTTCCTCCCCTCGTGAGGCAGGAAGTTCTAAGACCAAGTCAGACCCAGTAAACCGGTGCCCTTTAGTGTCAACGCACCCACACTGATCAAATGTTTCCCACCAGGCATCCAGCCCAGGCAAAGCTGAGTCCTGTGGCTCTAAAACCAAATCCAGTGCTCTCCTCCGTGATGCCAAAGTAGATCCTGGAGATCTGCTTTGTAACTAAGTAACTTACACTGATCAAATGGGATAAATCCCAAAGTCGGAATCTTCACCACTTTCCAATTACTCATCACATTCTCTCTCCAGAAATCGGAAAAAATGTTTACCAACAAAACAAAGAACAAACCCACTTAAAAACAAGTCTAACTGCTTCAAGCTCAGGGTTATGTTTCCTCACAAAATCGCTCTTATAAACTCACTCAAAGTTCTATTATCGCCTAATTACAATTTTTATACAGCTATTTAATATGTGCGTGCTTGGAAGCCAGACAGCGAAGCTTCGGTTACTTTTGCACCTACCACTAAAGCAAGCAGAAACAGGACTACCTTCCGTCAACAATTCTGGTTTAAGGATGCCAGAATTCTTTTATTTGCTGTTTTCTCACACCTCCAATCAAGGTGCGAGGAGCCAAGCTAAATGCAGGCTTAACATATATGGTCGTCCGCACACTCTCTTACTACACAAAAGGGGAAATTAATAAAAGAAAAAAAGCAATATTACACAGCATTTTCTTTCCCCACCATAATTTTTCAATTTTCTTTAGAGAATTGCCAGCCAATAACTAATTAGAACCATATCCTTTGTTATCCCAAAGGGAAGAAATATACGAATAGCCTTAAAGAGCAAATGTTAATGAGAAGTTTAAAGAATTAGTAATCTGGAACTTTGGTTTATCTTCAGTGTAAAACAAAACTCTTCTTTAGAGGTATTTTTATAGTTGGTGAGACATGGACAGAGCCCATCAGCAAGGTCGGTGTTCACACGCCCAGCACCCTGCACTGGGGGTACCCGGGACTTTCACTGTTCTTATCGGGACTTTCACTGTTCTTATCACGGAACCCGTATCACAAGCTCGCAGGTTTCTAAACACCCCAATTTCGTACAAGAGAGACAAAAACTCAAAATTACAGAAAAGGAATCTGTTCTACGTGTCTTTGGTTTCCAACAGAAAATAACTCCTTTCAGAGTGAGCGCACGGCTTTTGTAATTTCCAAGAGTACGTTTTCCATAAGAAACACAGCTGGAGCCTTTTTACCTGGTTGTATCACCTCAAATAAGAATGTTTCTGGCATAAGATCTCGAGTTGCCTATTCATGAGTGTCCAAGAACAGAAACTGCGGCCTCAGAACTGGACTTGTTTTAGAGAACAAAGTAAACAGAAAAACTCGGAGCAAAATAATAAAAATTTTCAATGCAAACGCCCCATGGGCACGCGCACATGCTGAGCTGTGTTTTCAAATGAAGGTCTGCCTGGTGTCACCCAGACTCTCAACCTGGTAGAATTAGCCAGCCCAGGCTAGGGCCACAGGCCACATTTTTTCATGCTAAGGGACTGGCCAGGGCATAGAGAACCAGGCATGGCCTATGTCCTATCTAATGGTCTCCTTTTTCAAGAAAAAGCTTTACGCGTTTGCAAAACATCTCAATTTGCTCCATATTTCTACTATGCAGCGAATGTATTTCCCCCACTGTGAAAATCACAACAGGCCTTAGGTCTGTCACGTTTTACCATCACAGTATATTTTCAAAAGCTAGAAGTCACTGGTATTGCCCAATAAGGACGTTATTTAACACAGACTTTAGTCTACAGTAGAAACTTGCCATAATGATGAAAATATTATTTGGTCAATCACTTTCTGAACACTATTCCTCCCCAAAAGACCTATAAAAACAGCCACTTAGGAAAACAAAGGGTTCCACATTGTAAAGCAAAACAGGACTAAGCCGTTCATATTAATGCATTACCAAACGTATAAATCAAAGATGGGCAAAATCACCTAAAAAGTGCTTAAAATGCCAAGTTTTCCCTCTGCGTGGTTAGTGAGCCCATGTTTTTCCAGTCTTACATGTACGAACTGTATTTGTCAAACTGTATTTCATACTTTAAATCCCAAGTCTGTACCTTACACTGCTTCGTGACAGATGATTTACTGGAGACATTTGGGGTCACAGTATAAGCCTTCTGCTCTCACTAAATCTAAATCATGCTTCTCAACAAGATTCTATACACATAAAACAAACACATGGTATGCCATTACCATCCTCCCCAGAGGAACCCTCAGGCCCCCGGTACAGCCCTTCTCCTGTCCATAAACTGAGATTCTCCTCAGAAAAAGGACTGGACTCACACGTTGCCTACCAATTAAGCAAGAGCACCCCAAAACTTTTTCTGTTTCAAATCATGGTAAAAATCCCTTAATTCCTCTGATTAAAATAGACATCTTCATCCAACAGATACACTCAAAAACCCAAGCTAACTTCAGCAGTAAACTGGGAGGAATGAGAAGTTGACAGCGAAGTATATCTAAATTTCCCCAAATCCTCGTTCTTCCCGGTCAATCTGCACCTACGGGATCAGCTCAGCATTCAATCCGAAGCTTGCCAAGACGGCAGTGGCCCACCAACCAAGCAACTAAGATCTGCGGGAACGGTCTGTTCCTGTGCCTGGGAGGCATCTGGGGAGAATGGCTGGACAGCCAGACAATGAAAAGCTCCCGGGTGGCCACTAGTTCAGCCGCGGGTGCAGAAAGAGTGGGAAAGGTAGAGAAGTGAGTTCCCTCCTTGCCCAAAGCCACGGTCAGCGGCCACCTCCCCGGGGTGCAGGGCGGCCTGTCGCGGGCCTCAGTGTCCAGGGCCCCAGGGAGACGGGGGCCCCAGAAAAGCAGATTTCTCTCGAAAATAAAAGAAACTTCCTGGTTTGAGCATTATGGGTAGGGGGCTAGCGCCCTCCCCCACCCACTACAGGTATCCGCCAAGAGTCCAGTGGCTGAAGGAAGAAAGCGGCCTCTCCCCGCACCTCTGGCTCCGCGATAGGAGTCACGGAGTCCGGACCCCCAGCGCAGCCACCCCCTACGCGAGTCTCCCAACTTGTGGGGACAGGGCTCTGGACTCCTCAGGACGCAAGCCTGGGTCGGGGAACCGAAGGGTGTCAAACTTCCCCCGCGGGCGCGGCCTGGCACAGGCACCGAGGAGTTCCCGCGGGAGCCTCAACCCGGCGGGGTCCCGGGAAGGGGGGGGGCGAGCACAGACAGAGGAAGGGGACACTGAGGGACGGGGGGAAGCACGTGCAAAGATGAAGGAGGAGGGAGAGGGTACAGTCGGGTGGGCTGGCGGACGGGGGGCGGCGACGACCTGGCTCCCGGGAACGCGCGGGGTGTGCACCCAGGCCGGGGGCGCCGACGAGGCCCGCGCCACTCACCTTCCTGTGCTTCTCCTTGTAGGGCAGCGCCAGCCACGGCATGTCCCGCACGAAGTCCTGCCACTGCCGCTGGTCCTGGTCAGAGGACACGAAGACGATCTCCAGGCGGCGCCGCGGCTCCGGCTCCGCGGCCGCCCCGGCTCCGGGCCCCGGCCCGGCCCCGGCCCCCGGCCCGGCCGCCGCGTCCCCCCGCAGGCGGCCGTAGAAAGCGGCCAGGCTGGCGCTGAGCTGCGCGCAGGGGGCGCTCAGGCTGCAGCCGAAGTAAAGCCCGAGCAGCGAGATGCCGCGGGCGCTCAGCGAGTGCACGTCCACCTCCTCGCCACCGCCCGTCACCAGCTTCTCGCCGAGCAGCTCCTCCAGGAAGCCCGACATCCTGGCGCACCGCAGCCCCGGCACGCGGGCGTGCAGGCGGCGGCTCCCCGGCTCTCTTGGTCCGCGCGGCTGGCAGAGGCGACGGCGGCGGCGGCGGCGAGAGCAGAGCCCCGCCCACGCGGGCCCGCCCTCGCCACGCCCCCTCCGGCCCACCCTCGCCACGCCCCCTCCGTGGTAGTCTCAGGCCACGCAGTAAGTGCCGGCAATGCCCGCAGCTGTTGGGACACCGGGTGCCGACTTCCACCGCGTGGCCAAAGTGCTAGGGAAACAACCCTGGCGTGGAAGCTGACCGGAAACGCTCCATTCCAACGGGAATGTCCGGGGCCTAAATAAAGAAGGGTCCGCTGAGCTCGCGTTTCCGAAGTTGCTGGACTTGGCCTCACCCCTCCCTTCATTTCCTCTCCCCTTCCAAATTCTCAGTTCTCTCCAGACTTCTCCAAAGATTCCCACGGTCCCCCCACCCCCGGAGTTCTCTTACCCTTTCTTATTCCTCTCCCTCTTCTCTCTCCTTACACAAAACCTAACTCTTCGGCCATTTCATACCCCACTGACCTCTCATAAGGTTTATAGGAATCACCACCTTCATGACACAAGGATCATTTCCTCAGGCTGGGGCTTGCTGAGCACTTACTGCTCTGTATGTTTTGTATTCTCTCCTACAAGAGGACTGGAGGATGTCACCTCTTAGGTTTCTTTTGTAGTTTCTGATCTGGTGCGAGGCACACGTGAGAGAATCCATAATACTTGGGGGTTGATCGCAGGTCGTACTGTAGGATTTTAGTCCACCCCCGCAGTGCTGTCCCCACCAGCGAGTGGCTGTCTTCCATGCCCATAAGTGTGTGCAACCGAGGCCGCAGCGTCTTTAAATCAATGCTGGCTGCTCTCCTGAATGGGTTCCATAGCTTATACCAGGTCTGTTGCTAGTTGAGAAAAATTCTAGGGAATTTTTGTTTTTTTTCTTGCCAACTGGCTAATGCTGCCCTACGCTAGAGAGAACCTGGATTAAACAGGCGGTCTGTGGCAAATCTGCCGGCCACACACACGCGAAAAAATAAAGTGTATACCACGCCCACCCTCGATCTATGACCTTCAGTGTGTGACTGCTCAGCTATCAACGATTCGGTGAAAAGAGAAAAAAACGCTCCTCACCGCCCTCCACCGGCCCTTCCGAAGTTTTTTCTTGAGCATCTACCGCCATCTAATGGAAGCGGTGAAAAAGGAAAATGAGATCTACCAGAGCCTAGCACTGTGAACAGAGATACTTGGCAGCCAAGTAGAGATTTTTGTTATTTTATAGCGGCTTTACACACACACACACACACACATGCGCAAATTACAGCACGCTTTACAGAGTTCACTTAACCCTCAGAATACAGCCACAGGCTTTTGGCACAAATTTTCACGCCTAAGGCTTTCCATTGTTCTAGGATAGAACAAGGGACTTGACTGGTTTCCAGCTCAGTGAAATGTTACCACATAAGCCCGTGCAGTGGGTGGTGGTGGAAGCCAAGAGTGGACTGGCAATCTCTAAAAAAAGTATATGCATTTTCTTAGTTATCTAACCTAATGTTGCTGCTCATTTCACAAATAGGATCTTTGGATTGAGGACTTACTTTAAACAGGCAAGAACCATGTCACAAACGCAAATTCTAATGTTTAGAGTGTCACGTCAACATGCTGCGCCACTGCAGGGATGGAATTATTACAAAACACAGAAAGCATCACTTTTTGGTGAAAACATGTTAAAGCTATTAACAAAACAGACCTTCAGTTATTAAATGTCTATTGAAATCCTGTCAGTGGATTCATGCTCTCTCTTCTCACCCAAATCACACTTGAAATCCTTGTGTGTGGGTACCATCAGGCACCACCGAAAGCATGTGAGACAGATTCCTACACTCCAACACTTCCAAACAAACACCGAAGAGATGTGAAATGACTCTAAGCTTTTATATCCGATGGAAGCCAAAGGACAATTTGGTGCGGAGGCAGGTGAAGAGGGAATTCAGGGGACAGTAGTGAGGTCATTACTGAAGCACTTAACTCTGGTAAACTGGGCGCAAGTCTGATATAAAGGGTCGGTTTGTTCAGCATTTTACTTCCATTATTTTACAGGAAAACACTTTCCACTGGAGGGTGTCCAAACCAGCATCTGGCACCTGGGAAAGTGAGAGTTTGAACCTACTGCACATGAAATATAAATAAAATTTAGGGAATTGCTAGTGCGGCAGGCCTTGGTCCGAAGCCAAATATCCCAGCTGTGTTTTAAAGGGGCGTGGAAAGAGGGGATTTGCGAGGGAAATGATTCCAAAATCATAATTCCAGTGGGTGTTTGTTACCAGAAGAGGCCCAAGGAGACTCACTGGGCTTCCTGAAAAGAAGAGCCAACACCCTTTAGTCTGCTGAAAGCACTCTCTCTGCTTCTGGAGTTCAAGGGACCCGCTTCAAGGGAATGTCCTTACTGGTATTTAGCTAGTTATGTTACACGAATCCACGGGCTATTCTGAAAATGATTACTGTTTTAAAATCGTTATTAAATAATTGTAATGTCAACATGCCTGACACTGTACCGAACATACACGTTACAGAGTTCTCCTATTGGGAAACTGTATTCTAAGGTATATGATGTCACACAAAACATGCACAGAACAAATACTTACTTGTCACCTTTAAGATTCATGAGTCACATTCCTTGGTCTTCAGGTGAAGTAGCATCTGTGCACAAAGGTGTAGGTGTACAGATATTTACTGACACGCTGGGGAAATTAGAAAAACTCGGCGTTATCACTGAGGGTGACTCATCAGGGCACTTTCACCATCAGGGATGCAGCCTGGCCATTGAAAAGAATGAAGGAGATTTCTCTGTACACTTACTAGTCCTGTTCTCCAGAGAACAGAAACAGGATAGACAGATTCATTACACGGAGCCTAAGAAGTCCCCAGATCTGCCGTCAGCCAGCTGGAGGCCCAGGAGAGCCAGTGAAAGTCCCGGTCAGAGTGCTAAGGCCTGAGACTCAGGAGAGCTCATGGTGCGAGTTCCAGTCCGCGCCTGACTGGGGGCAGGAGGAGACCTGTGTCCCAGCTCGAAGGCAAGCAGAGAGAGTGGGTGCTTATTTCACTGTCACCTTACTTTACTTTTTGTTCTATTCGGGCCTTCGACCTACTGGATGAGGCCCACCACATCGGGGCGGGGGGAGGGAGCATAATCTGCTTTACTCGGTCTCCCTATGCACGTGCTACTCTGGTCTAGAAGCACTCTCACGGACATATCCAGGACAACATTTAACCAGACATCTGGGTACCCCGTGGCCCAGTCAAGCTGACACATCACAAGGCTCCCCCTGGTCAACTTGGCAAATATGCGTACCTCCTTAAACCACACTTACTCTGCAGTGAAGACAAGAAGGGGGCCCAGTTCCACCTAACGTGGTACAACTATCCTGTGTGCAACCAAAAATGTACTAACCCCATCAGCAGAAGAGGAGATCAAGTCCTCTCTTTGACATCCTATAACTTAAATACTATGATATAAAGTCAATCATCTTATGTCACATGATAAGGGAATAAGAGAGAGAAGAAACAAAGATATTTGCCAGACACAAATATACACACACAAACATATTCGTAATAATATAAGGAGGAGATGCTTATGACGATTATAGCTCTCATTTCTGTAACTGGTCATGTGATCATAGCTGGTAGTTACATCTACCTTCTTCTGCTTCCCTTTCTGAACACCCTTCACCTCTTAATCACAGAGTATGGTAATTAAGAGACCTCTTGCATTTCAGAATACTCTTTTATACCCCCATCATAGACGAGTAGTCCAATTTCTCCTTGGTAGTCAGGATCAATCACCCCACCCAGCGCAGTAACTCCCTTCTTTGCCGGATAATTCAGAGGCTTGAGAAGCAGCAGGGTCTTCACTTCCAGTGCCACGGAAGCATCGTTGTGCCTCCAGGTGGAAGCGTTTTTCCCAAGGGATGAAGATGTCTGGGCCAGCAGAACATAAGATTGTGGGAACAAGGAGTAAACATTCTGTTAGTGGGTGACTGAGGTGGCAGTGAGTGATGACACTCCGATTTCCACCCCTCGATTCCTGGACTCGTCACCTCCACTGACGTGGAGCATCTCTAAGATGTAGCACAAGAGAAAGTAAGGTGCAGAATAGGTAGGCTGTACTCGGCCACCACTTGTGCATTTTTAAGTGAAGAAAAATACCTACGTATGTACTCACAAACATAGTGTTTACATGTGCATGAACTATATCTAGAAAGATATTTAAGAAACAGTAACAGATTGCTTGGGGAAAGGAGCTGAAGGAAATAAATGCAAGAAAAATATGGAAGCTATAATTCTAGTCCAAGAATAAAGTACTTTTTGAAATTTCAAAAGGAACTTATTCAAAAGATCAGATGCTATAAGTGGAAAAGGAATACTTAAAGTACATCGGGACATCGCAAAATGAAAGAGAAAAAGTGTCCAAAAATTCAGAATCTGTTATAACAAAACTGTAGTACAAAATGAGCGTTCTGATGATGCAACCTTGCCAGGTCCCCAGAGTTCAAAAAGTAATTAACGAAACTTGAATTAAAACGGATTCAAACAAAAAGTTGTATTCCATTTCCCTGAGACTTCCTTGAAAACGATTTTACCTGTAGAGCAATGCTATTTCACAGTTTTCACATGTTTTATCTTTCCCTTTTTAAAAAGTTGGTCTTTCGCCGCAGATCCACTGCTAAGGGAAATTGCTTGATAGAGAGGTAAGTGAAGCAAAATTCAGAGCTGGGACCCAACCAGGACCAGGATGAAGGAAGGTAAGGAAGGGTCTTGCCCTCCTTGGTGACAGCAGAAGTGCGCTGCTTATCTCTCTGGCACCAACTGGGTATGTCATTTTTGGGAGTAACCATATTGCTCTTTTTATTCATTTTATCCCCCACAAAAGCCACAGAAGAAGTCTAGTTCTTAAAGCCCCCTAACTCTTTCCCGAGTCAGAAATGCAAAGTGCTAGAAAAGCATAATGCATATTTCTATTTGCCTCCTACACTTTTCAGATCAAATCTCAGGCTCACAACTTGTCATCCACGTGGCCCTCTTGCAGACATAGTCAAAGTGTATGATGCGTTAACCAAGTCTGAAGTTGGTCCAAACGTTCCACCAGACTGCCAGACTGTTCGCCAAATCTCCAACAACTTTTTATAAGCAAAGCCAAAGCAATAGCAGAAGAAGCAGTAAGCAAATCTGGACTGTTGGGCGCGGGTGAGTGAATAAGACTTTAGAACAATGATGCTGTGGGGGAGACCTGCCCCAGCACGTTAAAACCACCCAGGAGAATCAGGCTAGAGTCTAAGGGCCTGTCACTGGAAAAGGGCAGTACAGGGCACTTCTGTTCTCACAATGGCTATCACAAGTCAAAGGCAAAATGAACGAAGAAATAGTGATAATAACTCCTAATAATTTACACTTGATCGAGGACAGGGTGCAAGTCAGAGAAATGACAGGGAGCCAAAAAGTCCACACTCATCTTCCAAACACTATAGGGCACAGGTGATTGAGAATGATTCTGAGCCATCACTTCTAGATCCAAAAGAGATATCGAAGGCAGACAACTGGGAATGGAAATATTCGACTAAGAACTAAACTTGGACCGAAACATATGTGTCTTCCTGGGCACAAGTTGTAAAAGCAACACATTGAGTTCGGATTTTATCCCGGCATGGAGAAGAACTCTGAGCAGCGCGTGCTCCCGTTTCTGTGCTGTGGATGGTTTGGCGAAGAGCAAGGTAGGAGGCACAAAGAACCAGGGTTCTAGTAAATGAAAAATGAGTGCGGCCCAAACTATGGCAGCGGCAACGAGTACACAAAGGAAGGGGTGGACTGGAAAACTATTTAGAAGGTATGTAGGGGATGCAGGAAGCCAGGCAGCTAAGACGAATAGAGTGCACGAAAGCATCATTCACCCAGATGGGAAAGTCAGGAAGAGCAAGTTCTAATTTAAGTCCACCCAAACCCCACAGTCCCAGAACAGCTTACCCTGTGGCTGTGCAGGAAGGGCCACATTGCATTAGGGAGCCTTCTAGTCTGCCTCTCAGATCTGCTCCCCGGACCTCAGGGTGGTGGAGGGGCTGATTTGGAGATCTGATTTTTTTTCTCTAACTGCTCCCCTGATGTGTTAGGACTATTCCTTGCTTCTGAGTCCTCCTACCGGGGAATGAGGCGTCAGTCCTTTGCTCCCAGTTCACAAGCCCAGAGTGTTTCCTGCCAACCTTCACAATGACGCTGCCTCCTGAGGCTTCAGAGAGCCCACCTTATACCAAAGTGCCTTCTCTTAGGCAGGGATGGAGTTCTCCCCTAACACCCAGGTTGGCTTCAGCACCCTGCGTCCTGGTTCTGCTCTCAGTCCTACAGATTCTTCTTGTCCATACGAGGCAGCAATGCCCAAGCAGCGCGTTCAATGCTGGGTTCTTACTATTCTGCCCGATCAGAGGCCTACTTGCCAGTGTTCCCTACAGATGAACAGCTTTCTCGAGTGACAGGTGACTCAACTAGCTGAAGAAATTATAACAACCTTTTGCCTCGTTGCATCTGAGAGATCAAGATGGGTCATCAGTAGCTCTGCTGGAGCCATTCAAGAAAATTTGGCCAGGGTTCTCGTTCTTGCTGCATTTGCTCAAACCTGCACGGTCTGATCTGGAAATGTGGCCTCAATGTGGCTGCCAGTGGTCCTGTCCGGACATGAAGGACATAGGCTTCATAAGTTGGACTAAGTGAATGTCCCTGAGTGGGTCATTCAACACATCTACCTTACCGCAGAAACAATGCTAGCCCTTGTGCGATATCACCCCCCCATCCCGCAAAAAATCTGGATTTATCTTCTGGGGGCGGGCCCCTTGTAGAACAGGCTTCCCCTACTAGGTGAATGTTCTAGGAACTCGTCTATATCAGTGAACCAGCTGGCATTGTTGTGAGAGGTCGAGTTTGGCTTCAGTGAATTTTTTTTAAAGACTTTCAGTTTGCCCATTTCACAATGGGTGATTTAGGAGCACACCTGCCCATACCGTGCTGAGGGTTCAGCAGTTTTTGACCAGAAACAACATGACCCTTGTGCCCCCACCCTCCCTATTCACCCGATCTCACTTTGAGTGACTTTTTTTGTTTCCCTGGATGAAAAAAGTCCTCAAAGGGAAATGTTTTGCCAATGTAGAAGTGAAACGAAGACTGGCAGAAGCACTAAAAGCCATCAAAATCGACGAGTTCAAAAATTCTTTTGAGCATGGAAAAATGTCTTGATGGGTGTATCACATCAAATGGAGAGTACCTTGAGGTGACTCAAGTTTAAACATGTAAGAATAGAGACATAATTTTTTATAAATAAATTTGGGGTTTGGGGCTCAATTATGAGTGTTTTTTTATGTGGAAAAAAAGTTATAACAGAAAATACAGAATTCCACTCGCCCTGCCTGTGCTGTGGGCCCAGCAAAGCTACATCCCTGCTGTCCCACTCCTAGAAAGTTCATTGTCAGTGCAGGGCACATCCAGGCTTTCTCATTCAGCTATGAAAGTCATATCAGACACGGAAGGTTCTGGGTCGGGGGAAGGTGGTGAGTGGGAAGACGGATCACCAATGCTTCTGTGCAGAGAGGGGAAAGCTGAGAAACAAGCCTGCCTCTGTCTGGGTCTCCCACTGGGCAAACGGTCCCTGAGGCCTCCTAACCAATCAAACATCAAGTCTGCTATGCACTTGGCAGGACATGGCCATCTGGGCTGCTGCTGGACGTGTGAAGCTGAGTGCCTTTTTTCAGAGCTGAATAAAAGTCCGGGGGGAATCAGTGGCTTTTCTCACAACAAATTGGTTCAAAACCCTGGACACCAGCCCTTTGAACAAGTGAAACTTGCTTTAAGGTTAGAAATGAAACTGGTGATGTGCCACCTTTCCCTTCTTCTCTGGCCCATGGCCACCCTACGGTGGGACCTAGCCCCATCATATACTCCAGGCTCATTAGCCAAACAGTTGTTCCCCATTGCAGTGGGGCTCCAGGTTGTGTGAACCTACTTCCAGTGACAGGTAATTGTAGGCAATGGCTACTATTTGCCTCACTTGCTACTGACCTAAGAAATGCTGTATAGGCATCTTTGGGGGACCTAGCACTGTCTAGGAGGGACCTCTGGGGAGAAAGAGATAGGTGATGTGGCAGTACACCCAGGTAGGGGCAGCCTCTGCCCAGGTGTAGTACATGACTCATCATTCCTTCCTAGCCAGCAACTCCAGCCAAACAGGTTTGCAGGGCTACTGCAGCCTCTCGTGACAGGCAGTGCAAGGGTTGTACCAACTCTTGATTCCCCAGCATCCTTAGACTTCACCTCTGACCTATACTCCTCACATGATGGAGTATGGTGATGCTGGTGGATACTGTCGCCTTTTCAGAGTGGTTTAGCTCCTGCTCCAGCCTAGCTACAGCCACATCTTATTAATATCTCTTCCTCCTGTGAGTTTCTCAGATGCCATATTTCCATCCTTAGCTCCTAGCTATACTCTGGCTTTGGAGAACATGGGTCAAGGCCCTTTAAATACAAAGTCACTTGCCCAGTACCCACTAGTTACAGTAAATCAGTTGGCTACTCAGAGTAGCTATGGGGCTGGATCTCCTACTGGCAACAGGATTATTCAGACTAATCACTGTTACCAAATTCACATACAGCTCAA
Source organism: Macrotus californicus (assembly GCA_007922815.1). Lineage (NCBI taxonomy): Eukaryota > Metazoa > Chordata > Mammalia > Chiroptera > Phyllostomidae > Macrotus > Macrotus californicus. The sequence goes on along the minus strand of VMDR010000674.1, from coordinate 115,419 downwards.
ATCCACATAGGACACACTGCTCTTCTCAACCTGGACCTCCTCATTCCATCCCACTCATGCTATATCTTTTACTTCTGGGCTCCAGTGACATACTGAGAGAACAGTAGGCCAGCTGGGGCCTTGGGCACCCAAGGGAGATATGATTGGGCCCTCCTCCAGTCCTGCCTGTTTGTGCTACTACCTGGAGTTCTTCAAAGGACGGGTCACCAACTCAGTGTGCAGACTCTTCCTACAACACTCCCTGTGAATCTAATTCATCTTTAAATGTCCCTTGTTCTTTCTACCACTGAGATGCTGCTCTAACCCTCTGTCCTTGTCAGAACAGACAGCCTGGGACGGAGAACCAAAACATAACATGAGACCTGCTGGACTCCCAATGATGCCTTGGCCAGATAAAGTCACTAGACTACTGGTAAAGGTTCAGCCCCGGGAAAGAGACATGGGAAACCACTTCTTACTTCTGGAATATGCTTGAAGAGGTTCAAGTTTTCCATCAGGTGAAACTCATGCCACCTATTGAAGAAGATGGGTACGGGGAGAGAGATACTAGATTAGTGTCTGTGTCTGTAACTGTTCTCTCTCCACCTGTGACCTGGGCCAACGATGTTCCATAAAAGGGCCCCTCCCTCATGTACCATGGACATATGGAACTTCTGCATGTGCTTTCTTGGATCTCATGTGAACTTTGCTGTAGACCTTTAATTTTCAGATTGATTATTGATCTTTAACTAGTCCTACGGATTAATTGTTTAGACCAGTGATTTCCAAGTCCATCTTGCCTAGGATGTGCCTGGGGGCCTGTCCCAGCTTATCTCTTGGGGCCGACTTTGGCCCTTAAGATCTCAGCATGAATCAGAGCCCTGGGCCCCTCATTCATCTGGAAGGAAGGGTGTTTGTTTGGGTGTTGAGTTAGAAGTGCCTATGCAAAATGTCTGGTTCTTGTGCTTATGAAAAAGGCCTAAGCTGGAGATAAAGATCTGGCAGTCATTAATGCATTGGCGGTGGTAGTAGAAGCCATATGTGTGGGTGAATTGCTCAGGTACAGTGAACTCCATGAGAAGAGAATAAAGGAGGAAGCTCTGAGAGGACCAAGAGGAAAAGGGGAAGAGGTCAGGTAGAGGTGCCTGCAGAGAAGACTGAGCAACTGGAGAGCCTGTGGCAAAACTAGGAGAGAGACACTCCACTGAAACCGTGAAGAAACTTCAGAGAAGGAGGGCGGGGTCCGCAGTGTCAAATGCAGCTGAGAAGTCTTGTAAAATGAGGTCTGAGTTAGATTCCACAAGCGTGAAGTCCTGGGGACCTTAGGACTAGCTCCTTCAGTGGTCGGAGCCAAAGTGGGTAAGTCGTATGCTATGCCCTGCAGCACAGAAAACGCTGGAAACCAAAGAAGGATCTCTACCTATGTGGACTGGCTATCCTCACTACCTTCTGTTTCCATTATGTTTCTCTTAGCGGATACACCCCGATACATCGATAATGTGGATCAATACAAGAGTTTGAGTTCTATTTTAATACCTTTTAACTACAAAAGTTTTTTCTGGGTTCATATATAATACTTCTCAGTTTACCTTCAGGTTCTGAGTTTACAAGCTGGTAAACACTTTCATTGGTTCAACGTAATATACATTGGGCTTTTCATAACAATTTTAGTCTTATATCACAAATTCCACTAAAACCAACCAGCCACAGCGAATAGCAGCCTTAGCCTTCCTTGCGCCCTCCATTCATCCAGTCACCTCCACTTCCTACCACCGTCCCTGACTTTTCTTACGCTTGGCTAGCTTCACTCATCAAAGGCTTAATTATTGAACAAAACAATTACACCATACATTTATACCATGATTTCACGTTCATTTACAAAGTACCTTCCATTACATCTCACAGTACCTGCAAGGAATAGACTGTAAGGGCAGTGGCAAGGCGCCTCCTGCCGGCGCCCCGGCGCGCTGCAGCGTCACAGGCGCGCTACCGCTCCGCTCCCGCCAGTCCGGAGCTACTGAGGGCGACGAGGCTGCCAGCGCAAGGCTTCCTGGGAAATGTCTCGGGCGTACCATTGGAACTACAAATCCCGGTGGGCACCGCGCTGCAGCCCCGAAGACGAGGGCACGCTGGTGCATCTGAATCTTGTTTGTCAGTGCCCTTGGGAATGCTGCACAAACCTGACTCAGTACCACAAGAGGCCGTGAGGGAACATAATAGTTCTGCCAGGTGCGCACGAATGGACTTGAATTCTGCAACTTCCTCGGACTTGCTCGCGGTGGCGAATCTGCCGTTGCGATACTGTGCCTGGGCACGCAAAGCCCGAACGTGAAGCTCGTGGAATCTGCTGCGGGAGGAAGGACGCCAGGGTTTCTTGGGCAACTGCAGTCATGGCGGCCCCTGCGCCCAGTGCCGGTCGCCCCGAGCCGGAGGCGACGGGTTCCGCCGAAGCCCCACTGCAGTACAGCCTTCTTCTCCAGTACTTGGTGGGTGACAGGCGTCAGCCCCGGCTCCTGGAGCCTGGAATCCTGGGCGGGATCCCGAGTCCGGCCAAGAGCGAGGAACAGAAGATGATCGAGAAGGCGATGGAAAGTTGCGCCTTCAAGGCAGCGCTGGCCTGCGTGGGAGGTGAGACAAGGCGAGGGGGCGCCCTTGGGAGGCTGAGGGTTTGGGTGGCAGCGGGGTCGTCTGCCAAGAAGACCACGCGCCCGGGAGGCGAGGAGCTTCTGGGCCTCGACCCTCGTTCAGTGACCTCCAGCGACGCTCTCTAGATCCTCTGGGAATTGGATCAGAGAATCGGTAGGATGGGTCGGGGCCTGGACGTTATAAAATGGCTGGCTTCGTTCATTATTCGTTCAATCACTTTTAAATAATCATTCTTTCAATAAATTTTTACCGAGCGCCGTCGCGTGCCAGGCGGTGGAGAGACTGAGTTAGAGACAAGAGGCTTGTTCTCGTGAAGCTAACACTCTTATATTTATATATCAAAGAATGTCTGCAGAAGAATGCCTCAGACGTTGGGAACGGCAAGTGCAAAGGTCTGGCGCGAGCTGGCTTGAATTTTTAAAACAGGCCATTGTGGCCAGTGGACTAGACAGCAGTCAACAAAGGGGAAAGAAGTATGGAGTTGGCTTTTTTTTTTTAACAAATCAAAACAAAAGTCAAAATCTTTTGAGGATATGAGGATGTAGAGTGCCCCTCCTGTGTGCAGCGTAGAGAGATTGACCACATTTGTAGATGAGATGAAACCTCGTTGAGAATGACAGACAAATGAAAACAGTGGGAATACAGATGTGAAAGCACTGTAGAAAGAAGAAAGAGACAGCATTTTTCGGCTTGGCTGAAAGGTCACAAGCGGTGGTGAGACTGGAGCTGTGTCTTGAAGGACTGAGAGAATGGGGGTTGACAAGGAGGAAGAGAAATGTCATTTCAGGTTGGGGCGGAGCTCGGGATTTGGGCTTTAGGCCTGTCTGCATTAAGCAGTTAGGGCAGTAATTGATGGTTTCTTTAAGGAGAGTAACAAGTGCTGATGGGCGTGACTCAGAAGGGAGTGTGGTGAAGGAAGGAAAATTGTGGCTAGGGCGGCCGGATAGGACATTTGCTAGAACGAAGGTTCATGAGGTATGGCCTGGGTCTTTGCTCGTCGTTGTCCTTGACCCTCATGTATCATTTATGTGTTTGCTGAAGTGAACGAGTCTTTGTAGTGCTCAGGGTGGAAGTGATAAAGACCTTAGACTCGGAAGGTAGCTGTGGACATGAAGTTGCAGGGGTAAGCACAGAAACCAATGCTGCTGAGGTCTGCAGCTGGAGTGACTGGAAAGAAGGAGCCATAGCAAGAAAATCTGGAGAAGGTGCCCATGATTTCATTGAACAGGCACAGTTGACTCTAGAACAACATGGCTTTGAACTAGATGAGTCCACCTGTATGAAGATGTTTCTCAATAAATACCTGTCCTGTTTTCTGTCCACCTTTGGGAGTCCACAGATGTAGTCGACTTCCTGTATGTACTGGTCTGCATCTTTTTACATAAAGAACTTAGCACCTGTGGATTTTCGTATTCATGGGGAAGGGGCGGGGCTCGAAGCAATCCCCCACAGATAACAATGGACAACTAAGGGTAAAAATTTTATTTTTGAGGAACTTCATGCTGCACATTTTCAAAGACAGTCACATAAGAAAGCAAAAATGTAATCCTTCTCTCATCCTAGAAATAAATAAGAAGGGCATAAAATTTCTCTTTAAATTACAACACTTGGAAATTTAGCACCAGCATTCAAAATTAACAGAAACGGGAGGGGGGGGAGGCATTTACTATATATTTCAGATTTCTTTGGTTGGGGTTCTCCCCATGTGGTATTACTATTCCATCTTTCGTATTACCAAAATAGTAAAAACCAGGAAAAGAATACAAACCTAGTGGTTGCTGAAACTGGGGAGGTTGCTCTTGTCTTCTGTGCCGGCATTCCCAGAAAAACTGCTGGGAACATTGGCTGAGTCTCCTCTTGTACTTGTTTCATAAAGAACACGTGTAAACATTCCAGTGTCCACATCTTGGTTATTAGTCTTCCGCCTTATTGCTTTGGGAAGGTCGTGGTCTACTTCTTGTTTTACTTTTTGAGTGGTCATTCATTCTGTAGGTTATCTGCTGACAGTGGAGGTGCCTGGGGAGCCTGGTGTTACTCCAAACTGCACTGCTCAGTGGCTGGAGTGGGGTTCTCAGATGGCACTTCACCTGCCTTGGGCTCTTTGCCATCTTGTGAAGGAGCATTAGGAGGACGGGGTGACGCCGACAGTTAGTTGTAAGGCACCAGTATCCCCGGTGAGCAGGTGCCTGGTTTGGGCCACTGCCACTTGTGGATTCTCTACCTTCAGCCTCTCCCACAGCTGGGGCAGGTCGTGGGCGAGGAGGTCCCCTATAGTACCCTGGACAGTGAGCTGGATTTCCATGAACTGGTCCCTGGAGCTGTGCTCCCTCTGGGACTTTATCCTTCATCTCTCCAATCTCACTAGCCTGCGTTCTGTTGGGATGGGGAGAGACCTGGGAGTGAAGGTCAGAGGTCTGTCCCACGTGGTAGGGCAGGAACCTGGCTGGTACTGAGGGTGATACTGGGGCTGTGCAGCTGACTGCGGCCCCACAGAACTGCCAGTCGGTGGCAGGGGGGTCACAGTCCTCACTGCTGCCGCTCCCTCCTCCTCCGCAGCGCTAGTTACGGGTGGTCCCCGGCACCTGCCATGGTAGCCACGGCTGTGACAGCGCAGGTCAGCAGCATGCCACTGCCTTCTGCAGGAACCCCATCTGGGCCAGTCACGTGGGTGCATGAGCAGCCTCCTCTCCTTCAGCTACATCCAGCTCCACAGTTCCTCCCTCTCCCGCGCTGCGCAGGTCTTTCCTTGGGCCATTCTTGATGGCAGTCTGATGTCCAAACATCTTTGGTGTCATTTCGATTTACAAACCCATATCCATTTCAGATGTTGAACCGTTCGACAGTGCCAGGAACTTTGGTGGTGAGAACTGGTTCTGCTCTGTTTTCACCACTGGCGGTGGCCGCATCCCCACCGGGGTTTCCTGCAAGGATGATGGCGGTGCAGGGCCTCAACCTGGGGCTGCCGCCGCCCACGGGCTCTTGGCTTCTGTTGGAGTCTGTGGGAGGGTGGTGGCAGTGGCGGCCTTGCCTGCGTGGCTCATACCGCCTCCTTTGCGTTCACTCGGGCATCTCAGTGGTGGGTGGTGGCTGGTTAGCACGGCTGGTGGTCAGGGTGGCCCAGCTGGTGGGCTGTGTGCTGGCTCTCAGGCTCCTCGCTACATCTTACAGGGACAACTAAGTTTTGGGGGAATCAAAAGTTACGTGTGAACTTATGACTCTGGGTGCTTGGCACCCCTAACCCTTGCATTGCTCAAGGGTCAAGTGTACTGACCTTGAGGTGATAAGAGGGACGTGTGTATGGAAATGTCCAGCAGGCTCAGAAGGGTCAGATGTGGACAGCAGTATGGCGTTTGCCGTTGGTAGCTTTGTGACTTCAGGGAAGTTACTTAACCTGTCTGAGCCTCGGTTTCTTCAGCTTCAGAAAAGAGAGGATAATAGTATCTCCCTCACAGGAGTATTGTGAAGGGTAAATGAGGCTGTAACTATCAAGTGTCCGAGTAACTGGAATGTGGCATTTACTAAGCGACTGTTAGGAACGTTCCCATTGTTAAGGGAGTGGTTTGCAAAGTTGATAGCTTAACCCAAGAGTGACTAGTGACACGTGAGAGAGTGTGGAGAGAGAACAGAGGGGTAAAGACTGAACCTTGAGGATTACAGCATTAGAAAACGAAATGAGGAAGACATCCAAGAGGAGACAGAGAAGAAACTGTTGACAAGGTAGATCCCGGATTGTGTAATGTGGAAACCAGGCAAGTGGAGGGCTTGGGGGACAAGGGGTGTGGGGTGTCCTCTTCACTGGTGGCCACCCAGAAGGTGCTGTTTGCATGTGACCCCATTGCATGTGACCCCATACAGAAAGCATGTCAAAGAAATCATCTCTGTTTTTAGGATTTGTCTTGGGCGGTGCATTTGGGGTGTTCACTGCCGGCATCGATACCAACGTGGGCTTCGACCCGAAGGACCCTTACCGTACCCCGACAGCAAGAGAAGTTCTGAAAGACATGGGGCAGAGAGGAGTGTCCTACGCCAAGAATTTTGCCATTGTGGGCGCCATGTTTTCTTGCACTGAGTGTTTGGTAGAGTCTGTAAGTGTCTCTGCCTTCTGAGGAATCCTTGCCTACTGCCTCTCACGACTTCTAAAGAGAAGTCCTCGTCTTAATGCAATTAGAAAGCAGATGGAAATGTCCGAAACTTTCTAGATTGCACTTCCATTAAATAGCCACTAATGTAAATGTTTTGTGTGTATGATTTGGGCTCGCATGATTCTTAACTTCTTCGTGTAGGCCAGAAGTTGGTTAATGATCTTAAGCACAGACTTACTGGGGAACAGGAGAAGAGATTTTGATCACTCTCAAATGCTGCACTCGGTGTCTGTGCTCTGGCACCACCGGCAGGAAGCAGCTATGAACACATTCGAACTTTAGGAACTATACTTTTGAAAGAGAAGATTAGGTTTCCTTTGGGAGGGACTAAATTAGCCAGCTGGACACCCTGTGCTTTCCCTTAACTGTCTTGTCTGGCTTGTTTCTTTGGCTCTGAACCACGCCTCCCCCTCCCCCTGCAGTACCGGGGACGGTCCGACTGGAAGAACAGTGTCATCAGTGGCTGCATCACTGGAGGGGCCATCGGTTTCAGAGGTCAGTAAACAACCCTTGTGGCCTTGGACAACGTGCAGGAGTTGACATTTCTGAACATATGAGCATTCTGGGGACAGCCCAAGGTACATGTGGACACATGACATTCTTCCCTTCAGACAAATTAATCATGTTTGCTTATGTGTCCAGCTGAATTTTGGAAGCTTCAGGGTTTCTTGGCACTGTTGACATTTTGGACCAGCTAAATCTTTGCGGGGGGCAGGGAGGTTGTCCATGTATTTAAGGATGTTTAGCAGCATCCCTGGCCTCCACCCACTCGATGCCACTTGTAAGAACTAAGAGTGCCCCCAGACATTACCAGATGTCCCCTGGGGGCAAAATCGCTCCCAGGTGAGAACCACTGATAGGTCTAGATCTGTCTTAGAAAAAAGAACTGCCCCCACACTGGAAGCATGGGAAGGACTTCCTCACAGTAACCCCTTGAGTGTGTTGACATGCAGTGTAATGTGGAAGCACAGCCAGGTCCCATTGAGCCCTGGAAAGCCCGTTTGCCCACATGTCGTGCTGAAATGTCAGCTCCGTGCGTTTGTGTTGGTTAGGCATTTTTCTGAGTAATTTTGTATATGTCATTGGTAATGTCTAAAGCCCAATGTGGGTGTTCAAGAAACGTTCACTTGTCAGCTGTGAACAACGAAGGAAGAAGCCAGTCCCCGCCGCTGCTCCCCGTCAGCGGTCCCACCAGGAGCGCACCACAGGGGTCAGCCACTTGACTTTCCGTAGCTGTGTCCACTGCTGGGCCACTTTCTCTGCTGCACCCCGACTCACCCAAAGCAAAAAGCTTGTTTTCTCATTTTCTGAGAGGCAAGATGGTTGGCTATCATTACAAACCTGCTTTTGCTCCTCAAACAGCCATTTATGATTTAGAGGGTACCTTTTCCTTTGGTCTTCCCACTGCTCGGCTTTGTCAGGCCCTCGAGAAGCCCGCTCCCTCTAGGACTGGACTGCTTTGATCGCCTTCCCAGGAATTCAGTCCATAAACAAGTCCAAGCGACAGGCCATATGCTTTCACTTGATTCTAAGGGCTGGTTTTCTCAACCAGTTTCCTGCCTGCGCGGGGCCGTTTCCATGAGGCTGGAAATAGTAATTCGTCGGAGCGAGAGCAGTTAAGCGAATGCACAGCTCGGCTGAAGCGCACTGGGCTAGGTCCCGCGCACGGTTCCCTGAAGTCGTGCGGACCTCTGGTAGGCCAGGTGGCCGGGAGCGCTGGAGCTGGTCGCTCTGCACCTGTGGGTGTGCAGACTTCGTGTGAGTGCAGTCTGACCCAGCCTGTCACCGCAGGTAACGTTGTTTCTGTTTGCGTTACAGCCGGCTTGAAGGCCGGGGTCATTGGTTGCGGAGGCTTCGCGGCTTTCTCTGCTGCAATCGATTACTACCTACGGTGAGAGTGACTGCCTCCCGGGAAGGACAGCCCCAGCCCAGGGTCAGCGCTGCTCTGAGGAGGGCGTTTTCTGCACCACCCCAGGGACTTGCTGCGGACGCTGAAGACACTGATTTTCCCTCCTGTGGATGATGTGAGGGCGCCGCCTGGCCGCTGTGTGCCTCCGGCCTCTGAGCAACCGCGCTTCCTGCTCTTGGACTCTGGCCAGGCTGTAAGGGGACGTGCCATGTCAGCCCCTCTCTTTCCAGGAGATTAGGAGTCAGTGTGTTGCCTTGTAGAAATCAAGCTCCACAAAGATTCAGTCCCCACCATGGCTGGCCCTCCCGTCGTTTGGCGCCGTGGGAGCAGACGGGACTTCACAGACGCAGGAGGCTGTTCTGCGTGGGACCCCACGCGGTCACTGTCTAGTGTCGGGAAGGGCCAAATGCCTTCCAGGCAATTATGTCATTTTGTTTAGTTTTCTGCTCTCCTTGTTAAACATACATATTTGTATTACAGTTTAAATGGTTTATCTTTATTTTCAATTTACAATTCCCCAAAATGGTGCCAGGTAGCCCAAAGATTGAACATCCAAAGGAGAGAGATTGAGAAAGCTCCCGAGTGTGGGGTTGTTGACTCTCAGGCCTCCTGGAGTGGTGTTATCTTCACGGGGATTGTCACGCTGGCCGGGGCCTTCCACCCAAGGAGCCAAGCCTAGCTCCTTCCTAGGATGCACTGTAGTCCATGCGTGAATCCCGCTGGCTCCCTCCAAAAACCCTCCTGTGGGCTGGCCTGAACCTCTCGCTGCCCTTAGGGTTTGAGCACTGGCCTAGCCCCAGCTCAGGACAGCATGCGACGGGTTTGGCTGTCATCACCCTGACGACTGAATGACAGCAGGCTGGACAACAAATGGATAAAATCCGACACTGCTGAGGCTGCCACCTCCACCCTCGTTCTCTGGGGTGTTCTGTTATTTCGATGTTGTGCTTTTTGACTTGACCTGGTGGCCTTTTTCTGACAACAGCAGCTCAGCCTAATTGTGTGCCATAGGCCAAAAAAATAGCCCTTTTTTAAAAAAATTGGGATTTTCCCCGGGTTCTGCTTTACTCTGGTGTTTTGGTGGCAAGGTGAAGTTGATGAACCCGGGCTTTTGCTCTTGGGGCAGCAGGTGGGCTTGGTGGGCAACATGCAGTCCTGGCCACCTGCAGCCAGGGCTTACATGGAATTGCTGCTGTGCAGTAACTCCCCCCCCTTTCTCCTTCCTTGCCTGCTGTCCTCTAGCCCACCCACCCTTAACCAGATTGCAAAGACTGGGCTGAACATCCAGGCATCCCGAGAGAGAGAGAGAGAGAGAGAGAGAGAGGGAGGGAGAGTGTGTGTGTGTGTGTGTCGTGAGTGACAATGTCCATCCATCTGGTAACACCTTCCTCTGGCCATGCCTGCTGTTCCCTCTGGATTGTGAGCAGTGCACAGGGCCTCAGGGCCTTCTATGGTGAATTCTACACAATGCCCATCCCGGTCTCACAGGTACGAGGCCTCTTTGCTGCTAGGCTGTCCAGAGCATCCTCAGAGGTCCGAGGACGAATTCAGAATCGTTTCCTACACTGTCCTAAATAAGTCACTTATAAGCACTTTGAGAGCCAGAGCACATGCTTCTACCGGGCACCTGCCGAAAGAAGACCATAGGACGCCCCACAGCTTCCCCCAGCCTGCCCAGGGAGCGGGGTCAGACTCACTGATGGCCGAACACGAGACATGTTGCCCTCCTGACTGCCTTGGCAGCGATGAGCCCTGGGGCTATCAGTAGCCATCAGTTCAATAAGCGGAGCATTGTCCACACTGACTATTGAATCAAGAGAGGAGATGAATAGCTTCCTGTTTTAGATGGCCAAGGAGTCAGTATGACCTCATAAACCAAACACTAATTTTCAGAGACATCTGGTCCTGATCTCCAGAATAAACAGTGTCCGATGGCTGGGGCTGGTGGGAGCCTCCATTAACCCCACCAGCCCTCCTAAAGGGAGGCTGGGCCCTCTAGGGGAGGCAGCCTCGCTGCAAGCATATTATGCCAAAAGATGAGCCACATCCAAGGAAAGTGGAGAGAAAAGTTTATGTTAAATAAGCCTCCACTGGAAGGGACAAATTCCTGTCATTTCTTTGAAGCGAACTGATGGCCACGTCCCTGGCAGGACACACAGCTGGTGGCTGACCTGGAGGCCTTTGTGAAGAGCAAGAAGGCTTGGACTCCCCTCCCTCAAACGACCAGAGTCCCCGAGGTCCGTAGGGAAGCTCAAGGGGAATTAACTACGTAAACAGGTTCCTGGGAACACGCATCTGGAGGCAGCCTAAAGAGTTAAAAGCTTTGGATTGGTGGCCTTCCCTGGACCACCGAGAACACAGATGTCCGCACCACGAGGCTGAGTTGTGTGCAAATGTTGGGGCTTTGCATTTTTTTATTAACATTTTTCTCTCACGTGGTTTACATCAATTTATAATAATCTACATAAGTTGAAACAGAACATAGACAAAAAATATATCCTTACCAACTTATTAAAGTCAAATATTAATGAAGGGTCCCGTCCTACCTGTATCGGCAAAATCCAGCAGCCCGCAGTCATTGCCAGCAAGGACAGGCCTACCAGGATTCCTGTGGCCTGTCTGCTGGGCCTGTTGGCACAGCCCGCCCTGCTGGGCACAGGGGCTGGGGGTCCTGGGCTGCACAGTCCCTGTTTCTCGGGAGAATCCATGGGCTGTTTCCTTGGTGCAGCTTAGTCTAGGCCTGGCGCCTGCCCCCTCCACTCTGGGGGTAGAATTTATAAACATTCTGAGCCTTTTGCATTTCTGTCTTTCCAGCCTTCCTCCCATTCTCGCACTGCCTGTGCTTGGGGGCCGCGGTAGCTATACCTGACACTGAGAAGTAAACACCCCTTATTCCGGGGAGGCGGGAGGCACCCATGTTTGGCTGTAACTAGCTCAAGCTGGGCCTCCAGTTCATTACCATCAATGGCTTTGGAAGCAAGAGCCGTCCATGCCACACACCGACTCCTGAGTGCCAAGCAGAGACTCCAGGGGTGGGCAGATGCTGTGACCTTCAGATTCAAGTTCTTTCCCCATCTCCTGCCTCAGGGGAGCAGGGCTCCTAACTAAGCTGCTAACAGGTAGCTAAATGGCCAGTATTTCCCTCCTTGTGGGCATCTGTTTCATCCGCCGTGCACAGAATGTGTACCATTCTGCCCAAGATTGGGCAACAGGGGTAAACAAGGTCAGAAAGGGCTCTGCTTCTCACTGAGCAAGCGCTACAGCCTCAGGGCCAGCCACCCCTTCTTTAAAACTTAGCCCTGAGCTCAAGCTATGAGAGCGGTTCTCTCCAATCCTGAGAACTGGGAATCTACTCTGCCACACAGGAGAGCCAGGGGGCTTGTACTACAACTCAGTCCCCGGCAGCCCAGGAGTGTCTGCCCTTCCAGGCTGGCAGCTCCTGCTCACATGGGAAGAAACAAGCATTTGGCTATACTTCTCATTCCTTTCCAGTACTGAGCAGTGAGTCTCAAGGTTGGGAATGGGACCTGCTGATCCCTGACTTTGGAACAGAGCATCAACACTGAGGGTCTCCAGCAAAACCCAATCCCAAGAGGTGGTGCCTATAACCCCTCATCCTTCCCCAGCTTCTTGAGGTCCCAAAGTTCATCCAAAAGGCTGCACCGAGAAGCCGGGGTAGGGAGGCAGCACCCTGAGGGCTGGCTACTGTTGGACCACACCTGCCCTTGCCAGGCCCTGGAGCACATGTGGCCGCGGGGGCTGCCCCGTGGCAGTGCTTGGCTGTGGAGAATGTAAAATCTAAGGCAAAGGTACCACAAGGTACGTGAGGCGCCAGGAAGGGCTAGTCTCCTGGATGGAGCCTGCCTGTGTCTGGACGCCTGCTCCAGCCATATGAGCTGCCCTCCTGGAGGCCTAGCTCCGCCAGAAAAGCCACAACTTGCTGCTGGCAGCGGCTCCCCTCAACTCAGGACACCCGGTGCTGCATGGCATTCCTCCGATGTCTGACCAGTGTTGGCTGCCTCCCTCACCTCCCCCGAGTCTTTCCTCACCCCCTGGCGATAGCAGGTCACTTGTGAGTATTCACCCTCAAAGGAAACAGAATGCGCGGGGAGGGGGGGGGAGGAACTGAAAAGCAGTAGAAGAAACAGTCGAAATGCCTCACTGGTAGAAAGGAGACAGAACAGATAAACCCCAGAAATGGAGATTCTCAGGTGGAAAATTCCAGAAATCCCCTTTCCAGCTCTGTGCTAAGCTGGAGGATTAGTGTGAGTCTGTCTCCTTGTCCAACATTTGCACAGGCAGCAAGGCAAGCAGGTGTGCTTCCACAGGTGGAGGGCAAGGGGAGGGGCAGGGGGCGTGTGGCAGCCTCTGACGGGCCACCGCGGTCACTGCCGCCCAGGGCCTCTTCAGAACTTCCAAAGTGATGGAGTGAAAACCAAGGCTGCACATGCATGTGGGCAGGCTGGGAGAGAGGAGAGGGAGGAGGGAACTGAGGGGAGGCTGCCGGGAGGCTGCGATCTGGGAGCAGGGCCAAAAGAGGCTAAGCTGGCAGCGGTTACCGAACGCCAAATAAAAGCCCTTGGACTGGACTCAGGAGGAAAGAAAGTGTTGGAGGAAATGAAAGAACAAAGCAGGCTGTCTCTGTGCCCATACCGGGTCAGTCACTACCTTTTCTGCATGACAAACAGACATAAAACAATTCCCAAACAGCATGGAGCATCAGACGCAACTAGAGGTACAGAGGGCAGGAGCCCGGGGTGTGGCGGCGAGGCTGGGGGCCGGTCAGCTGGCTTTGTACAAGGCGGCACAAAAGATGCACGTGTTCCAGTTCTTGGAAGTCTGCGTCCCTTGGAGTCTGGAGTGCTGGGTTTGGGAGTTTTCTATTTAGTCTTTCAAGTCTGTGTTGGGTCCCCCGGCTGGAGAGGCTGGTTTGGCCGCCCCCACAGCTGCTCCCCCACCCCCTCTCTGGGGCTACACATCAGTGGAGAAGTACAGTGTGTTCCGCTTCAGTTCTGCGAAGGAAATGGGGGCGTGCTGCAGGTAGTAGAGGAGGACCTGGACCTGTGGGGAGACAGGGGAGACTGAGGCGGGGCCCTGGTCCCCGTGGCCCTCCTTTGATCTGTTGAGAAGGAATGGTCCCCGGGCTGGGGTCACGTCGGTGTTGCTCCCTTCCCCCTTACGCTGGCCCCTGCCACTCCCCTTTCCTTGGCAGCCCGGGTGTGCCTACCCATTTGCAGCAGTAGAGGGCGCTGCAGGGCAGAGGGTGAGGAACCTGGGGCCACTTGCCAACCTGTCTGCAGAGGTTGGCTTTGGCTTGGCAGCCTGCCTCAGACTGGATCCTGCCCTTGGTCTTGTGGGGATCCCAAGGAAGCTTCCTGACCCAGGAGCAATCCTAGAGCTTCCATGCACGAGCCAAGACCCCGGCTTTTCCTTCGCTCCTAGGCTTCCCTTCCGAGACAGGCACTCCCAGGAGCGCAGCCAGCACCTGGGCCCTGGTCTAGGGGCCTTAGTGCAACCTCTGTTTCGGTCTGGGCGGGCAGGACTGTCCAAAGCCCTGTCTCCCTGGCAACAGCCTACAGACCACCAGCCCAGCTGCTGAGGAAGGAAGGGGTGTGGGACTGTGAGTGGTTCTCTCTCCACCATTCAGGGGGACTTGTCTCACCCCTTTACCAGCCACAGGCCTGGGCAGTGTGGCAGTACCTGTGCCATGACGTCATGGGACCAGATGTCTGCAGCCGACGTGAGGTGTGCTTTGCTCTCCACTTCTGAAGGTCTCAGCAACGTGGGGCCAAACACAGTAGCCAGGTTGTGAAGGGACATTTTGTTGATGGGTTCCTTCTCAGCAACCCTGAAAGGGAGGAAAGGGGGAAGAAGTCATTTCTCAGCAGCTGCTTGGAGCTCCAGACCCTCGGCCTTAGGTATGAAAGCTCCTGGAAGGGTTTCTGGAAAGAGGCTACTAGACTTCCTCTCCTAGGGGAACTAGGTTGAGGGACCAAGTCCTCAGCTCTGTCTTGGTACTTTCCTGCAAGATTCCCAGCTCCGGGGCCACTCTGGGAACTGATGGCAAACAGCCAGGGCCACAAGGACCCACTCTGACACCTCTGCCTCAGAGGTAATGTCATTACTGCCCAAGAACTTTCCCAATAATAATTCGTACTCCTGAGAATGCTCTGGGCAGGTATTAGCATCTCTACTACACAGGAAGAAACCAAAGTACAGAGGTTAAGTGACTCACCTGAGGTCACACAGCTAGCCAGTGGTAGGGCTGGGCGGGAACCCAGGCAGCCTGCCTGCAGGGCCCCTGCTCTCCACCACACTGTGCTTTACCCTCGACCAGGCAGGCGGTGATTGGTGGCCCAGAGGCGGACTCAGGGTGGGTGGGGCAGGGGCAGGAGCCACAGCGGGGAGCTGGAGCCCCTATAGCACTTGCTGAGTGGACCCGGGGCTCTGTGGCAGGAACAAGCCTAACCCCAGAGAACACTCCCACTCCTTTCCAGAAGGGTCTATCTCATGGGGTCAACCCCAGAGTTGCCCCCCCTTGGATCAGCTTCTGCTTCTCTTGCATAATAGGCCAAGTGCTCTGTAGATATTTCCCCTGAGTGACAGCAAGAGCTGCCATCTGTGCCTGGTGTCCAGGAAGGTCAGTACTACCCAACGCATTGGAGAGGCCCTGAGCCTCGCTGGTCCTGGAAATGTTTCTGGGGCTGAGACCCGCCCGCCCCGAGCAGCGCCTCTCACCCCAGCCTCCAGGCAAGAGTCATGGATGTGCCTGCTGACTGCTTTGGAAACGCGCAAACACTGCCATGCCAGCAGGCAGCTGTGCAGCGGGCCCCGCCCTTACACACACACACACACACACACAGATGTGGGAACGGACTGTGCCCGGTTCCCAGGGTGGAAAACCTAACGAATTCCCCTTTGCGCTCCTCTGCATCCTCCCCACAGTGCTCGCCAAGCTGTTTGGGAACTGGTGGGGTTTTGGTCCTGGCCGAACCAGAGGGAATGTCTCATAATGGGAAAAACAAGACGGCAGCCCCAGGCGCTTCCCAATCTCTGGGCCAGGGGGGCGGGGCTGAGCTCAGGGACAACCCGTGGCACCGCCCCTCCCCAGGATCCCAGGTCCTGGGTGGCGGATTTAAGGGACACCTGGGGGCTTTTCCTGCCCACTCATACCCCAGACCAGTCCTGGGCTCAAAAGTGACTGATAAGGCCATCTTCAGGACTGGTTTCAGTTTGAAGATCGTGGCCAGCCTCAACTTCAGCAGCTCTTATTAGTTTGACCCAATTACACACAAGGAGTGAGTGGCGGGGGGTGGGGGGAGAAGGTGGGAAGGGCCTCATTTAGGGTTTGGGAGATGTGGATTCTAGGGATGGAGCCCCGCTGACCACAGCAAATCCCCACGGGGCTGGGACTGTTCCCGTGTCTGTTAGACAAGGCGTGGTCCAGACTTTGTCCACAACACACAATAACAAACACTACGCAGCAAGGCGCCCGTGGCTGTGTGTGACTGAATGGCACAGGACACGCCCGTGCCCTCCGCCAGCAGTGTGCCCTGATCCGTCTGTTCTTTCCAATTCAAACGCGCTAGGCTGACTGACTGACCCACTTGACTGTAAAATTCATCGATGGTGTTTGGCTCTAGCCCTGCCTTTCTAAGCCTTCTAAGGCCAATTTCTCAGGCTGTTACTAGGACCTAAATATTTCTCAAACTAGAATTGTAAAATTTTGAAATGCAAACTCTCACCTGCTCCAGATGGCCCAGTGGAGGCCAGTCCCCACGGGGCGGTGGGTCCTGCAGCTGGTGTGTGCTCTCCAGCAGGGGCCTGCCCGGGCTCCCTGGCCCTCCCAGCCCCCGCCCCCAGTGGGGCCCCTGTCCATTACCTTTTCAAGTGTTCCAGCAGGAAGAGGAAGGTGATGAGGTTGGGGTCGGGTAGGGAGCGGAGCAGATGCATCATGCAGTTTTCCTTGGCAGCAGGGTCTGACAGGGCTGTGGGGAGAGACGGGGCTAGGGAAGGATTTGGCTCCCACGCAGGGAGGCCCTAGCCAGTTCCCCTGTGGTCAGCAGGCTACAGGACCCTGAGGGAGAGCCCAGGCTGCCTGGGGTCCAGGAAGCAGACCCTGCAGAGAAGGGCCGGGTATCTTTCAAAGGGTGGGCTATTGAACAGCCTGTGGGCTTACAGGAAGCCCACCCACAACCTTTAACTCACCCAGGAGGCAGGCTGCTGGGGAGCAGACACCCGCCTGCCCTCACTGCACAGGCCTTTTTGGCTGATGCCATTGCCTACCCTGGTCTGCAAGGCTCACTTTAAGACAACAATGACACTGGGGTGAATGTTTTCTCTTTAGCCCGTGCCATGCTGGAGCACGGCAGGGAGTGGCGGGGAGCGGCCTGCTGTGGGGTTCCTCATTTCTCATGGTGGCTGAAGCCCTGATCTGCCCCAGGGGAAGAGAGGCAGGAGTGGGGCACCCAGGCCTGGGTTTGGCCCAGGCGGGTGGAGGCCGGAGTCCTGCTGGCCAGGGCCCTCCGCCTCCTCCCCAGCCATGGCACGGGTGAGAGACAAGCGAGTGCTCCTGCCGGAAGGCTGAGCACCAGCCAGGTCAGGGACACTCCAGCCCTAACCAGTCTTCTCCTTAGCTCCGGGGTGCTGGTCCCAGACCACCCACTGCAAGGCAGGTTTCCTTGGACACCCAGGTTTCCAAGCAAGGAGGTCGCTGTCCACAGAGGAAGGACAGAGGGCAGCTCACAGGACAAGAGGGGAGAGATGCAGGTGAGAGGCTGCAGGCCCTGGCTCAGGCTCCAGCAGGCTGTACCTCGTCCTCCTGGCCACTGAGCCATGCACTCAGGCACATTGGGCAGATTGATGAGCAAGGGAAGTGAGAGACTCTCTACCCTGCTGGCCAGGAGGCCTGGCTCAGCCCAGCCCTCAGGGCCCCACAGCCTCACCGATGCCCTCCATGAAGGCGGGGTAGAGTCGGTCTGTGAGGAGGGGCTCGGGCAGCTCTCGGAAGTAGAGCTTGAGAGTGCCAGCAATGGCGTTGATGTCCATGTCACTCAGCATCAGCAGGATGTCCTTGTTATCTGTAGAGGGGGTGAAGGTCAGAGGCCACATTGCCCTGAGCTACCACCCTCCTAGGCACCCACTCCATCTCTGGCGTGTCTCCCTGGGAAAGGCAGGATGCAAGTAGTGCCCACAGGTGGTCTGTGGCTCAGATCCACGAGGACAGGGGCAGGGGAGCAGAGTTCTGGAGCCACATCTGAATCCCGGGGGGCGCACTCCCTCCTTACAACTGGAATCTCCCCACTGCTAAGCCCTTTGCTGGAAGGCAGTGCACATTTTTTACACCTAAAATCACGTTGCAACAAAGCCCTGGCTTCCAGGGTCCACAGAGGAGCCGTGTGCCAGCATGTCCCCAGCCTTCCACCCCAGGCTTCCCCGACATGTCTGCTTGGCAGCCACCCAGGGACACCCATGGGCCCCTCTCAGCATCCATGGAATCAGCACTGCCTGCCCAGTTCTGCTTCCCTGACTCTGCATATGCTGCTGCTATAGCCTGAACTGGCAAGATGGGGGCAGGAAGACCTAGAAAGCTCAGGTCGGCCACCACTGAGGAGTTTGCAGCCAGAGCTAGAGGGACCTCCCAGAGGGTGAGCACCTGGGCACCCCCCACCCAAGATGGCAGTGGGGGGCGGGAGCCAGCCTGCCCAGGCTCAAAGTCTCTCCTTTCCTCACACCCCCCACAACCTGGGAGCTGGTCACTGAACTTAAGCCAGGCTCAAAACCTACACGCTGGGTGAGCCTGGGCCAGTGCCTTGACCTCTCGGAGTCTGTTTCCTCATCTGTAGCAATGGAGAAAAGATTGGAGGGAGGGGCATAACCCGAGAAGGGCAGAAAGGGCCTGTGACACAAGGACTCAGAAATGGTCCACCCAGGCCCCGGGATTGTGGAGTCCACAGACCACGGCTCCTCTGCCATCGGCTAATCAGGGCCTCCCCACGGAGAAGGCCTCCTGGTTCCACGGGCCTCTTCTGCCAGCCCAACCTGCTGGGGCACCGTCTCCCCACGGCCCCCCAGGCTGGGCCTCCCAGACTCACTGGCATCAAAGACAGCCTTCAGCGCCTGGATGTCTGTGGCCACCCCTGATATCCGGTAGATGCCGACCTCCTCGATGCCCCTCTTCTCTACCTCCTCCACGCACTGCCGCACGATGTAGGGCACCTTGGAGCGCTCCCGCCTGGGGAGAGCGGACGTGAGGGAGGGTGGAGGCAAGGCCTCCCAGTGATGGCTACAAAGCCCCCTCTCCCCGAAGAGCTTGGCCTTGGAGAGTTCTAGCCTCTGGAATCAGGAGGCGGGGGTGGGGAGAGTGGGGGGCAAGGACAGGGCTGAGAAAGAGACTCTGCCAGCCCAGCCCACATGGCCCATGAAGGCCTGCCTTCTGAGGGACAGCAAGGGACAAAGGCTGGGGGTTTTGGGAGATGAGCCCAAAGACTAAGGAAAGAGTGTTCCTTAGAACAGAGGCCTCAGATTAAAATGCCAGGGAAGACCCAGCAGGTGACCCCTACAAGGGAGGTGGGCCAGGTCCTGGAGATGAGGGGACAGTGCTGAGCTGAGGGTGCCCACCCCTTCCCAAGGGCCAGCCGGCCTAGGACCCAGCCCACCTCTGCCTAGTGAAAAGGCGGGCC
This sequence comes from Macrotus californicus, assembly GCA_007922815.1. NCBI lineage: Eukaryota > Metazoa > Chordata > Mammalia > Chiroptera > Phyllostomidae > Macrotus > Macrotus californicus. The sequence continues at coordinate 96,061 of VMDR010000674.1, read as the reverse complement.
TTCCCATGTACTACGGGAGCTGGCGACCCGGCACTCTCACAGTCGGTCTCCCAAGGTGTGCATGCGGGCTCATTATGCCTCCAGCAGCACACCTCTGCGGGCCACGTTCAGCCTCCAAACTCGCCACCGTGACCGCTGCACTGGGGGATGACAGATCGGGGGCAGCGAGGGCTGGCAGGGACCCTGGGCACTGAGGCCGGCACACGGCTGCAGAGGTGGCACCTACTTCGTCACCACACTGATCTTCACGCCGAAGACGCCGGTCTGCTTTTTGGACGGGGTCCTCTTCAGGCTCATATCTCGGCTGGTGAATTTCATGGAGAATTCCACTTTGATCTGGTTGGGGGTGAAGCAGGGCATGAGTGCCCGAGGGGTACCCCCAAAACCTAGGGCCCCCTCCCCCAGAAAGGCAAACAAGGCCTACCTCTAGTACCCAGGGCTCCCTAAGTTAACACCAGCAGGACAGCAGTGAAAGGTGTAGGTGCAGGAGAAGGGGGAGGGGCTGGGCTAAGGGGGCAGGGGCAGGGAGCACCCCGAGGATACCGCCAGAGGTTGGCAGCCCACCCGCTGTGCAGACATGGCCTATATCTCCAGCTCACCCCGTTCATCTCGATCACGTCTGTGTGCCAGTTCTTGGTTTCCACGGTTTGTGGATCCAGCTGTGAAAAAAAAGAAAAAAGAGAACGTGAGAGAGGGAGGGATGACAGTTCAGAGACTGTGCCGCTGCTTATAAGCTGGCTCAATGGTCAGGAAGGCAGAGCGGAGGCCCGAGGCTCATCCTGAGAGCAGCCCTTCAGGGTGGCCGCAGCCCCGCCTGCCCTGCTGGGGAAGGACCGCCCCCACGCACTGTTAGGTACTTTTGTTCATCGCATCTCCTTCACTCCTGACCACCCCCTGCAAGGCGGGGTTATCACCCACTTCGCAGAAGCAGAAACTGAGGCTCACAGACAGTAACTCTCAGGGCCCCCTGCACTGGAGCGACAGGAGGGGATGGGTCTGACGGAGGCAGTGCAGCGCAGACGTGCAGGTGCAGTCTTGGGGGTGGGGCGGCTGGGCCCCCATCCTGGCTCTGCCTGTGAGGCTGCGGGAGCTTTAGCCTCGCCGAGCCTCATCTGTTTCATTCGTTCACGGCAGCCACCGAACAGCGCCCTCTTCGCTGAACTGTCGTGAAGGCTCAGTGAGAGCTCGGGTGAGCTGCTGGCCCCCAAGGAAGCACGCACTCTACAGGGGAGGCCCCCACACTGGGCGGGAACCCCAGGGGGGTGGGGACGATGCAGGGGCACTCAAGAGGCCACGCCCAAGGGGCCTGGACGGGTCTCTGTTCCTCTGACCCAGTGGCCTTCAAACTGTGTCCCTTGTGCACCCACAAAATCTGAGACACTAAGCACACCCTGGCACGTCTGTAAGTCAGCAACTGTACATTTCCACAGCAAGTCTAAAATACTTGCAAGGAAGAAAATTTCCAAAATAATGTAAATATTTACATCTTGAAATAACACTGTTACCTCATTCTTTTAAATGCGTTCAGTGAAGCCCAAATACCCCGGTGATCTGACACCCACTGGTACCCACTTAAAAACACGACAAACTCTTCTTTCCCTTGCAGACGCCCCACGCTGCCTCTTCTCCGCCCTTGGTTTCTGTTCCATTTTCCCAAAGACTTTTGTCCCAGTGTGTCTTTGTCATTTTCTTTCTTTCTTTCTTTCTTTTTTTTATCAGTATAGAAGTCTTTTATTTTTTCAGACTTATCATGCCATGAACTCATAGGGAGTGGGTTCCAGCAGCTCAGGCTCCTTTCCGTTAGTTCTCACACCGTGTGCTTCTCTGGGTGGAGCGGGCTGACGCTTCAGGTGAACCCAGGTACCTTTCTCTTTGGTTCCTTCTTTTTCTGGTCATTTTCCTTCACACGTTTCAGGAAGCTATCTTGACTCTTCGAGTGCTTAATACGCTCAATTCGTACATTAATTCTCTTGGCAAGAATCTTGCCCTTAACTTGTTTGTTTAAAACAATGCCCACCGCATGCTGGGTGACGTTGTAGACTCTTCCAGTTTTGCCATGGCAACATTTGTAGGGCATGGCATCCCTTTCTGAACCGTGCCCATTCCCTTGATATCTACAATATCACCTTTTTTGTCGATTCGCATGTATGTAGCCAAAGGAACCACTCCATGTTTTCTGAAAGGCCTAGAGAACATGTAACGGGTGCCTCTCCTCCTTCCCTTTGTGTCAGTCATTTTGGTAAATTACTGGAAGATGGCGGCTCCGGCCGAAGAGCGCTGTCTTTATCATCTTAAGTTATTTTCTTCCTCACCCTATTCTATTTTACTTCAACAGAAAATATCTGTAAAAATGGAAATAAAAAATTTCCTGCGACCACAAGGTTCCAAATATTCAAATCATATTCTGGATTTAGTTATTACAATAATTAGGAGTATACAGTAAAAAATTAACCAACAAATCTCAAATTTTAGTAAATATTCAGCAGCAAAGTACCATTTGGTGGAAGGGAAATACAGATGGGTCGAGAGGATTTTTCCTGTTTTAGTTCATGTATGCATATGAGGGTTATTCTTTGCTAGGGTGACACAGGGTTCAGTACCAATTCTGTTCGCGTTTTTTTAATTTTGCTTTGAAAGATGTAAAGAATGAAACATCTTTCTCACATAAATAAGCAGATGAGGCTGAAGACAGTCTTATTATAGAAATGTTACACAATTTTCAACCTCTCTCCTCGTTATCTGCCTTATACGGCACATACACCCATTATGAAAATTTACTTTAAATAATCTCCCAGCTCACGATCCATCAGTTTTGTAGAAACGAAGCGGGGGAAGCTGCCGACTCATGATAGGGTCTGTAATCCGGGCCACAGTGTCTTTTGTGGCTTCACCGCCCATGCGGGCCTTCCCAGTGGCCCCCCCTGCTATGCACCCAGGAGGGATCAGACCCTGGGCCACGCCCCCTGGTGAGCCCCGAGCCTGAGGGGCTGGTAACAGGCCTGCATGGGTGCTCACTCTTTTGACGGGAGCACCCATGGGGGTTCAGGGTCTGCAAGCTGACTCCCTTGCAATTTCCCTGCCACTGACCCTTGGGCCATCTCAGCGCCCCCCCCCGCCCTGGGGGCAGGCGCGCAGTTTGAACCCCCCTGCTCTCAAGGGCCTCGCCATGGAGGCAAACTGGGGCTGGGTTAGCCTGGCCCGGAGGCGGGGGCGGGGGGTGGGTGCCTGGGGCTTCTTACAGCTTGAGCGAAGGCATTCCTGAACCTGCCGTCATGCCCACACCCACGGGGGACAGGTGGCACCCAAGCATCTGGTGGGGTCTGGGGTCTGCGTGTGGGCTAGCTCTAGCTCAGGCTCCAGCAGTCGTTGTCCGAGAACAGGAGAGAACCAAGCACTGCCATCCCCACCCCCGACTCCCCAGGGAAACACCACCAGCCTGGCTGCTGCCAGTGCCTCTACTCCAGAAGGCACGGGACCCAGTGTCCTGCTGGGTCCCAAAGGAAGCCCCAAGTTGGCCTCCTTTTCCTGAAGACCCCTCCCCTCTAAACTTCTTTCTGTCACAAACCCTCACCAGGCCTTCATCCCATCCAGAGCGCGGGGTCTTGGACACAGGACCTGGTTCTGCCCCAGCCCTGGCCTCCAGCAGCGGCCACCTGGAGTAGGGAGACCTCAACGACTCTTTGTCGACAGAGCCCGCCACTAACCTTGGACACACACTCTGGAGTGACCACCCCTTTTGACACAGGTCTCTCCAGGCGTCAGTGTGAACCTCAGGCCAGTTCTGTGGTCATGGCACCTGGCCAGATTTGCCTACCGTCACTGCCCTGCCCTGCCCCAGCTCCCCTGGCCTGGCACCCCTGGCAGCTGCCACTGACTGGAATCACATCTGGACACAGCCTGAGGGGAGGGGAAGGGTAGGGACTGAGAGTCGGACCCGTCTGGGTCCAAATGTTCGCTCTTCACCCAACTGTGCGCACTGGGGCGAGTCACTTAACCTCACTGAGCCTGTTTCCTCGTGGGAAACACCTACCTCAGAGGGTCGTTAAGGAGAGTGGTTAACAGCAGATGATGACTTGTAATCAGCTCCCCGGAGTCTGGCACTACGCCAAACCCTGTATCTACAGCATGTCAATCAATCATCAGGACAAGCCTCACAGGTTTAAGCCTTCACAGCTTCTCCCATTTTACAGACGAGGATATGGAGGCTTAGAGAGGACGAGGCACGGGCCCAGCGCCGCTCACCCAGAAGGTGAGAGCTGGGGGACAGACCCACGTCTCTGACTCACCTGCTCCGCTGAACCTGCGAGAGCACGTGTAAAGCGCCTGGCCTGGCGCCTGCCCCTCCTGGCAACAAAGGCGCTGCTGTTCCCGTTATTTATTTAGAAGGGAGACATCAGGGCTCCTGGCGCGTGGCTGGGCACCACAGGCAGACCTGGTGTTGGCAGGCGCCTCCAGCACCGTCCTTCCGTTACTCCCCTCCCCCCGCTTCTGTTCTAGCTGCCAAGCAGCAGTCCTACATTTTCCTGGGAGCATCTGAGGCGGGAAAAGCAACTCCTGATGCTGAGGCCCTGATTCTTTCAGAAAGCCTTCCTGGGTAAGCCCAGGCCTCAGGAATCTCTGGTTCCCCTCTGCCCTTTGTCTTAAGACCCTGCCCCTGCAGCCTGCCGGCACCATTCACTGCTGTTTTACACGCACCAGCCTGTCTGTGGCCAGCTCTGGGTAAGGTGGCACTTCTGAGTCTGACTGCAAGTCCCCACCACGGCCACAGGCCTGGTCCCCTCTACAGGTGCGCCCTGGTGCCCACTCAGGGAGGCCGGCCTGGCCCCTCTGCGTCCCAACAATGAAGCTCTGTCTCCCAGGAGGCCAGCAGTCTCCAGAAGCCAAGTCTATTTCAGGATGTCATTTAAATACAGAGAAGGGAGGGTGCGGAGTAGAGAGGGACATGGCACATTTTCCAGAGAAATGATGCTGCCTGAACTGCTGTGGCTATTTATAACCCCTGGGAAATGTGGACGCTGCTATTTCCTGATTAGATTAGGGCTGGGGCAGAGGGGCCAGCCCCAGCCCTGGGTGGCAGTGGCTGGGGACACCTGACTGCTCCCCCTCCAGTCCCAGCACACAGGCGCGTCCACCGGCCCTGGCACCTGGGGGACGTCGGGCCATCCAAGGGAGGGAGGTAGAGGGGGCTACAAAGGGCAAGGTTGGGGGGACCCCCAGAGGGCCCTTCCTTCACCCTATAGGAAATACACACACAGTGGGGCTGCCCCAGGGGGGGGGGCCCAGGCAGGGACCGAAATGGGCCACAGGAGACGGAACCAGGCCGCAGAGGCTGCGGGAGAAGGCAGTGAGCACGCGGGCAGCACACAGCCGCTGGAAGCTGCTCAGCCGTGTTGAGCTGCCTTTGTGTTCAGACTTGGTCAGATTCTTGAGAAGTGGCTGACCTTAGAAACACACATCCAGGCGAGAACCACCAGGTCCCCTTCGACAAAATCTGGGGCTCCTGCTGGGAATTCCCCACCCCCCACCCCACCTAAGGAGATTCACCTAAGCAGAATCTGGCAGGTGCGTGGGGGAGGCCGTCTATCCTGGTTGGGCCTCACATCAGGACAGAGTACCCCAGTGGCCTTGTAGAGGGCCCCAGGGCAGGTGGGCGAGGACGCCCTGGGCATGCCCGAGCATCCTCCGGACGGTGGCCGTCACCTTCATTTGGGGACTGTCCTCAGGAGTCCCCTCTTCCCAGCCCGTTTCTCACCAGCCTGGGGCAAGGTGAGCCCAGTGCTTCTTACCTCTGGCTCCAGGGCTGTTCACGGCTTCCCCTGCCACCCCACCCCACACAGTGCTTGGGATTTCAGCAGTACCAGAGAGTCTGGGGTCCCCACCCTGCTCCCCCAAGTAGGTGACGGAGCCCACATTCAAACCTGAGTCCTTCTGACAGTGGGCAAGTCTTCCCCATTGTGCCACACGCCTCCAGCCACGCGGCTGGCTGAGTCTTCTGGCGATTTCCGCCACCACCCCTTCCCCCCACCCTCACGTGGGTTACTTCAGTCTACAAAGAGGGGCCTGAGGTGGCCCCATCCATGGGCAGTGGGGACACCCAGTGTCGGAAGCGGCAGCGTACCCGGGGAAGGGGAGGCACAGGCATAGAGCAGCCAGTGGGGTGCTACTCTGGGATGTAACATGGGTGCTCCCGGGGCAATGGGGGCCCCAAGGGCTCCCAGGGCCGCCACCCCCACAGTCCCTCGATGCTCCACCCCTTCCGTTAGAGCCTCCCTGCATCGTTTCCACAGCACCGGCCAGCACAGCCCCCATCCCACTGCCTGTCCCTCTCTAGGCTGAGCACTGCTGTCCCCGTGGATCTTTGAGCCCAGGGCCCGGCACCCTGGGCCTGTCCTGAGTGGTGGTGTGGACTTCCCTCGAAGCCCAGAGGTGTTTTTAGGGCTAATAAAAACTAAGTGCTTCTTAACAGTAAGGGCAGTCAATTCAGTGTGCCCAAACTGTCACCCTAAGAGGTGAGGAGGGTGCTGAGTGGGAAGGCAGAGCTGTCTGGCCATTTTTCTGGGGACGTCTGCCAGAGGCTGACTGCTGGGCTGTGACCAGGCCTGGAGTCGGGTGTCTTGTCAGCCTGGGGGCACATTTCCTGTGGCTCCCAGGCCAGTGGCCACGGTGGCGGCCCTGGGTCGGCTTTCCCCTGCCCTCCTCCAAGTGCATTCATATGCTCTGGGCTGGGTCCCCTTGGGACACCAAAGCCAGCCTGTCATTGGGACAGACCACAGGCGTGAGAGGCATGGTAGGGCTGGCAACCGGGAGAACAGGGAGCTGCCAGGAGCCTGCCTCCCCTCCCTCGTGGGGAGGGTACTGGAGGATCCGTCAACGTGGCAGGGTGGAGTGGGAGGGGTGCCAGGGCCTCTAGCCTGCCTTCCAGCTCAGCGGCCGGGTTGGGGAGACCACGGTCAGGCTCTGTGAACTCACCCACCTTCCCAGCAGCCCGCCCTCCGCAAAGGGCCAAGCAAGCGGTGCCCTCCAGCCCTCAGTCTGCAGGTCCGGCACCCACTCCCAGGCCAGCCACATGATGGGCTGGCGCAAGGCACTGGGACGAGGCCACTTCGCCTCAGTTTGCCTCCCCACCAGCCCCTCCCCAGCACTTTGAAGTTCCCAGATGCCCACATATGGAAAGGGTTTAGCAGCTCTGAATGAGGCTTTTATTGAAGCCAGGTTAGTCTCCTAGCGCCCACTGTGACCTGCCTTCCCCAGCGCTCCGCATTCCAGCGGCTCAGCCTGCTCTGGGCCTGCTGTACTTTTAGCCTTTGGGCCGGGCACAGCTGCAGCCAGAACACAAACCTGGGTGGCTCTGGGAGACCCCAAGGCTGGCACAATTCTCCCAGAGCCCTGGGGCCCACCCACCACTCCGTCCCTGCAGCACAAAGCCCAGAGACTTCGCCCCAGAACCAGGCCTCAAACTCAACAGCCAGGAAGTTGCCCCACCCCAGCTCAGGGACAGTTGGGGACCCCAGAGTAACAAGGCCAGGGTCACTGGGGAGAAGGAACTGGTCAGGGTCAAAGCAGCACAGATGCAGCCCCCAGCAGCCCTCTCTGCAACAGGAAGGGCCCACTTTAGAGGTCAGAGTCCAAGGCGAGAGCCGCCTGAGGTCCCAACTGGGAAATTTCATGCTAGCTGCCACGCTAGGACAAGGCATGGGCCTTTTGGACGACCGTGGGCTCAGTGGCCTCCCTCTGAACTTGGAGTTGTTTGGTAAAAATGACGAAAGCCCTCTGCAGCTGACCTCACCCTCCCTTCCCTGGCCAGGACGGCTGTCCGGGCACAGAGCCCATGAGTAAGGACGAGAGGCACCAGCAAGCCCACTGCCTGTGCCCACTGAAGGGCCTCCCAGCGGGCTCTGCCCTGAACTCTCTGGGGAATTCCCACCGCGAACTCCTTCTGGTGGCCTGCGAGGCCCTCCACAATCTGGCCACTGCCTACTCCACCCGAGGTAATCTACACTCTCTCTACACTCTCCGCACAGCCTCTGTCTACCTCTGAACACACCACTGGTTCCTCGGCCCAGAATGCACCATCCCGGATCTTTCAAGAATCCTTTCTGTCATTTAAATCTTACTTCAAAATTCTCCAAGCCAGGCCTCTCTCCATTCCTCTTTAATCCATCACCCAGTTTAATTTTCTGTTCGGCACTTGTACAGCCTGAAATCATCTTATCATCCGACTCCTCCTATAGGCAGGAAGTTCCACGAGAGCAAGGCCTCTTGCCCGGGCCACCCCGGAGTGGCCAGCACCCTGAAGGTGTCCCGTCAATGGTCAGGGACCACATGAACTGACTGGGATGTGGTGGGCAGAGAACCCTGTGTCTTCCCTCCAGGGCTCCCTCAGGACCGGGTTGAGCGGGCCCGCATCCCCACTTGCCTCTCCCGTGCTCAATGAATGGCTGGCCATGGCCCAGGAGCAGCCCCGTGACCTCTCCCGCCCAGCCTTTCCCAGCATGTTGAGTGGTGAAGGCTTAGGAACAGGAATCTTGAGATGTGGCCAAAATCATCATGTGAACTGGATCTAAGGGATCATCCTGCACAGCTCCTTCTTCGTGCTGATGCCAGAGCACCAGAGAGGGGAAGGTCTGCCCAAGGTCACACGTCAAGCTAAGACAGTAGACTCAGGACAAGCTCCACCAGCTTGATGCCCTTCCTCCTCTGGCTTCGTGTGCCACGCAAGCTGAGGGGTGGGGGTTCTCTGGGGGAAGAGGGGCAGGGCACGGAGGAGGCCCTCAGGCACCTGATGGGAAGGAGAGCTGTGGCTGTCCCTGTACAGCGGAGGTACCAACCCTGCCTGGGGTCACTGTCCAGGGCGGCGACTGTTCCAGCTTCTGGCTCAGGAGTAAATGCCACTCTTTCTCAGCTGAAGCAGGACCAGGGAAATCACTGTGGGGTTCTGGGGCCCTCGCAGCCTCTCTGCTGAGGAATCTCAAAGGGCGAACCCCGATCCAGGATTGATTCGGGCTTTGTCCCGGGGCCTCGGCAGGCAGGTGTGGGAACATGTGTGTTCCTCCAGGGGGCTGGGGGGCTGTCAGAACACAGACCCCCTCTTCTTGTACCCAGCACGATTGGACAGGGAGAAGCAAGCCCATCTGGCACCTGCTGACTAGCTCCTAACAACACAGGCAGCCAGCAGGCCACTCAGCAGAGGGCTGGGTCTTTCCAGGAGGCTTACCAGTGCCTGGCAGCTCCCCAAACCAGCACCTGCAGAAGTTTCTGGGCTCTTTCCAAAATGCCTGCCCTCCTGGGGCCTCACTGCCCCGAGTACTCCTGCATCCCTGGGCTCTGGCAGCCTTGGCCTTTCAGGAGCCACCTTGGTTGGCAGGCTCAGCTGCCTTGGTCCTGGGCCATCCCAAAGCTGAGGCACCAAGCCCGGCTTGGCTGACCAGCCAAGCCACCTGTGGATCAGAGACGCTGGGGAGGGACGGTGCCTTTTCTAACCTTCCCAGGTGCCAAGAAACAGCGCCTTGCCAACTCCACTTAGAGCAAGCAAGGCGTCTCCCACCTCGGGGCCTGTGGCCCTCTCCGAGGTATCACACAATTTGTGTATCCAGTTGGCTCTGCGTCTGGGTGGGAGCTCCATAACCTTCATCAGATACTCGGCATCAAGGTCTCCTGCTCTGTGGACTCACACAGCCCTCTCGGGAGCCGGCTTAGTAGACCAGAGGGAGCACTGGGGTCAGAAGGACACCCACGTGACCCCAGGAATGAGGTCCTCTCCCTAGGGAGGGGCAAGCGCTGTGAGAAGCACAGTATCTGCAGGAATGCAGGGAGGTCACTCTGCTCCCCTAGGCCTCCAGCTGGCCTGGTTACAGCCCTGGCCCGCACGGTGGCCCTGGAGGACACGAGCGGGCTGCAAGATTCTCCAGTCCTGGGGGATGCACCCCGTCCCTCTCCTACCACCGAGGGATCACACCAGAACAGTGGGCAGGCATGTGCATGGTGAACACACCAGATGCGGGTCCCTTCCCTTCAGCAAACAAAGTACAGACAGGTGGGGCTGGGGAAAGGGGCCAGGGCCGAGCAGTGGGCAGCCAGGGCAAGACAGATGTCTGCTGCATAAGGTTTCAAGATCTTTCTTGATGCCCAGAACCGGACCATGAAATAAAGTAAATGAGCTCAAGACATATCTGTCTTACCCCCCAGCACCTCGCACCCTCCACGGCTAGCGGCTGGCTGGGTGAGCCTCAGGGGGCATGTGCACGGCTTGCAGAACTGGTGCCACTGCCAGGAAGAACCATCCGTTTAAATGACAGACTCTGGGGGTCCAGGAGCCGTCCCGTGGTGGCAGTCAAGAAGGTGAGGAAAGGGACCCTCCTGAATCCTAAGGTTCCCCAGACAAGTGGCCCAAAGTGGCCCCTTACCCTGTTTTTCCTCGGGTAACACCTCTGACACTCCCCAGCAGCTGGGGGAGCAAACCCATCACGGAGCGGCGGACTCACTAGGGTTCAGCGGCAAACTCCAGTTTGCCTTGCCAGCCTCCAGCTTCTGGACAGAAGCTCCTTGGGGGCAGGGAATTCTCAGATCCCCATGGGAACCCCTCAGAGCAGAAGCAAGGTCATCAGGAACCAACCTCAACTCCCCCCGACTCCTCGGGACCCTGCCAGTTCTGCCTGCCTCCCCACCGCCAGTCCCCATCTGGCCTGGCATCAGTGGGCATGGCTTGGCCTTGGCTGCAAGGTGACCGTGGGCCTAGATTTCCCTCCCCACACACACAGCCCCCAGACAAGTATTTCTGGCCCAGCCTCACTGGGCCCCTCTAGTCCTCTATGGCTCCCACAAGTGACCCCATTAAAACCTGTGGACACTTCAGGGGGTGGGGTTTGGGATATGTCTTTCAGCCTCTCTCTGTCCAAAGTGCAATCTGAAGGTCTAGAAGCGGACAGGATGGAAGGAAGGACAAACACTGAGCCTGGTCTCCTAGAGTGTGATTTGGAGCAAATAAAAAAATAGAAAAAAAAAAAAGAACGAGGAAAGCAGAAAGGCAAGGCCAGAACACCAAGGGGACGGGCAGAACCCGAAAACCCAGATGTCACGTGTCTCCTTTGGTAAGTGCTTGCTCAACAGACCAGCTGCCCAGGCCGAGGCCAGAACAAGGCTGCGGCCCCGGAACTCTGGGGATAAGAACAGCTCCAACCATAGCCTCCTGGCCCCCACAGGGGAGCCTGTGCGTGGCCCCTGTCTCCCCTCTTCCAGCAACTGCAGCCTCCTTGGGCTAGATGCCCTACAGGTCAATCCTGGGACGTTTCCATCTGAACTGATTCTTCTGCCCCAGCAGTGTCCCCAGATGAGTCACAAACGCACCCTCTTCCAACCTTTAATGAATGAGTCTTCAGTTACATGAGAGCAGGAGGGCCACAGGTGTCTCAGGCATCCACAGCATCAAATCCTTAGGGCAAGGTTAAGGAGGCGACCCCTCCTGCCAGGCTGGGCAGTACCTGGCACCCTTCCCCCACCCACGTAAGCTGCTGCCTGACCTAGGCCCTCTTTCCAGCGGCGGGGAGCTTGCTGCTCTACAAAGAACTAATGTGGCTGTGGGAAGGAAGGAGGTGGGCGGTGGGCCTAGCGCCAACGGAAGGCCTGCTCACCCACCAGTGTGGGCACAGCGAGGCGGGCACAGCAGGGCGAATGAATGCCCCTCTGTCACCCATGGGGCAGACCCTATGTCTGTGACACTGACCTACTTTGTCACACGGCAGGGACTAGGAGACTGAATCACCCGCCACACGAAGCATCCCAGTGCCAGAGCCCCCCTGCAACTGCACTGATGCCAATCAGCTCCGCGGCCCAGCGCCTGGCTGGCCTGCCACTCATGCCCAGAGAGCACCATGGGACGTGGAGCCACCAGACGCCCCCAGAGGCGAAGCCCGCTGAAGAATTTCTGAAGTGGCTTCTTGGCTCTGCCAGTCACAAATATGCAGGGAAAGAATAAAAAGTCTAGGAAAGTTTGGGATTTAGGGTTTCAAAGTTGCCCGTTACCTGCCAGGTGCCTCCCCAAAGGTGCAGGTAAATCAGAGGGCTCTGTTTAGTTGGCAACAGGCCAGGAACCTGCTGGGTCAGTTTCCTGCCAGCCTCCAAGTGTGGGACTGGGTGAGGAGCTTTGGGCTGGTGTCTGCTGGCCTCAGCAGGGAGAGGGGAGAGGGGAGAGGGGGTGCCGGGGGGATGGCTCCGTGCTGCTGGGCACAGACAGCTGCCTCAGCACAGGGGGGCTCTGGTAGCAGCTGAGGCCAGCAGGGTTCTGCTGGCTTGGTCCCCAGAGAGGCTGAAGGTGACACAGTGGCCAATGCAGGACAGCTCAAGTTGCTGCCCTGCCCAGCACTTTCCAGGACTGATGTCACCTCTAGGAGGTCAAGTAAGCCTCACTGGCAGGGGATGAAACTAGACCAGGAGCCAAGGGCCCAAGACCACATCCTCTTGGCAGGTGCCAGGAGCCTCTCTGCTGGCTGGCAGCGAGGACTTGTGCAAAGGGTCCCCTTCCGAGCCACAGGAGGGCTTGCCAGTCCCCATTAGCCACACAGACTAGCCAAAGCCTCCCTTATCACTACCTTGAGGGGCACGGCTCTGGCACCAGCTCAGGCAGCCTGTGGCACCTTGCTTGGGCAGTCAGTCCGGTCTGCAGTTACCAAGCACTCACTGCTGCTGGGCCCTGGGCCCGGCTCTTCCTCGGATGTCTGATGCCAGGGCCCAGAGCCAGCCCCAAGGCCGCCTGCCCGGCTGCAGGACAGTCAGCTTCTATCTCAGACTGTAATCCCCACCCAGGTCTGGGGCAGCAGGCGGGACGGGCAGTGTTCCCTGCCACAGCTTGGTCTGCACTGCCCGCTGGGTCAGGAAACTCCTGGCCCACTGACTGAGTTGCCTGGTGCCTAGCTGGCAGCAGGCCAGCAGTCAGCTGGGGGTCCCTGAAGAGGCAGCAACAGACCCCCAACTCTGCACAGCTCTGCCTCCCCACCACACCCCCATCCTCCCTGGTGAGGGATGAGGCCCCATCCCATACAAAGAGACCTCTCATGGCTGATGGTGTGGAGGTGCCACTGTCAGCACCCCTCAGCAAACGGGCAGCCAGTAATGTTCACTGGGTACAGGGGGTAGGGTCGTGGCTGAACACCGTGTGGGGCCACAGATACCCCGGAGCCCCTTGCCTAGTCTGTTCACATTCTTGACCCAATAGACTCAAACCAGGCAATGCCCTCCCACAGGAGACAAACCCCCTTTTCCTGAGACAGGGACAGATGCAGAGAAAGCAGCCAGGGTCAGTGGTGGAAGCAGCAACCGGCATTAATCATCCAATTAAGGACACTAGAGCAGACCCCGGCTCTGTCCCAGGGCTCCACAGTCGGGGAGAAGCTGGAATGGAGCTCCACGAGGAGGGGGCAGAGCGGCCCCAGCAGCGCCCAGTCTCCCTCAGCCCCTCTAGCACACCCCCTCTGGCTCCCTCCGGCCCCCACCGGCACCTTTTGGCGGAGCAGCTTGCTGCGCACGCGGCCCCAGAGCCGGGCGCCTGTGTTGGGAGGCCGCTTGCTCCCCGGCTCCTCCAGCTGGTCCAGGCAGCAGCGCTCCAGGGGCTCGCACACCGCCGCCAGGCTACAGTCAGGCTGAGGCAGGACGTCCGTCATGCCGGCGGCCCCGCTGTCGGCCCCAACGGCTCCGGGACACGGCAGCGGCACGGGCACCGGAGCTCCGCCGGAGAGAGGGAGCGTGCGGTGCGCTCAGCCCCCGCCGGCTGGCAGTTACTGGAGTTGGGCCGGGAGGCGCATGGTGAGAGGCTCCGCTTTCTCCTCCCCTCTCGTCCCTCCTCCCGGGAGACGGTCACTGGTGGAGTCCCGCGGCTGGGGCCCTCTCCTCGCCTGCTGGTCCCTGCGCGGCGCCTGAGTGCGTGCACCACAGACGGACAGAGCAGCTCGGGGAGGTCCCCGCCTCCACCGAAGGAAGTGACTCAGAGGCACGGAGGCTGCCCCCTCCAAAAAAAACCAACCTCTGGGTTTTAACTCCTGGCAGGCTGGGGCTCCTCCTCACGGACCCAGCCTTTCTCCCTCCAGCCCCTACTAAATAAAGTTTGACAAGCAGCTAAACACAATCCAGTCCCTTCCCCTCTAGGTCCCTGGTTAACCCCTTCACCACCAGGCTGCAACTCCGGGCAGGAGCTGCCCTCGACCTGGAAAACGGTCTGCACTGCCCTGGAGCTCTGCGTCCTCACCCCCAACTCCACCCCTAGGCAGCTTCCTCAACACCAACTCTGAGACTGGGCCACACAAGCATGGACCAGCCATCAAACCTCTTGTGCAGAATATAAAGAACAAGCAAGTGCCCCGTGGGCTTGCCCCCCCGGGCTTTAGGGGCCCCAGAAGGAATCAGCTACTATGGGCCCTCTCCTGGGACAGGAGCAAAAAGCCAAGGGTGACACTGGTCACCGGTGCCCAGCAAGAAGAGGTGCTTCCTTCTCACATGGCCACTTTTGACCGTGGCCCTGTGCACCTCACCAGAAAGGCCTGAAAGAGGTCTGTGCTGCCTGGGCAGAGGATGCCACTGGCAAAGGGGCCACCCCGTGCTTTGTTTGTGCTGGGTGCCTGGGGAGCCAGAGATGCACAAACTTGTTTTTGACCATCAAGTTGGTGAATGTTTCAACCAGAGTGAGAAGTGAATCGTTTTGCAAGGTAACAATACGAACTGGAGCATTGGAAACACTTCCAATACAAGTTTTCCAGAGAAAAGGGAGAGGCCTGAACCCCAAATGACTAGGGCACACAAACCCAGGGGAATCCAGGATGTGACACCACGCAGAGCGAGGCACGGGGCAGAAAGGAAACCAGTATTTTTATAGTGCCAACCAAGAGCTGGATCTTGTGTAAATGGCTTTGCAGTACCCAATGGCATTTAAGTCTCATGACTTTTGTGATGTTGGCGTTACGGTCCCGGTTTTAGAACTGATGAGACTGGGGCTCAGGGAGGTGAGGGTCCCCCCTGAGGTCACACAGCTGCAGCTGGGGAGTGCCAGGCTCACTCTAAAGCAGTGGGTGCCCACAGCCACTGGGCCTCACCGAAGTGTGGCTGGTTCTCTGGATTCAGGAAAAAGAGCTGAGCAGGACATCTCTTGGCTGACCCCAGGGCAGGTGGGTCGAAGCACAGAGCCAGCCCTTGGCCTCTGGAATACTCCTGCTGGGTCTCCACCAGCATACAGGGCTTGGGGTTTAACCTCAGAGCCCTTGTGCTTTTCGAGACAGGGTGGCTTCCCTGCAAACAGCCAAGACCTGATCATAGCAAGAGCCACCTTTTCCTGAGAGTTCACAGTGTGATGGCCACCACGCCGAGCCGCACACGGGTTAGCTCCCTCAGTGCTCCCCCCTCATTAAGTAGGTGCTGGCGTTCCTGACTTCCACCTGAGGAAAAAGAGGACACTGAGAGGCTGAACAACGTGCCCAAGGCCAGGCCAGGCCATGAACGGGGGTCTGGCTGACTGCAAAGCTTCTGCCCTTACCCCTGTGACATCTGGTGTGGCAGCATCTGGTCCTGCACTTTCTCTGCCTGGTGGGTGGAGGCAGGGCCCTGGATGTCCCTGCAGAGCACCCAGGCCAGGCCCATCTCCTGCAGGACACCGCCTTCTGCACAGTGTAGACAGGGCTGGGCGGCCAAGGTTGTACAGAGCCTCCTCATACCTGAGCTAAAGCTGCCTGAAGCCACTGCCGCTAAACGAGGCTGAGCCACAGCTTTTCCAGCACCTCAAGGGCGAAGGGAAGAGACCCAGAGGCAGCGACACACCTGTGTCCCCTGCCCAACTGAGGCCTGGGCCATTCTTCCTGACCCACGCCTTGCCTGCCTCTCCCAGGCCACCTGGGTGCCACCTCTGAAGATAGTCTTTCTCCAGCCCCATGAGGGGCCGGGCAGCTTCCTCACCCTTGCTGCCACAAAACCCATTTCCTCCAGCAAGGCCATGCACATCCCTGGAGTCCTCATTTCCTCACCCCACTCGTGTCACTCAAGACTCTTCGACTGGGGGCCCGTGTGCCTGGCCACAGAGCTGAATGGAAAGCCTGCACTTGACAAAGCTGGCAGCCCAAGAGGGCAGAGGAGATATGGGCTTAAACTCCTCTCAACGGGAGGCAGAAAGGCATCCATGCATTTGGCACATATTAATTGCGTGCCTACCCTACATCATACTCAGGTGGACAAAGCATTGTTTTTGCCCTCAAGAAATCCAAGTTTGCCCTGACCAGTGTGGCTCAGATGGTGGGGTGTCACGCTGAAAAGCGAAAGGTCACTGGTTTGATTCCCTATCAGGGCGCATGCCTGGGTTGTGGGTTCGGTCCCCAGTCAGGGCACGTATGAGAGGCTTCTCTCACATCGATATTCTCTCCCTTTCTCCCTCCCTCTCTCTAAAAGTAAACAAATAAAAAATACATATAAAAGAAATCCAGCCTTATATTGTAAGAACAGCATGAATAAATTGTCATGAAAGTCTAGAGGAAGAGAACATTTCTAGCCCGAGGGAATCAGGGAAGGCTTCCTGAAGGAGGAGGGGTTGGTGTGGTCCAAACTGCTGTGGAAGAAGGCCATCCACCCCAGCTTTACTCTGCACCCCTTGGCCAATGAGCAACTGCCGGTTGTGTAACTGGCTGGTAAGGTGCCATTATAATTGCTGACCACGTTCACCTGCTGCAGACACATGGTCAGTGCTTGGCACCACCGACTGGTTAACTTCAAAACCGGCCCCTTGCTGACTTTCTAAGGCCTCTGCTCTCTATCTGGGTCATATTTCCCAGGATGCAGTTTGGGGGAATGCTGTGTCCCCCATCTGCAGGTGTGTGGGAGAAGGGGGACAGAATAGATCCTGTTCCCGAAGCTCTAGGCTTGTCTGTCTTAGGAACCCCAGGCTCAACACTTGTCTGGGTAAAGCCAGTTCTGATTGGATGAAAGATGGCCAGCTAGTCTCCATGGTGACACGAGCGCCTTAGCAGATGGGTAGCTGTTAGGAGGCTGTTCCCTTGAGCTGCTCATCTTTCCCTTCCTTCCCTGGGGGCTCTCTTGGGGGGCGGCACAGATTTGCCTTCTCTTCCCCAAGCCTGACTCGGCCCTTCCTGGAGCCCAGTCTGGAAGCAGAGGCCACAGGGCAGTGGGTGCAAGACAAACGTTCCCAGCAAACTCCTCGAAGCAGTTGTCTGAGTTCTGGTCCCTCCACCCGATTATCTTTGCTAAACGGGCTAGGCTCAGACTGTCCTGGCCACCCAGGAAGTGACTACATCCCCTCCCCCTCTGTCCACCCCTTCCACCCAGCCACACCTGGCAGGACCCGCCTCTGAGGACATGCAAGGGCCCCTGTCGGGATAAACAGAGCCTGGGTGGTAAGACTCGCACGAACAGATGTCACGGTCTTTGGAATTAAAAACATTCCCCGTAGACTGTCCAGGCATCCCTCATCCCCTCCCCAGGCTCTCTGCCAGGGGCAGAAGAGAGGCCGACCCTAAGGAGATGCAGGGCAGAACCCTGGGCTACACCCAGGGAGTGGTATATACCCAGGTGGCCAGAACCAGCCACCCAGCACACCTGTGACTGAGGTAAAATCGGGCTACAGTGATGAGCGGCGGCACAGCGGAAGAGAAAGGTCGGCAGGGAATAACATGTGCAGCCTGAGATGTGCGGGCGGGAGAGGCAGGGGTTGCTGCTGCCTTGGCGGCAGCTGGGGGAGGGAAGAGCTTCCAGGCAGATCCTCTGGGGTGTGAACAAAGAAAGAGGCTCTTTTGCAGAACTTTGGGACACTGCTGCCACTTCCCCAGAGTGACCTCCTTTTTCCCAATGGAATGACTTTTATCTTCCCTCAGGCCCAGGCCAGAACCCTGGTTCTCTGTCCCTGTCCTCAATCAAATGACACTGAGGCAGGAAAAGGGGTTTCTGAGTGACCAGCTAGTCCAAGGCCACAGGCCCCACAGTGAGGACAGTCTGGAGTGAGTGGGGGAGAACCCCGACAGGCCACCCGGAGAGTCCGGGTGCTGGAGCTGGGAGCCAAGGAGCCTGGGATAGTGCCGAGGATGAGGCCTGGGGAGGGCCGTGGTCGGGGTCTGCCAAGGACGTTCCTTCCCCTTCCCTGGGAACAGCATGGAGCAGCCCCCAAGGGAGCAGCGCTGGGGGCAAAGTGGGGCGAGGTGGGGCAGGGCAGGAGAGCCGAGAGGGCCCGGGGCCCTGGCAGAGGGTGTGCCAGCTGGCAGGGTTGGGGGGGGGGTTGGCATGTCCCAGGGGCATTGGGGGAGATGGGGATGGGGGTGGGTGGGAGAGCCCCTCGCAGACGACTGGCTCTGTGACCCCCTCGTCCCCCACGTGTGTTCGCACCCGCTCTGTGCCGAAGCTAACACACCTGTGTGTGGACGGGCAGAGCTCTTTGCCGAAGGAGAAAGTAAGACAGGACCCACCTGTGTTCTTCTCCCTAACCAACCTCCTGAGTATCTGCCGGGTTCAAGGCCTGCATCAGGCCCAGGGACAGGAGCCCTTTGCTCAAAGTCACTGAGCCACCAATGGCAGAGCCGAGACTCGAAAAGACATTTTCACTCATCTATTCATTCCTCCGTCCACCGAATAAACCCCCCCCACCCCCACCCCACCGCCACGTAGCGGAGGACCTTGAACAGGCCATGGTCTAACTCGGCCAGATGGAGCCCTGGCCCCCTCACCACTGATCACCGCTCCGAGGAGGTGACTGTCGGCGATGGGGGTCTCTCTGGCAGCCCCAGTCAGAACTCCTACCATCTGGACCCTGCAGCTAAACAGCTGTGTGTGGGGATGCAGTTCTCTAAGCTCTGGAATCTCAACTCTGTAGATAAGTGGCTACTGGTGGCCTTACATGGATGCCCAGGGTGGGGGTGGGGAGCAGACTCTGAGGTGGACCCAAGGTTTAAGGTGTGCACGGAGTTAGGACAGGGGCAGTGAAAATGAGAAGCTGGGTGCCCCACAGCCCAGACCTAACTTGCCAAGGTGTGCCCCGCCCCTCCCCCACCCCCCAGGCCTGCTCCGACTCCAGGCTCAGGGCAGAGCACGGCTGCTCCCCACATAGGCTCCCTGCCCACCCTGCTTGCCCCAACCCCACGGGCACCTCACGGGGGGCTGCGGAGGCTGCAACAGCCCCAGAGCCTGCACACTGCAGAGGGGCTGTCTGGATGGCGTGTCCCCGGCGATTCTCACGGGATACTGGTCACAGAAAAGGATGGAAAATCCACCTGAGCCTCTGGGGACAGCTTGCTTATCTAAAACAAACCCACCCAAGAACAGAGTGGGCAGAGCCCACCCACCAGGCGTCCATCCATTCCTTCCCGACACAACTCATGACACAACTAAGCCCAGGCCACCCTGGCTGCTGGCCTGCCCCTCCCCACGTGCAGGTCGGGGTATGGCCGGGGTCTCCCAGCACAGCCAGCGGCCAGGGCCACAGTATCGCCTTGGGCAGGAGGACTTGAAAGGTCCCATCCACTCAGCCTCCGTGCTCTGTCTTCTGTCTCTCTTACTAAGTGACTTCCCCACTCAACCGTAAGCTCCAAGGGAAGAGAAGAAAGCTCCTGGCCGCCAGGGAACCGGGCCACAAGTCCTGCCGGGTCACTGGGGACTCAGCAGCCACTCTCCCTCTCTGGGCTCGGTTTCTACACCTGTCAAAACAGGAGCTTGGACCAGTCATCTTTTTTTTTTTTTTTTTAATCGAAAAGAACACTCCCCACCTTTCTTTCCAAATGAAATCTTATGCCAAAGTCTCCCTGCCTCCCAATCAGATAAAACTAGAGTGAGGTCCCTGGCTGAAGGAGGGATATAGAACCTGTCTGCTCACACCGCTTCTGTCCACCACCCCCTGCCTTGGGGTGCTTCGGGCCCCTCTCAGTAATCCCCAAGCTCTGCAGGCAGAACCTGAAGCCCCTGACCCTCCTTTCAAGGGGAAGGGCTGTGAGCAGTCCCAACGGACAGTCACGAGAACTGCTGCTTCCCTTGACCACGGCCACGGGCGCTGGCTCTCCCTTAAGGTGCAGCAGGCGTGGAGGCCGGGAAGCTCAGGGGCTGTCGAAAGGAAACTTCTGGGCAGACTCCTGGGTCAAACCCCTGTGCTACCTCTGCTCTCTCTGCCTTGGGAAAACTCTGGGCCTCGGCTTCGCTGGTGTGAGTTCCCCTCGGTGTCCTTATAATGGGAGGACACTCATGTCATCTAGTCAGTCAGGTGTCTTCTGAGTCACCTTGGCCCCAAAGCCAGAGCAGCTCAGCTCTTAAACCTCCAAGGTTACAATCAGGCTGTAGCCATCTGGCCCCTGGGGAGAAGGCTGCACTTGGAGGGTCAGGCCCTTGCCAAGTGCCACCACTGCCCACACCTGTCAATGCTACAGCAAAGGTTGGGCCGCCGGTGAGGGGCCACAGCAGGCCCTGCCCCCACGGTGAGGCATTGGCAGATCCCAGCTAAAGTGCCCCCCACCCCCGGAATTCACATTCAGCCTCAGCCCTCAGTCAGGGAGGTCCCTGGCAATTCCTCTGCTAAGTCCTTTCCTCAAAAGTTTTGGAGAAGAAAAAGAAAGTCCTAAGTGGGACATCCTCAGGGACCAGTTTTTTTGATTTCTAGGAGGGTGACATTGCAGCCTCCCCCTGCAGGGAGACTAGCCATACTGAGCGCCTGCTGGACGCCAGGTGCTGCCCCCTGTGTGGACTCAGAATATGCAGGCTCCAGAGGAGAGGACGCACTTGAAGAGGACACCTCAGGCCACCCTGCTGTGAAGTGGTGGGGCTGGGACCAAAGCTGGGTCCTCTGTCTGAGCCGAGGGGCCCCCAGCCTCAGGGCTGAGAGGACACACCCCTCCTGTGGTCTGCGGAGAGGCCAAACGTTCTCAGGGCTGAAGGAACGGTTTCCCAAGGTCCTGGAGGCGCTTCTCTGCCTGCCACCCACCCTCAGGCCTGCCTGCCAAGGTGGCACTCCCAGATGGGGCAGGACGGAGAGAGGGGGCCTTGAGCCTCCATCTGCTTCGTACTGAATGCCTCCTGTCTCCAGAATCCAATGGGCAGAGTCCAGGCTTCCCAAATCAGGAACACCTGGGTGAGGAGGCAGCTGAGCCAGACAAGAAGAGATTATGCTCCAGTTTGGGAAAGCCTACGGACAGCAGGGGGGCTCTCTCAAGGGACCTTGCCCCTGGCTTTCGCCCATCCTGCTGCCTGCATCCAAGTATAACCAGGCAGCATCCAGACCTGCCTTGAAAACTGACAGCAGGTGGGGTGCAGGAGAACAAATGGTCTGAAACAGCTGGGGTGGGCGGGGCCAGGGCAGGACAATGGCTCCAGACACCAGGGCCCCTCCTGGGAGGAGGCAGTGCTTGAGACAGGGAGGGGACCAGTCCTGGTGATGGATCCTCCCCTTCTCCGTGGGCCCCTGGGCTTGCACAGGCCCATGCAGGCATGCTCTGGGAGCAGCAGGGATGTAAAACGGAACTCTAGAGGCAGACGCTCCCCCTGGCTGTGCACATCTGGCCCAGGTGGGGGGAGGGAAGGGGTCCATCTTCCAGGGAAGAGGCTGGAAAGCCATGGCCAGCATGGCCACTTCGGTGTCCTGGGCAGGGAGCTGCCAGGGGCCATGAGGTGCCAGGCTGGGGGTTACGGGAAGGGCTCTCTGGCCAGCCTCGTGGGCCAATGCTTTCTCACAGCTGCCGCCCCCTCCTCCCCCTGCATCCTAGTCGAAACCAGGCCACTCCCAGGGGCCAGGGACAGCTGTGGTAAGTATGTCCTAAAGGACACAAGGGAGAAGGCATCAAGGACCCAGGTTACTGCCTGTCATTCCACCAGGGGAGGGACCAAGCACCTCTGGTACCGGTGCTGGACCAGAACTGGAAGGGGTTTTGGGTCAGTAGGCCTACGCCCCAGAGCCTCGGCTCCTAGGGCGGTAAAGCTGGCAGCTTGGCCCTCAAACAGGGATAACAGAACCCTCAGTGGCCAGAGGGAGGGAGCTGGAGTGGGGGAGGTGTGGACTGCCGCCCGAGCAGGGTCCTGACCTCCGCTCACTTTCAACTTCCTCACTCCGCAGAGTGACTGAGACCAGCAGCAACTCCCGGCCTACAATGGCCCCTTGTTTCCAGCCCCTCCGACTGGCTGTGCTGCGCCAAGCTGAGCACTGGTCCAAGGAGGCGAGCCCAGAGCTGCTCAACTCCGGGGCCAAGGCAGGAAAACCTTGGCAGGCAGGCAATAAAGGCCCTAACCTTGACCTCCCTGCCCACTCTGATGTCAGTTCATCAAAGCTGTTTGATTCCATCTGCTTAAAAAAAACAGATGTGACCTAACCAGCCAAAGGCCCAAACGCAGGGGTCGCTTGCAGGTAACAGCCTTGGGGGGTGGGGGCGCTGCTTGACAAGCCACACCCAGAACCCCTGCAGGAAATCAGAAGGCACTGTAGCGCCAGGCGGTCAAAGGGCCGTGGTCATCAGGCTGTGCTGACTGCCAGGCCTGCACCCTGGGCTGTGCGGACCCTCACACTCAGCACTCATTACGGCCCATCTCACAGGCGAGGAAACCGAGGCTCAGAGGCGTGGAGTAACCTTCCCCACTCTCCCGACCACTGAATGGGGAAAGCTTGACTCTCAGGCCCAGATCCTCTGGCCTCGAAGCCACATCAACACGGGCTGAACGATCAGAATTCTCTTCTGTTCTCTCCGCTGCCACCACATGTCCCACAGCAGAAGAGGACACACAGACGAGTGACACGTGGGTGGGCACACCACAGCTCTGACCAGCTCTCTCTGAGGTGCATTCCGTCCTTCAAGCCTCACAACAAGCTGGTGATGAAGGCAGAGTGGGGACAACTAGCCCCATTTAACAGATGCAGAAACTGAGGCCCCAAGGCCCAGGGCTTTTCCCAGTGCCGGGGAACCCAGACTCCATCCGCAGTACATTCAAACAGTGGACTGAGGGGAGGGCGGACAAGGGAGCTGAGGAAAGGGAGGCCGAGGAGTCAGATGCGTGCAGGGCGTGGCAGGGGCAGATTCTTTCCCACAAGTAGAAGTGAATGGTGGCCAGTGTGCTCTGGGGTCGTGGGGCCCTGCTCTCTTGTTCCAGCTGGACAGAGAGGAGCAACTGGGGGTTGGGGGAGAGGGGAGGACACCCCAAGGTCTGGAGAGAAGGTCATGAGATTTCCATCCTCAGAGACCAGGCTCTTTCTCTCTCACTTAAAAGAAAGTCTAAGGTGGAAACACCCCCAACGTCTATGACAGATGAATAAACAGAATGTGGTAGACACGCACAATGTTATTCAACCTTAAAAAGGAAGGAAATTCTGACACGTGTGCACGGAGGGACCTTAAAGACACTGCAAAGTGAAACAGCTGGCCACACACACAGATACTGTGTGATCCCGCCTCTCCCTACAGTGGGCGGACTCACGGAGACCGGAGGTGGGGTGGTGGCTGCCGGCTGCCGGAGGGTA
This sequence comes from Macrotus californicus, assembly GCA_007922815.1. Classification (NCBI taxonomy): domain Eukaryota; kingdom Metazoa; phylum Chordata; class Mammalia; order Chiroptera; family Phyllostomidae; genus Macrotus; species Macrotus californicus. The sequence goes on along the minus strand of VMDR010000674.1, from coordinate 72,615 downwards.
TGGGAAGGGCGGGGAGTCATTTCACCCGCAGCAGCGTTTCAGCTGGGGACGAGGAGGAAGTCCTGGAGATGGCGGTCACACAACAACATGCACGTACCTAATGTCACTGGATGGTATGCCTAAACATTAAGATGGTGAATTGAATGGTACGCATGTTTCACCACAACCGGAAAACAAAGCAAGAGGGTCTAGATATTCAGATTTGCTAATCTGGGCCCTGTGAACACTCCCAGCGGCCTGAGTTTCATTTCTAATAGCTCTGACCCCTCCATGCTTCCAAGTGGCCAGGTCAAGAATGGCAAAGAAATTACCCACCTTTCCTCTTCAGAGACAGGCCCCAGGCTTTAGAAGTTAAAACTTCCTATCAGGCCTGAACTTGGCAACTGGAGGCGAAGGGGTGCTCCCATCCCAGAGCTAGGACAGCTGGGACTTCCTTGCAGACCTGGAACCCTGCTCCCTCCCACCCCGGGGTCTTGAGTACTGCCATGCAGGGAGGGCTGCCCCTGGAAAGCTCCTAGGAAAGAGAAGGTACCTCCCACCCTGGGGCGGGGGCAGGGAATAGAGCCAAGGGGGGCACCCTAGGCTTGTGACGAAGCTGGGAATGAGGGAGCAGGGGCTTGGAGACTCTTCTGGCTTAGGTGACTCCTAGGTCTTGGTGGCAGGACCTGAGTGGTGAGGTCCTCAGGAAGAGCTCTCTGGCTGGGCCAGCCAACAAGGACTAGACCCTGGGAATGTGCTAATCAGTCAGTGGGTAGGTCCCAGCTGGGAACAGCACATCTGGAGCCTGGAGCAGCAGTGGTTGGAAATAGACTGGGATAAATACACAGCAGTCCCCCAGGGCCAGGGAGGCAAGGCAGAAGTGGGGGGCCTCCTGCCTGAGCTGTTTCTGGGCCAGGCAGGGGTGGGGCAGCAAGGAGGAGGCGGCAGTTGGGGGTGAGGGGTATGGCCTGGATAGAGAATGGAGGCGCAGCCCTGTAGGTCTGGGGACTAAAGGGAGGGTTCCTGAGCCCGGAGGAGGGGAAATGCACCGAGCTGGTGGGATGTGACACTAAATTTGTAGTGTCGGAGGACAAACCCCTGAGGATCACAGACTGACGTCTGCCCCGCCCCCTCCATGAGTATTTTCACTCAGCTGACCAGGCATGACCCACCTGGCACTGGGTCCCTGAATTTGGAGCCTGTGCTCCATCACTGATGAGCCGTGTAACTGGCCACATCACCCCCCTTTCCGGGCTGTTTTCTTCTCCCCAAAAACAAGATGGAATTAAACGCCCCCTAGGAATCCTTCTCGCCCAAAACCCTCTTCTTTTATTCCTCCTTCACTCTCCCTCTTACTTTCTTGCTCACAAGCTGTCCTGCTCAGGGCAGACAGGCTCCTGAATGCCCTGGGATACTCCCTGTGCATTCCTGCCTCGCTGTTCCTGGACGCCCACCCGCTCCCTTCTGCTGAGCCAGAGCCTGCCGCCTTGCTGGAGTAACAAAGAGCCCCCAAAACAGCAATTGACATGCTGGTCACTATGGAAAATGACTTTGATAAAGCCCATGAAGGACTTCTGACATTGTAACACAGAAGGTAATTATAAAGACTACATACAGCCCTAGAAAAGGGGGCTTACGATGATACATGAAAACAAGAAAAACACAAAATACACCCTGTGATTAAAACTATATAAAATTTGCATACTCGAGGAAGGGGAAAGGCACAGAATAAAACGGCTGTTTCAGAGGAGTGGGAGCGGGGATGGTTGGTGATTATTTTTCAGGTCAATCTATGATTACTGCAATCTTCGCTCCAATATAAACATTGCTTTTGGAATTAAAAAAGCCCAGTGCTCTCAAATCCTTCTTGCTCCACCTCCTCTTGGAAGCCTCCCTCACTCCAGCCCAGGAGGTTCTTTGCTTCTTTGAATCCCTCTGGCACAGGCTTCCCTTCACTACATACGTGCATGGGGGACCGGAGGGCAGCAGCAGAGGCCAGGCCTGGGTCTGGTCCCAGCCTGCCTCCAGCCCCGGCTGCCCTGCCTGCGTGGCTGCCTGGCCTGAGACAGGTTACTTAATCCTGTACGTCTCAGCTTTCTCAGCTTTGAAACTGTGATAACTTCCCACCGCACCGGGCACTCTGACAGTCCCCGGAGACAACGCTGTGAGCGTCAGCCCGGTGCAGGCTCACAGTCAGCTCTCTGATGTGATCACCATCGTGACTGCCGTCTTGCCTTGTTCTTTCGTGGCTTGAAATATGTCGAAGTACTTGTCCTCCAATCTGGCAGTGGAGTCCTTGAGGCCATGCCCCTATCCCGCTGGGAGCAGCCAGCCAGTATCCGGCACACTGCACAGGCACAAGAAGGCCTCGCCCCCTGGCTCTTTCTCATGCATGCTTCCCTCCAGGTGCAAGGGACAGAAATGGCCCCTGCCCAGAGGTAAGAGGACTCCAGGCAGAAGCAGCCTGAGGCTCACCTTATGCCATTAAGCAGGGCGCTGGGGTGGAACACCACCCTGAGTCCCTGGCCAGGCTCCTCATGAGGCCAGAGTCCTCACCCAGGCTGGGAGATTCCCAGGGGAAGGCCTGGGACACAGGGACATGGCACAAAGGAGAGCTCGGCCTTCCCTGTGCACCCTCAGCAGACACACCCAGGCCTCAGTGTCCCCATCTAAAGTGGGGAGGATCCGGCTGTCATTTTCCTTGCAGACCTGTTGCAAGGGTCACAAGATAACACTGGGAAAGGGCCTCCGAGAGCACAGCAGCGGGACACACATGTTGGTAATTAGCACTGCCCTCTGTCGGTCACGAAGTGCCGCCCCGGCCCACCCCACCCCACCCCACCGCCAGCCCTGGCCCCCCTGCCCTACCAAGCAAACTTGGGGCGGGAGACTCATATTGGCACAAATGCCTGCAGCTTAGGAAATAAGGCCGCTCGGTGTTCTCTGGAGGGCTGAGCCAGAGGGACTTAGAAAGAGGCAGGGAAAAAGGGCAGCAAGGGTAGGCCTATCCTCGCCTTGTCTTCAGGCCACCTGAACATCCCCAAGGACTCGGCCCCTACTGCCAGGCCACCTTTAGCTCCATTCATGGCACCTACTGAAGGGGAGCAGAACCGATTGCCAGATCCCCTTTCCTGGACACGTGACAGGAAGGGAGGTGGCAGTAAGGTGTGGGAACAGACTGTCCCAGGGCTGTGTGGGGCCTGGACAAGTGGGAATGACTGGGTGCAGGCCCTCTCAGCAGCCTGGTCATCCTTGCTGTCTCCGAGGACAGTCACAGGGTGATCAGGGCTTTCCAAGGCCCAGCACAGCCCTGGTGAGGGCACCCCTCCCCCTCCCCAGTTCATTGGAAGGAGGGAAGAAGGCTCCATGGCAGAGGGCCACGGGCTGCACCAAGGCTGCACCTCGAGGGGGGGTGGAGGGCTGGGAGACTTCAAAGCCCTCCAGAGGACGCCGGCTCTGAACTGGCCGCTCCCAGGCCCAGGTCAGTTGGCAGCAGGAAGGTTTGTGTTTCTTTTAATATCAACTCCCAGGCATTTAACATTCCTCGAAGCTTAAACACAGAAACATTCTCCTTACCAGACTGTGCTTTCTGCTTTGCCAAACATAACCTGGCTTCCTCCCCTGCCCCCACCGCCTCCATCTGCTCCTGTCTCCAAGATGTAATGATTTACGGTATTTCCCCTGGGGCTGGTGCTGCTGACAGAAGTGAGGAGGAGGAGGCAGTAGGGCTGAAGTCCAGGTGGGCCGACGCCACTGAGCCCTGGAATCTGGGTTCTGGAGGGGCCAGGGCCCAGGGGACGTGCTGAGTTGGCTGTGCTGGACACTCTTTTTAAGTTTTCTATCCCACAGCCACCAATGGCCTGAGGCACATGGCAGCTGATCACATGTCTTGGCTGGGGACCTCCTGGGGCCAGATGGGCCAGCCCAGACCCTCGCCCCTGCCTGCCACTCCTGCCAGCCCAGGAGTGTGAAGATGGAACCCCCACTTCTTACCCCTGCAGGAAGTAGGTTCCCAGGGCTGAATTTAGAGAGCTTTCGCTCTTCGGCCCCCATTTCCTAAATAATGAATAAAATAATGAAGGACCGACTTATAGTTGCCTGGCAACACCATCTCCCTGGAGACAGTGCTGAAGACTGGGGCACAGGTCCCACAGCGTCAGGAAAAGATGTGCTTGGGAACTTGGGGTGACATGAGGCAGATGGCCAGGACCCCACCAAATGGAGCCACCCCCCTTCAAACACTAGAGCCTGAGACAGATTGGGGGAGCAGGAGGCCCACGCAGGTCCCCAAGGGGCAATGCTACAAGAACACGCAGCCAGGAGCCAGATCCCAAACTCTAAAGCCTCAACAAAGCATCAGAGAACAAATGCTTCCTGCAAAAAAAAAGTCTCTTAGCTCTCTCTGCGCCTAGATCCCCGGTGATGTAACCGTTAACAAGCCCAGAGCACCCACTGCCACGGCTCATCTCGGTGCGCGCCAGTTACTGCTCCCCTCGGTGTCATGGTCACAGAATCTACCCTCAGACTGGGCTGCCTTGTATCAAAAGTATGAGGTCACACAAGGTGCCAGTGGAGTGGGGATGGCTTCACGCCTGCCCATGTCTGCATCCTCTTCACAGCTAAGTGGACAGTACCACCTTCAAAGCTGGAGAATTTCCAGAGACACGGGCTGCAAACAGGGACCCTTTCCCCACACACGTGAATGGGGCACCAAAACGCACAGCTGAGGCAGGCACACTCTGAAACTGACTCAGGACCTGCCTCTGCCGACACCCACAAAACCAACTGTCAGTCCATGAATGCCAGGGACGGGGGAGTAAGGCCCAGTGACCCCAGTAACGAGTCAAGAGACCAGCCCCCGGCAGACTAGCAGACCCTAAGCCCGTCCAATGGCTGGATGGGGCCTCATACCTCCTGCAACAGACGTTGCTAATCGTGGAGACAGGCTCTGAGCCCTCAACGCAGTGCTCCTGGAAAAAGCCACCCACAGACTAGAGTCGGGAAATGAAAGCAAGGGAGCTGACATCCCCCCAGTCCATCCTGCAAAAGTGTGGACGAGCCACCTGAGCTAGGTGCAGAAGCCCGAGGAGCCAGGCGTATATGGCCGTCTGGGGCCAGGACAGGACGTCACCTCCAGCAGGGAGAACCACCACATAGGGGAATTTTTCTCAAACCAGCTTTGAGCCTGGGTCACAGAAGGCCAAACACCTTGACCATAAAGGCAAGTGGCAAAGATGCCTTCTGAAGTGGCACTGCCGTCTGGCAGCTCCCTGAGCCCTGCCTTGGTGCCCTGGCCACATCTGGGCCCTCACCTGGATCTGCCCTTTGCCCATGATCTTGTCCACGATCTCGTTGTTGTCCTTGTTGACCTTGGTCTTGTCGTAGCACTTCTCGTAGCACAGGATCCTCAGGGACTGAGAGCCCTCCAGCTCAATCTCAAACTCCTGAGGAAAGATGGAACAAGGGTCCCAAACCTCTGGAGCTGGGAGACATGGACCCCGGCAGGTGGGGGCCCCACTTCGCAAGGCTAAGAAGTGGGGGAGGAGGGCCCACAGGACCCCATCCTGAGGCACGGGGCAGCATGCTCACTTCCTGGAGCTGTACAGGCCTCTGAAGCACTGATGAAGGGGAGTCTGGGGCCTGGGCTGAAACCCCGTGTCAGGACACAAACACGAGCTCAGGAGTCAAAGGAGCAGGAGTGAGGGGCAGAGCTGGGCCAGCCACCTCGGCCAGCAGGACATGATGAGCACAGGGAGTGGGGTGGGACGGTTGGTGACAAGCTCAGGGATCCGTGTAGGGACACCAGCCCCGTCCACTCACCTCATCCCACTTGGGCTCTGTCGTGTCCCGGAATACCCTGGTTTTGGCTTTGCTGACAAAATAGCCAAAGGAATCCACCTCCAGGGTACAGTACAGGTCTGCAGGGGGACAGGCAGAGACACACTGAGTGAGGCCTGAGGAAAAGGGGCTTACCGTGCCTGCCCCTCCCAACACCCCAAGGGGACTACTCTCGGTTTTCTCCCTACAGCCCTGCAAGTCTGGCCTCCCCGCACCCCTGAGCAACTCCCTTGAGATGGAGCTGCTCTCCTGCCTCCTGCACCAGCCTCGGTCACATTGGTCTCCCGGCTAGGGCCCTTGCTGTCCCTTCATCCCTGGTCTTTGCCTCCTCGCCACTGAGGCCTCATCACTGAGGTCTTCACCGGCCACGCTGACTAAGGACATACCCCTCTGCACCTCCCCCAGCGATCCCAGGTCCCTTTACAGGGTGTCACTGGCATTTGAGGTGGGAGTCTCTGGAGGGCATTTGGCCTCCGGGGGCAGGAAACTGGAGTAGCCCCGGTCACCGAGACGACCAGAAGTGCCTTCCCCATTCCAACAGCTCAGTCTGTTGTCGTTTTCTTCACCGCACTTCACTTTAGCTGAAGTCATCTTTTCTCCCTCTTGTCCCTCCCCCCTCGCTATATCAGCACCACACAGGCAGAAAGAAGCCTTGCGTTCTCAGCCACCGGTCTACCCTTCCCACTAAGAGCCAGGTGTGCACGTGGCAGGCAAGCCCTGCTGGATAGCTGATAGTTTCTCCCTATTTGCCAGATGAGAAAACTGAGTCACAGAGAGACAAAGGGACTTAATGTCACACAGGATCCGAGACCCAGGGCTCCTGACTCCTCTCCTCTCAGCCAGCCCCGTGTGGGGTCAACGAACGGGGCTCTTACCACCTGCTAAGTGCTTCAGGTAACCAAATGGTGGACGGCAGGGGCCAGGGGCTGGGGAGCTCTCCCTAGTGTGTCCATTCTTAATCATGACCTCTAAGGCTGAAAATCTTCTCCCCTCTACCCTGAGACCCAACCGACCAGGCCGCACCACTGGGCAGTCGCCCCAGGCCCTCTGCAAATCTGCATGTCCCCTCTGTGGCTGGGACCCAGCAGCCTCCTTCTCCCCAGGACGGGAACTGCCAAGACTGTTTTCCAGGGTAATACATGTGTTCCGGGGGGTGGCTTTGGGGCACTACAGCTGACTCTCTGTAGCATGAATCAAGGGGCAAAGGGCAGAGGTCAGAGGGTGGACATACAGCTCAGACCCCGGGGTTGCCCAGCTGGGCTGTTTTCCACAAGAATGGAGGTACAGCTGCCCCTGAGTTGCCTCTAGCTGGTTGTGATGCAGAGCAGGTATGACTCTGTATCGGCGCGCATGGGGATATGGGTGCAGATTAAAGGTGGACAATGTTGAAGGCCCAAAGCACCCAGGCTCTGCCAGATCAGACTACAGGTCTAGGTGGCTAAGAGATGGAGAAGCAGGAAGGGCTGATGCCATTTATTGATCTGGTGTAAATCCTCCGTCAGGGGCCAGCGGCTGGTTCATGGGGTGAAAGGGAAGGCTTCGGAGTCAGACGGTCTGGGTTCAAATCCCCAGCCTCTCTGCCTGACGGCTTCCATCTGCGCAATGGGAGTGACCATGGTGTCCGCACCCTCGGCCTGACCGGGTGTCTGTAGTGAGTTCACTAGGACAAGAAGCAACTCTGAACACTCACTCACAGGTCCTAACCCCCTCGAGTCGGAATGAACATCCGAGCCAGTCGGAGGGAGGAAGTGAAGACAGGCTGGAGTTAGGAGAGTTTTCGTAGCGGCTCACCCCACGTTTAACCACTCAGACCCACCCCAGCCAACATGAAGCGGAGAGAGGAGGAAGGGCAAGACACCCGGGCATTGTGGAGCTGGGAGGTGGCCGGCTCAGCTGCTGACTCGGGTGGGTGTAACAGCTCTGCGGAGCTTACTAACCAGAAATATTCCTGGGCAGTGCCCCCCCCCATCCCCCGTCACATTGAAGGGGATTCTGTGGGTCTGGGGAGGGTCCAGGAAGCTGCCACGTGTACACGCGACAGAGCAAGTGATGAGTGGTCATGGCCACCCCAAGAGGGATGATGCTCTGAAGGGAAGAGCGTGGCTTAGGAGGCAGAAGACACCACCCATGTGACCTGCCTCTGCCGCCTGGGAAAATCCCCGCACCCCTGGGGCCTCGCTTCTTCACTGTGTAAAATGAGAACGGTATCAGTGAACTCAGCGGGAAGCCAGGAAGATTGGAGCAAGCAATCCACCTGAGAAGGCTGTGACATGCCAGGGCACGTCCACACACCGGCCACATTTATATTTTCCCCAGCACCTAGTGAGGTGCCCAAGCACGCAGTAGGTGTCTGAAAATTAACTGCTTAATTCAGCATTTCTGAGCTCCTATTCATCCAACAATAAAGGGCACGTGGTTCTACCCTCTAAGAACTCACAAGGGAGAAGCAAATTTGAAGTGACAAAACAGTATGACAGCTGCCGTAAGCACGGTTTGCCTGGGGCGATGGGAACACAGAGCAAGGAGGCGATGAACCCCAGGAACTCAGGCTTTGCACGCATGCTTACTGAACGTCTGTGAGCCAAGGGCAGGCCTCTGCACGGTGCACAGCACGGGGAGAGGCCAAGGACAGACCTCACCCACCGGGGAGGAGGGGAGGGCGTGGGAAGGGGCTGGTGGAGAGGAGCCGGGAGCCCTAGGTTTCTGATCCTGTGTGATGTTAAGTCCCTTTATCTCCCTGTGACTCTGTTTTCTCCTCTGGCAAATGGGGAGAAACTATCACCTGTCTAACTGACTCACAAATTCCTACGGGAGAAAAGCTAGATAAAACCAGATAAAACTAGATTCAGTAGGTGATGACAAAGAAGGGAGAGGTGGGGTGTGCAGTGCACGGCACTGCGCCCACGTGATCGGATTGCAGCCTGCTCGTAGGTCAGTGTTAACAGGGCCATCGCTTCAATGGAGACAGAGCTGAGGTTCAGGAAGGTCAGGAGAGTTGCCCCAGGTCATACAGCTTGTGATCAGCAGATGTGGGGCTACAGTCTGAGAATTCAGCAGCCTTGGAGACTAAGGGTGGGACAACGTCCCTGCCCAGGGCAGCTCCTGCTCTGGCCTTTGGGAGCATGTCCCACATCTCAAGGCAGCGGCAGGGCCCCAGCCTGGCAGTCCAGAGCAGAGCAAGTGGGCAGTGGGAGGCTCCATGCCATGGGTCCACAGGGACTTTCCAGGACAGGATGAACAATGGCCCACCCAGCCTCTCCCTAGGGCTGGTGGTCAGGGACACTTACTTGCTGACTGCTTGAACCCCTTGGCAGAGTGGACGATGACATGAAGGAAGCCATAGAGCCCTGGAGACTCATCATCTGCAAGAGAGCAAAGCCCCCAGGGTAGGGTGGTGAGCCGCTTAAGGAGCTGAAACGCAGCATGAGCCTAGGTCTGACAGCACCACCTGGTGGTCCGATGAAGAAGTTCCCAGAGCCCACCGCTTGCAGGACCATGAGCTGGTGGTACCCCTTCTCCCTCCACTCAGCCTGGGAGGCCAGTCCCCCACCTTCCCTCCCAGATCCAGGATTTTTGTACCACACCCCCAGGGGCACCGTCCCTCGCCCTCTGGGTCCTACTATCATGTGGCCGCCTTTCTCAGTCTAGCCTTTCAAAATAAAAGTTAGCCAGTAAGTTATTCTGTGCCAAAGGGAGAGAAGGTCCATCTCTGCCTCCTCTTTGGAACACAGGGGGCAGGCGACCCTCATGGGCAGTGGAGAGCTTGCCTTCAAAACCCCTTTCTAGCACCCACGGGCAGCCAGGTTCCACCCACTCTAGGCCAGTTACCAGCCCTGGTCACAGCCCGGCCCGGCTCAAAAACCTCCCGTGGGTGCCCGGGCTTGAACAGCGAACTTCCTTGCTGGGCACTCGAGGCCTTCCGAGACCTAATCCCTGGAAACGCCTGGCCTTATTTCTCCTGCACTGTTTGGCCCATCTCCCCTCCTCTTACTCCGACCCCGGCCCCACACTTGTCTTTTGCTTCCACTATACAATTACCTCGTGAATGTATTAACGACATGACCCAGGGCACCAGGTTCTTCTCCCCAGCCAGTGGGGGCCAGGGAGGCACTGGGGCCTTCTGGGGAAATGGACAACCCCTGTTCAAGCCTCCTCTGTCCCTGGCAAGGTCCCTGCGGAAGGCCCCAGCAATGCCCTGGGGCACTGGACCTGCTGATTGGGCAGCCCTGGGTTCCAGATCTTACCATCTTTATTGCTGGTGACAGGAATGTTGTGGACAGTCCTAAGTTTGAAACAGGATCCCGTGAGCACCTGGAGCTCCACTGAGCTCAGGACAAAGGCCTGGAGATCTGCAGGAGCCGAGAAAGGGGACGTTATTATCGCAGGTCCACTAGGACCCGCAGCTCCCTTTGGGGTTGGGGTCTATTGCAGGAAAAAAAAAACCCTTTGTTCTAGGGGCAGAGCTGGTCACTGGAAGAAAGGGGAAGACTTGTGAACCCTCACATGGGTGTTGTCAGAGGGGTAAGAATGGGAGAGTCTAGTCCTGGCTGGTGTGGCTCAGTGGATTGAGCACAGGACTGCGAACCAAAGGGTCACAGGTTCGATTCCCAGTCAGGACACATGCCTGGGTTGCAGGCCAGGTCCCCAAGTAGGGGGCACACAGGAGGCAACCACACATTGATGTTTCTCTCCTTCTCCCTCCCTTCCCCTCTCTCTAAAAATAAATAAATAAAATCTTTAAAAAAAAAAGAGAATGGGAGAGTGTAAATAAAGAGGCTCATGTAAGTGTGTACGAGAGGGGAGAGGGGAGAGCGGGTCTCGGCCCTGGGTCCAGTCCCATTACTAATTCACTGTACGCCTTAAGCAAGTCACTTAAATTCTTGGGCATCAATGGCTCAGTAACAATTAAGAGCCACCTGCCCTGGCATGTTATAGAGTGACTGTGGGGGCTGAGGAGGGACATAGGACATGAAAGTGCTCAGGAACACACAAGGCCATCAGGGCAGTGTAGAGTGGGGCAGGACCTTACCCTTCTTCTGTAGTTTCTGAATTGCTTCTCTCCACTCCGACCTTTCATAGTCTGAGGACAGTAGGAACAGGTAGCTCTGAAGAGAGGAGATGACAGTTCAGTGGGGTGACCCTGGTCAGACCAAGTGCATTCCTGGATTTCGGGGCTCTAACAAAGCTCCTTCTTACCCAGGCACCACCCCCCAGGCTTTGAGGGAAGCCCAGTGACAGGAGTGGCAGTGCCAATGATGGCCAGCAGAGGGCACTAGCTCCACACCAGAGGGGAGAGCGAGTCCAGGGCCGGAGCCACAGCAGCCTCCTTGAGAATCATGGGCCTGAACCTCTCATTCTAGGTCAGGGATGGGAGCCACAGAGAATGGACAGCCCTGGACCCAGGAAGGGGGCTGTCTCTGTCCCACCCCGACCCTTTCTGACCTTTCCATTCCGATTGTGGATCCGAAAAGGGATTGTGGGGGAATTGAGCAGCAGCAAGAACTCATTCTCAAACATCTTCTTCTTGAGGCGCTCGATGGCCCGGCTCTGTCCTTTGTTGGCTTTCTGCGGGGGCGGAGGCACAGACGGTTTCCCTCACACTCAGACTCCACGCCTCACCCTGCGGCTGTGAGCACAACTTTCCCCTGTGTGTTGATTGTATTTTTTTTCCAATACTTTATGAAGCTGTGACATCTAGGGAGGCTCACCTGGCCAGGGAGAAAACTATTCCTCCCGAGTCATGCTAATTCCTAACATATCCCCAACCTCCTCCTTTACGTAACTCTCACACGTCACTCCCTTGCCCTAAGTCACCCAGGACCAGGTAGCAGATTACTAGGGTCAGCCTCTATAGCCCAGAGCCCGTCAACATCATCCAAACTAGCCAGTCCTATGCCGTTTCCTGCCCTGCCTTCCCTTCTCTTGGAAAGCGCCACACAGGCTCCAGGCCACGGTTTCCCACGCTCCTCCTGCCTCCTGACCAAACCCGGCACTTCCCCACGTGGCCCGGTGTGGTGTGGTGTGGTGCGGTGTCCGCCCTTCTCCTAGAGCAATGAGTAAAAGCCTTCTTCCAGTAGCATTAGCCTGTCACCTCTACAAATTAAATCTTGAGTACCCTGCTTAAATCACAGACTCCTTTTTAAGCAAGATACCCTAATTAAAAACCTCAGACAGCTCTCAGCACAAAGCCCCAATTCCTGGCCTGGGGCATATTTTTTTTACCCAGCAGACTAGCAAAACTGTATCACTGGCTCTCAACCAGTGTTGTGACGGTGTGGGGCACGGGTGATTCTCACACACTGCTGGTGGGAACATAACTGGGTGCGCCCTTTCCAAGGGGACATCTGGCAAGTAGTGCACAGACCCTTTTTGCCCCAGACATCTCACTTGCCGGGAATCTGCCGGGGAGAACACACAGGAGTGTGGTGATGTTGGCTGCAGACTTGCCCATGATGAGCAGAGAACCAGAAATAATCTCAACACCCAAATGCACTATTGTGCAGCCAAGCAACAGCATAGAATGTGGCCGTTAGAAAGAACGTGACAGACCCAGCTAAGGCGCCCTGTTAAGTGAAAAGCTTAAATGGCAAAACAGCACCTGCAGTCCAGTCTCGTTAGAGTACCCAACTGCGCATGCGCACAAGCCAGTCCCGGCACCGCAGACTGGAAGCACAGCCTGAACCGCTCGCCGCGGGGGTTGGGGACGCCCATCAGTTCGACCCCACACACTTCGGCACTGTGAGCTTTCCTTATAGTGAGCCAGAGCCACACTGGCAGTTAGGGAAAAAAATAAGTTTAAAAAAATGTTATTAGCCCTGGCTGGTGTAGCTCCGTGGATCGAGCGCAGGCTACAAATCAGAGAGAGGGTCGCCTGTTCGGTTCCCGGTCAGGGCGCATGCCTGGGTTGCGGGCCGGGTCCCCGGTGGGGGCCATGTGAGAGGAAACCACACATGGATGTTTCTCTTCCTCTCTTTCTCCCTCCCTCCCCCTCCCTATAAAAATAAATAAAATTTAAAAAAATGTTATTAAACAAGTAAATCACTGCTGCTTCTGTGATTCAGGAAATGATGTGCCTCTCCAGAGACTCTCCTCGTATGTGTCACATGCTGTGGGAGGTAATGGGCACGTCTGCTTCCCCCCACCCCCACCCCGACAGAAAGCTCTGTGAGGTGTCCAGCACACCTCAGCCAGTGGCCAGCAGAGCTCAGTAAGTGCTGATTGAACTGAGCAGAAGGATGAATCTACACACCCGGGGCAGGAGGGAAGTCACCCAGTCCACTGGTTCCCAGGGCCAGAGGGGGATGGTGGGCAGTGTCAGATGGGGCAACAGGCTCCACTGAGGCTGGTGGGGCCTGGCCATTCGGCAGGAGGCGGGACACCTGTGTGGCTCCAGCGCTCCCTCTGGACAGATGCACCTCCCACAGACCCTTGCTTCCAAACACCCCTGGCATTATTATTGTGGCCTTCTCTCCCCGCCCCCACCCCATTCAAGGAGAGGTATCTGAGATGAAAGGATCCTTAGAGGCCAACTGTTCGTCTTCCTCAACAATCATCTATGAAACAAGTGTTTATTATATGCCAAGTACTAGCAACATAAAACAGCTCCTCGTTAGAATTCAAATCCTAGTCAGTAGAGGAAAAAGCTGACTACGCAATTATAAACCAGTACCGATGAAGCAAAGCAAAAAAGGCAAACATCAGGAGCCAGAAAGCAGGGCACCCAACCCAGCCCGCAGTGAGTGGACATTAGGGAAGGGTCCCCAGGGGAAGGGAGGCTCGAGCAGAGCCTGGATGGGTGAGGAAGAGAGCAGACCAACCAAACAAGCCCCTCCGTGCCCTGCCTGCCATTTACAGGGAAGACGCCTCCTGGGGCCCTTCCGCTAGCCTCTGCTTTCAAACCCACGGATCGAAGGCTATGCATTTTCCTGTAAATAGCACTTTGACTGCATCCCACGGGTTCTGATATGTAGGGCTCTCATTTTCGTGCAGTTCTAAACAGTCTACAGTTTCAGTTTTGATTTCCTCTGTACTCTGAAAGTTTTAACTTGCCAGCCTTATATTCAACCATATTCTAGTTGCTGCTTTCTAATTTTACTGCACCACGGTCTGTGAACATGACTGGGATGTCGTCATTTTCTTTTTTTTTTAATTTGAGATTGCCTTTGCAGCCGAAAACATGTTCAATGTGTGTGAATGTTTCACATGTGCTTGAGAAGAACCTCAGTTCTCAGTCAGGGCACAAGCTTCTGTGCATTTCTAGATCAAGGGCATTGTGACATGCAAGGCCCCTCTCTCCTTGGTTTTTGCCTCCTTGGTCTGTTTGTAGGAGGCTTCCCAGGCCCTTTTTCTTGTATATGTCCTGCTTTTCCTCAAGCAGGCCTTCTTCTCTTGCTTCGCTTTTTTACGGTGTTGATACACACTGTTCTCCGGGAAATCTCCCAGGATTAACCCCACTAACCTCTGACCACTGACCCCTGGGCTCGCCCTCCACCTGCTCAGTGCTAATCTGCCAAGGTCAAAGTTTTCCCTAAGCACGTGTGTGCCTGAGGCCTCCTTCTCTTGCCTCTGCCCTCCTCCCCGAGTTCACACCCCTCACCACCTCCCCCTCCCTGCACTTCTCAATATACCCAGTTCAAAGGACCCCAATAAAAAGAGCTGACTCCCCTGTGCCGGCTCAGAGGCCAGGCCCTGCTCACCTCCTTCTGGATTTCACTCTTGAGGGCAGAGATCTTCATTTTCATGTCCTCCAGTTCGTGGTCTGGGAAGGGGTGCACATGGGGGCTGGCCTCCGACTCCTCGGGGGACGGAAACACGAGGTCGGCCAGGGGGATGTACCATTTGCAGTCATATTGCTGGTGCTTCCTGCCAATCAACCAGAGGAGGACTTGAGCGAGAAGGAGCTTGGCTCGTTAAGCCTGAACTGCTGAACCCCAAACCACCTAAAAACGATTTACTGAGAACTCATCACAGGTAAGAATGATCCATTGTCCTTGAGTCGCCCAACAGGAAACACACACACACGGAAGTTCTAGGGTCAGGCAGCAGTGAGGACTCTGGACCTTGGCCTTGCCAGTCTTCTGGTCTAGTATGACTGATGTTTTTAAACATCCCAAACCTCTCCGGCAGGAGCAAGAGAGGGCTTACGCTTTCCTGTTCCCCAACCTACACTCTCCCCTCCCTTCTAGCCTACCCGTACTGAGCTCATACTCATTATCCTTTAGGCTAGAGATGGAATACAAATGTTATTTTGAATGCCAGCTCTGATCAACTGAGGTCACTTGAGGTATCAGAGAGAGGATGAGAAAGCCATATTCAAGCCCAGTGGGCAACAGTGCTGTGGTTCATTAGCAGAGTCTGCCATGGGCAAAGGACTGAAGGCATAGGCATGTTTGCTTATGACGGCCACCTGTGCCTTAAAGTAATCTCAGATCTAGTGCCAGGGAGCCCTGCCCTTTACTGAGTCTCATAAAGCCCCGCCTTCTCTCTCCTCCCCCGGAACGCAGGTCTGTGCCTCTCATCCCCGGCGCCTCAGTGTCTCCCCTGGACTGTAAGCCAGTGTACCTGGCACACAGTAGGTGAAAGAATGTGAGATGCATACCAAACTACCTTCCCGGCTCATGGTGCAGAATGAGCCTACATCACTAAGTCCGGAGAGGGAGGTGGAAAGCAGCTTTCAAGTCAGATTAAGGTTCAAATCCCATCTCCTCCACTTCTAGCTGTGCAACCTGGGGCAACTTATTTTACTATTCTAAGTCTTTCCTCTCATCTGTGAGATGCAGAAAATAAAACCTACTTTATAAAGTTGTTGGGAAGATTAGAAATAATGTATTCAAAGCATTTGTCATGGCACCTGGCACGGCAGACCCACTCAATAAATGATAGCAGAGGACTTAATGAATATTCACTGACTCGTGAGCAAAAACGTAGAGATGCCTAATAAAAGAAGAATGCTTAAGTAAATTACGGCGTCTCTACTTGTAACATCATGCAGGAAAGTGAAATGATGATTATGAAGATTAGACAGCAACAGGGAAAATGCTTATGACGTGAAATGGAAAAAGCAGAGCCCCAAATTGGGCATTCACTCTGATTACAAGTATATGAAAAAGCGTATAAGAACATTAAAAAAAACTGGAAGGAAATACAGCAGCAGGAGACTGATGCTTGTGTTCAGATGGGTGATGGGTTTTTTGGTCTGTAATTTGGTTATATTAGCTTTATAATTAAAAACATCATTTATTTTTAGAAAAAGACTATGCAGTAAAATAAAATAAATTAATATGTTTTTAAAAAGGAAAACACATGCAGATTGCTCCAGGTTGCTAAGGGGCTCCACAGGGGGCAGGGTCAAGCCCCTCCCCAACTTTGCACCCTGTGCGCTCTCACGCTCACCCTGCGGATGTCTTCTTGAGCTTGGCGCACAGCAGGACGTCTGTGAAGAGGAAGACGTGCCGCAGCTTCCGGGAACCCTCTGACACTTCCACCAGGAAGCCGTCCTTCACCAGCTGCCGCGTCTGAGGGAGATGGCACACCCACCCACCTGCTCAGGCGCAGTCGGCCCAGGGCCCAGCCTGCTCAGGGGCACCGTCCCACTGAGGGGTGGGCTGTGGGGAGGGGCTGTAGTGCCTGGTGGTTAAGAGCGATGGTTTGGGGGTCACACGGATGTGGGCTTGAATCCAGACTACCACTTCCCAGCTGTGAACTTGGGCAAGCTTCCTGACCTCACTTAACCTCAGTTTAACCATCTGTAAAGTGGGGGTAATGATGTCTGCCCATGAGGGAGGGATGGCACAGGGCCAGCACATCAGCTGTGATAAACATATGGGAGCTTGAAGCTTTTCCGCAGCTCTCAACAGCTCACGGACCCTAGTTCAGGATGACTTGGTTCCTCTACCCTGGGGCATGAACACCCCCCAACCCACCCACCCCCACTCCACAGTCCTGCCTAAGAAGTTGATCTAGATTCAGTTCAACTCGACCTGCAGACCCTCTCAGGCCTGTGGATGCTACCCCTGAGTAAATTCTTCAACCAGCCCGTATGGACAGGAGGCCCTGGGCTACCCTCTGTGGGGCTACAGCTGTGTCCAGGGAACCTGCAGCCATCTCTAGCCTGGGCGCTGGAGGGTCAAGAGCGCTGTTCCACGCAGAACTTCCAGAGTTTCCTCCCTGCCACCCTCAGAGGCAGTGGAATCCCTGGGGGCGTCACAATGTGTCCCAGCCTTCCTTGTATTATATACCATGTTAGAGCTGCACGTGCTACAATATGTAGGTAAGTATGTCGAAAGCATACCGTTGAAATGATCTGAAACTGATAGTGTCATCAGCCCGCTGGAGGTCTTTCAGCTAATCCCCAAGTCAAACAAGCAAGTGACATTCCAGGGTTTGCAAACCAGGGCTGGGAGCTGCACGCAGGGACAGCTCTCTGTGCTCATTAGTCACTCTCTAGATCCTGTCCCTCATTGCTTCCCTCCCCAGGAGACACTGGGGACTCATAAATGTAACAAAGGAGCATAAACCCAGCCAGCCTGTGCTCCTAAACACCACTCAATTCCCTCTGCGGGACAGGAAGTGCTGTGCGTGGGCCAGGCTGCTGACCCATGTCAGTAACTATCTCTCTGATTCTTCAAACTGCTTCTCCTCACTGGGTCACCCCCACCCCTTCCTCCAGGAAGGGCCCCCAGGGAACTGGAGCTGCTGTGCCACATCACATCTAGGTGCTCACCTGGGACTTTCCAGTAACCTGGCTGCCTCAGCCACCTCTCCCACCAGCTCTTCCTGCTACAGGGCTCACTACCTAGCCTCTCCCACCTGCTCATGCAGGCTCATCAGAGGCAGCTCAGAGTGCCCACTCCCTCAGACTCCCCATGCACCCTCAGACTGAGCCATTATCTTCCAGGGGGGCCCTGAGGGCATCATACCACCCATGGTACAGGGGGAGGGGAAGATTTGTATTTAAGGCCGAGATAGCCAGAGCCCCCAAGTCCCTGGTATGAGGGACAATGTATGGGGCTTACAGACAGCTAACCCCAGCTAAAGAATCCAGTTCTGACAATGGCTAAGAGATCTGCCACACCTGGAGGATCCCCAGGCCTCAGTTTCCTCTTCTGCCACAGTGGAGGATTATGAAGATGAATGAGACACTGGACTTAATGCTATAAGCCCAGGGCCTGAAGGCCTCTCTGTGGCTAGGAGTGAGTGGCCAGGGCTGCAGAGGCACAGGACATAGAGCCGTGAGCCTGTGGGTGCAGGAGAGCGAGGGTGGGCGACCTGGTTGCCGGGTGAGTGGCTGCGCTGGGCCCTGAGCTCACCTCTCCTTTGGGCGTTGTGACGGCAGTCCGGCGGGGGTCAATGTCCTCATTGATGCTGGACAGGAAGTTCTGGGAGATGCGGAGAGCATCCTGAAGCAGTGGGTAGTCTGGGTGGTCCACAGGTGTGTGCTTCAGCAGGTCCTGGAGAAGGTTGGGGTGGTGAGTTGAGGGAGGCTCCAAAGGAGCTTTAATAAGACAGTGGGGAGCGCTCCGTTCTCATTAAAAGGATTCTGGGGGCGGGAATTCGGGGATCCACACTCTAATCTGGTCATACCTGTGAAATCTGAACTAAAATTAGAGGCAGCAGGGGTGAAGGCAGTGGGCCCCTTTGTTTCTCTGCTGAAGTCATTACTCTCCCTCCTCGGGTGGGGTGGGGAGCCAGGTGGAGTCCCATCTCACCAAGCAGCTGGGAGAGACACCCGTCTACCCGCCCCACAGCTGCTCCAAGGGCACTGCAGAACAGCAGGCAAGGGACGGAGAGGCAGGAAGTGCCTGCCTCCGAGGGAGCATTTGGCCAAATGTCAAGCTTAGTAGCCCGGCTATATTTAGGCCCTGGCCCCATTGACATGGTTACCGCAGACCAGGCAGGCACAGCTGGGGCCCGAGGCCCCTCTGTCCAGTTTCTCAGATGGGCTGTGCTCAGTGACTCCAGGACCTGCCCTCTCTGGGCTCAGTCTCTCATGGAATTCCCGACCAGTCCCTGGCCACTCAGGGCTCTGACACTCACGTGTAGGACCAGGGTGCTCCTGGTGACTCGGTCAATGGGCTTGTACAGCAGAGCTGTTGGGGAAGGCAGGGAGGAGACAGGACAGATGAAACACAGGAGCAGTGTGAGTGAGACCTTAGGCACCAGTCTTGCCCCCCGAGCCACCTCACTGACCTGCACAGACACCCAGGTGCAGGACGCCCACCCCGACAAGGGGGCTCTGCAGCAACCCACACCTCTGCTCTCAGCCCAGGGCAGGCCGGACAACACAGCAGGCAGACACGCAGCTCTGGTGGCCTGGCCCCTCCCTCCAGGCATGATTTCTTCCAGAGCCGTCTCTATACCTGTCCTGGCCTGACGAGGCTCAGGGAATGGGAGCAGGTGCCCCTATGCCTAGCCTTACCCTGCAGAGCTCCAGCACACTCTGGGTCACACCTGGAGCCCCAGAATGTAGGCTGGGGATGTGCTGTTTTCCCAGGGAGGGCCGCTCCCTCAGGCACCACCACTCTCACCCTCCTCTGGTCCCAGGGCTGGCATTGCCAGCCGGAAATGGCAGGCTTCCTTCTGACCCACATAGCCAGCCTCATCTCCATGAGAAGACAAGACCCCTCTCCGTGCCCTCAAACCCCCAGACAAAACAGGGCAGGCTGAGGGAGGCAGGGCAACTCTACAGAAAGGCTCTGCTCCAGGCCAGTGGCAGCCGAGGGGGCAAAGATTTCCTGAAGGAATTCAAGTGGGGCCTCTGGGAGCCCCGAAGAGGTGGGGGGAAATGCAAGCTCAGCAGGGCCCCTATTCGCCACACCCCCTGGTGACCAGGACACCAAATGAGGATTGCTGGGATTCAGCAGAGACAGGTGGAAGCAGCAGCTGGTCCAGCAGCGCTTCCAAACAAAGCTGCCTGTGAGCAGCTGTGCCCTGCCTCTCCCAGCACGGGTGCTTCACCCTCAGTCCTGCACCTGGATGCTTCTGGCCATGAGGTCGTGACCTCTGTCCTCCTGCTATAGGAGCAATGAGGCAGGGTGCTGGTTTGGGGAGGAGAACCCTAGATTGGGTGTCCCACTGGACCAGGTGGTGACAGGTCTGGGAGCTGACATTCATGCGCTTGCCAGCCCCCAAGCCCTGAGAGTCCCCCAAAGCCCTGGATAGAAACCCCCTGTGCAGCGCTAGGCAGGCACTTTGGGAACACCGTGTTGGCTGTGGAGAAGACGCAGTCTCAGCGGTATGCCACAAGCCTGATCTGCAGTCTTTGCTTGGCTGCCCATTAGAACCACTGGGGAGCTCTTCAAAGACACAGCTGCCAGCCTCCCTCTCCTCATCGCATGAACTAAATCTCAAGCTCTGCCGGGTGGAACCTGGGTATCAGCATTTTTTAAAAAGCTCCTTTGCTGATTCGGATATGCAGGAATGACTGAAAACCACTGCTTTGTGCAAACATATTTCCCATGACTTATTTGTAGCCCTTTCTTAATTTAGCAATTTCTAGAGCCCTTCGCCCCAGGCTGTGGGAGCCCGAAGGGACAAGACCAGGCTGGGGGTATCCTGGGACAGTGAGGATACAGCCCAGTGATCAGCCCATGGGGGGTCCAGTTCGGAGGCTGTTTAGGGCATGCACCTGTGGCTTCACTCATCTTGGGGGGAAATCACACCCCGAGAACCCCGGAGATCCAAGAGAAAGTGCGAGTTCAGCAGACACCTGCCAGGGTGGGCCCTCGAGTTAACTCAGGGAAAGCTGATACTGCGGTGTCAGCTCCCTCTGTCCCTCTTTCGGGTCCCAGGAGGAAGAGGTTTCTGACTAAGCTCAGAGGTCTGCACAAATGGTGGGTTGGGTTTCAGAGGGTTATTAATATGCCTGAGGTCACCTCAAGAGTCCACCTGATGGGGGCTGTGGAATGGTCCTGCACCTTGGCCCAGGTGGCAAAAGGGCAGGCAGCTGGGAGGAAGTGAGTGGAGGGGGAAGTGCGGGGAGAGAGCCTTGGGGACGCAGTCATACAGGGAAGGAACCAGGGGAGGAAGGGCGACCCGATGGTCACGCTTCCCAGGGCTCCTGACACTGCTTCCCCTGAGGGTGCAGAGGGAAGAGCCCACCTTCCCCCGTTCACCTGCCCCACCAGCTTCCTGCCTCTGCTTCTCCCACTCTCCCCACTCCTCACCATACCATTCCCGTCCCTTAAATAGACACCATTCACTGAGCTGCAGCACCTATCTCTCCCCCTCCTCCAGGAAGCCTTCCCTGACCAGCACTTTTGCAAACAATACCCATAGTGCCTTAAAGTCAGACCACAGACATGAGCAAGCTGGTCTCTCTCTAGTTTGCTGGTACTTGCTCTGGGTCCAGTGGTTCTGTTTTACATGCATTATTTCCTTTGATGAAAAAGGGAAGCAATCAGCACTAGCTCCATCTCACAGACAAGGAAACTTCTCTAAGGCACAGAAAAGTTATATAACTTGCTCTTAGAAAGATTCACAAGGAAGGAGTGGGTGAGCTGGCCTCTCATTGCCAAGGTGAGCCCCTCCCTAGGGGCCTGGGTCACACATGACTTTCCTTCACACCCCCCACAGCATCTGGCACAGGGCCCTGCACAGCTCACAAATAGCCGTGAACTCCAGAGCAAGCCCCAAGTTGCACGGTCTCCACGGGACCCTCAGAACTGGCATCCCTGGGAGGAGCTGAGAAGATTCTAAACAGTGTGACTAGCAAGGGCTCACTCACTCCTTACTCCCCGCTTTGAGGCTGACTTCAAAGACTGCATCACAGGCACCAAAGAAACCCTGAAATCCGGGTCCCAGGCCTGTTTCACTAAGACTAAGCTTCCTTTTGGGGAAGGAAGAGGAAGCAAAGGGCTGGCCCTCCCCTTTTTAGGGAGGCAGAGGTGAGACCTGACCAGCTCCTAGGTCAGGTCAAAACAGCATTTCCCTTCTGATCTTTGAACAGGCTATTTCCAGCCCAGCTCTCCTCTCCACCCCAACCTGTCAGAATCCTGCTGGGGCAGCTGCAGAGGGCCTGTTGCAGGGTCACCTCTATCAGGAGCCTTTGACATAGGACAGCCTGAGAAGGTGAGGGGACAGCAGTCCCTCTGGCACAGTGGCCCTGGGAGAGAGCCCAGGAAACCCCACCATCTCTCCTCCAGCACACCGCCCTCCCCATTCAGCCTTTGATAAGGAGCTCCAGGTTACCACGGAGATGTGAAAGCGAAGTGACTGGGAAGGGTGCAGAGACAAAGCGCCTGGTGGGAGGAGAGACACAGGGCCAGCTGCCTGCCACTCCAACACACAGGGACCCAGAGGTAATATCTGACCCCACACCCCTGCCAAAGGCAGCCGGGGTCATCCCTAAGGCACTTCTTGCCTCGGAGAGCAGGGCCCACCAACTTCCCGACACCTCCTTGCCTGGGCCTACTTCAGCCTCCTTTGAGCGAGAGCCTGGCTGATAGCAGGTGCCTGTCCCAGGACCCCTTGCCGAGGGGACCGCCAAGAGTGTACGCTGATCCCTTCCACTGAACAGCGGGAGTGTGACCTTCACAGAGCAGCGGACTGCCACGCCCCCTCTCCCACCAGCATTCGATAAGTGCGGACGCCTCAGCTCCAGGGTCTCCAATGACTAGAAATAACCCCCTCGGAGCAGCCCACTCCATCCTGCTCCCCCAGCCACACCCGGGTCTCGCAGGGTCTCCTGCGGCCGCTGCTCTGAGAGGAGAGAGTCTGGAAGGCAGCATGCTCTCTCTGAGCACACAATACCCTGGGCGCTCAACCCCCTCTCCTCTCCGGAAACAAAGAAACTCCCAACTTCTCACTCCAGCCGCGCCCTCCTCGTCCAGGGTGCTGCTGGCTCAACCACCTGTCACGCTGACAGGCCCCCTGCTGACCCCTCTCCAGCCCTTTAGGTTGCTATACCTGCAGGGACAGTCTTGTCACTTTCTGTCTTTAACAGCCCCTCCAGGAAGTTGCCCACAGCCTCTCAAGCTGAGCCACCAATTCCACACAGACCCTCGGGGGATACCTGGACCCTTCTAGCCTGGTCCTTCCCTTTCTAAGCCATTCCTGCCCCGAGTGGCCCCTAGACTTCAATTTCAGGCTGGAAGCTGGTGAGCCGGGGTAAACGCAGATCCGGCCACTTGCGCCTCCTCCCTCCCCTGCTGACCCCCAAACCTTGGCGGCCACATTTGAGCCCACCCCAGCCAGCCCCCAGCAGTGGGAAGATACACCACCTCCCAGGAGAGGGGCCTGGGTTACCATAGGTGCAGTTACAGCAGAAGCGAATGATGAGGAGGACCTCCATGGCAGCCTCTGTCCCCGCGGCAGGAGCAGGAGCGCACAGCCATCGCTCCTGCTCCCTCAGCAGCCCGGCCACTCAGCCACCTTGCACGCTGCTGCTGTACAGCCTCCAGAATCAAGCAGCCGCTTCCCGTGCTCCTCTAGCAAGGGGAGGGGGGAGGGGAGCGGCAGGGAGGAGGGGAGGGGAGGGGAGGGGAGAGGAGAGGAGGGAGGGAGGCACGGCGAAGAACGGGGAGGAAGGGAGCTGGCTGCCCGCTGGCATCCCACGGAGCAGCACGTTTGTAGCTGGCTGGCGGCCTGGGGGCAGAGGCTGAGTCCTCGTGCGCGCGCTCACACATGCTCTCTCTCACACACACACACACACACACACACACACACACACACACCCACCCACATGAACGTGCACATACTCGCACAAGCAGGGCACCATAGTCCACAAAGCCAGACAAAGGAAGGGGCTGTTACCCAGCCTGCCCCTCAAAGTACCTTCCATAGTGACTGACGTGTGGCTCTCCTTGGAGTCCTTAGGCCCCTTCACTTTGAGTTCCTGCCAAACAGAGGAGAGGAATCACTGCCCGGCCTGTACCCGAGCCTGCCCATCCCCCACGGTGAGCACAGTGGGAAGGAGCGCTCCCAGACCTGGGGCTCCAAACACAAGAGAGACAAAGACTAGCGGGCAAGGGCCTCCCTGTGCCACACCCCTGGTCTCCTGGAGCCCATGAAGCCCAGCAGCAGGGTGCAGGCAAGGAGTGTCTCTAGGTACCAGACAGGACCTTGACAATCATGCTCCTCGGACCTGTCCCTTACAGCCCCTCCCCTGCAATTTCCAGAGAATCAGAGGTGGCAGGAGCAGGACCCCCACCCCCACTCCCGCCCAGGGTTTCCCCAGCAGCAGCCACTGCTTAGGGGTCTGTACATATCAGCCTAGGACACACAGGGTTTGAGTAGACAAGCGCGAGGTGTACCAACTGATCCTGGGGACAAGAGCAGCTCTTCGAATAAGGAGTGAGGGGTCCCATACACCTGCACAGGATGGGGGACACACCTGGGACCAAGAGGCTTACTTCCACAGCCTGCTCAGGAGGGACTCACCCGGCCCCCAGCCCCACCTGACACACCCCTCTCTCCGGAGCTGATGCTGGGCATCAGAGAGGAAACTGCCCAGAAGGAAGTGCTAACGCCCCTCCCGGGTCCCAGGCACAGCGACCAGGCAGTGAGTGCTGGAGACACACTCCAGGGCAGCTTATCTGCTCCACACCTCTTATCTGCCTTGAGAGAGGTCCAGCACCAGCTCCTGCCAAAGAACCAGTGTGACCTGTAACTGGAGCTGTAATGCAATCCCCACCTGGAGGGCTGTGTGCACAGAGGGGCCTCCAAGGGGGGTAGGTGGGGGGCGAGGTGAGGCCAAGGTCAGGTACCCAGGTGATGCTGCCCACTGCCTGAGCAGGAGGAAATGCTCAGGCAGCAGGAGCTCCCTTCTCCTGGGCCCGCCTCAAGCTGTTTCTAGACAGAGAAAACCCCCAGGGACTGAGCCTGGGGATGGGAGGTGGAGAAAGCAGGTTACTCAGCTCCTCACGTCTACGGCTCTGGCTGGTGTCTGGATTCCCAGTTTTAGGGACTTTTTCTCCATTCCCCCCTCCAGTGCAGCCTAGAGGTATGAAATCACTCCTGTACTCCTGCCGCAGAGGAGAAGGGCCTAATTGCAGTAATTAAGTGGCAGCTCCAATAGGAAGAGACAGTGTCAGCGCATGAATCAGGGTGAGGAGCTACCTGGCAGCCGGCCATGGGCCGGCTCTGCCCTTGGAGCCAGTGGGCTTTGAGAGGGGCTTCAGGATGAGCGCAGGGGTTTCTGCCCACCACAAGAGGGGACACCCCTCCCCACTCTGGACTATACATGACCCCAGGTACCCAGGCAACCATGGCAGGCCTCTCTCCACACAGATCTGGGGAATCCAGTCTGTTCCCAGAGAGAACTGGAAGCCGTGAGGGGAAGCACCATTTCTCCAGCCTCGTGACTCTGAGGGACTTCCCCAGCCATCACTCTGTCCTCTGAGGCAGAGGGTGACTCGCCTGACCCCGGGGTTTGGGCGGAGAAACCGAGGTCAGCCCTCCTTTCTCTGCCCCTAGTAGACGTGCTTAACTGTGCGGGGCTCCCAAGTACTAACAGGCCCGACGTGGCTACAGATCCAAGTCCATGTTTTTCCAATCTGGCTTTTACTTGTAATCAAGTTCACATCGGCACCTCCGCCTGACTCTTGTACTGCGTCTAGGCTAGTTACGAACTTGGTTACAACCCATAACCCCACTAGTCTCATGAAAACTGTGCTGCATTTCACCAACTTTTCTAGCATCAGAGCTGAGGCAAGAAAGCCAAGGGTCCCGAGGGGCCTGTAAGGCAGGGACTCCAAAACTGCAAAGGGGCTCCCACTCCCGGGGACAGGAGGAGGAGGGGCTCTCCTGCCCTGAGCTTGGGGCTGGGTGCTCTGACTGCAAGGCCCGCGGCTTGGGGCTGACACTGTGATCTTTTTGGCTAGAGGGGCTGGGCTGGGCTGGGCTCCCGAGGGATCCTACAGCCCCAACCTGCCGCTTTCTGGAAAGGCAGAAACGTCAGTGGCCGATGATACCACATCTTTGTCCTGCAGGGGAGTGTGGAGGGAAGGCTTAGTGTCAGCAGCAGATATATTTCCAGATAGAGAGTCCGTGACTTCTTCCCCACGTAAGTGGCCCCTGTGCTCTCCTCGGGGATGCAAGGATCTGAAAAGCCCGCCTAGCCCAGACCTCCTCAAATCTCCCTGATCAATAAAAATCACCCAGGAAACTTATTAAAAATAGACTCCTGGGCCCCCGATCCCCAACCTTCTGAACTGAAGCTTCAGGGAAAGTGCCTGAAGACCTGCGTTTTAAGTGGTGTCCCTGTGGCTCTTATCAAGTCCGGCAAGTCAGACACCTCCTTCTATAGAAACAAAAGCCAACAGAAGGGAAGTGACTCGCTCAAGGTCACTGCAGTGTGGGAAATACTGCTTTTTTTTTTTTTTTTTGCCTTCCCTGTTCTAACAGAATAACCTAAAACAGAATGACAAAAATCAAACAAATTGGTGTTCTTACATTAAGAGGGAAAATGTCAAGTGCAAGAAAGCAAATGTCAGGCTAAGTGTTACCCATCGGGGGAACCGTTTCCCTAACTGGCAAGCAGGAAAGGAGAGGCCAGAGGCTAGAAGGTTGTGCGCAGCCCCCGAGGCCCAGGGGAGACTGTGCAGGGAGCTGCCCACCTCGGAGATCTTCTGGAACTGGTTGTTGGACTGGCTGCACTTCTCAGCTGTCTCCAGAGCGACTTTGTAGTTGTCCACAAAGGCTTTGTACACGCCAAGCTGGCTGGCCTGCAAAGAGAAGAAAGAGAAGAGAGAGGGGAGGGCAGGAGTGGGGAGGGGAGAGAGGGTTAATGAATGGATGAAGCTTAACCAGAGCACCTGGCGCTCCCTTAGCACTCAGAGCCTCTAACTCAGCTCCAAAGGGCAAGCTGGGAAGAGAGGGCAAAGGCAGGAGGCTTATACTACAGTCTCCCTTTGAACTTGACAGTTTCCATAGAAACTGACTCAGCCAATAAGGTTAACAAGGGGGTTGTGGGGGAGCAGGATAAGGCCTTGGTTGGCATGCTAGAAATTCAATTCATCAGCAGCATTTGGCTTTATTTAGCATCATCACGGTCTCTCAGGGTTTGAAGCCCCTCCATGTCTCACACCTCTTTCACATCCTGGAATTAGCTGGAGCAGGGAGAGACAGGGGAGGAGTGGGGTGGGCACGTGTGGGTGTGGCCTGCTCAGTGAGCCACGCCCCATGCTAAGTGTGAGGCACAGCATCGCAAGGCACAGTCCCCACTTCCCCCAGCCTGCCAGGAACCAGAGGCCCCACCCCACTGCACATTTGCATGAACCTAACATGAAGCTTTTCACGACTCGTAACTCCTCTGGGAGGCAGAACAGATGCCATCTTCCCTTTCTGCAAAGGGGAAACCAAGGCACGTTCACTCAATTCCTCAAGTACCTAGGGAAAGCTTTCTCTGTGCTGTGCATTCGCATTTCTTAAGGGAGCAAAGCGTGAAAACATGAATGAAAATGACAATGATAATACTATTTTATACCCATCTATCTGGACACAATTTAAAAGTCTAGCAATATCAAGGGTTGGCACGAAGGTGGGGAAATAGGCACTCCTGCAAACTGCTTGTGGGGGCGTAACTTAGTACAGTTCTTTGGAGAGTCATTTGCCAATAACTAATAATTAACACACGCACAGCCTACTGCTCAGCAGATCCATGTCTCGACGGAGAGCTCTGCTGTCCCCTACAGGAGCCACTCGCTAAGTGTGGCTACCGAGCACCTGAGACGCGGCTCGTCCCAACTGAGAGGTGCCCTAAGCGTAAAATCCACCCTGGGTTTCAACGGCTTAGCATGTAAAAGAGAATGTGAATTACCGCGCGAATTTTTAAGTATTGCTAACACGTTGAAATGACATTTTAGACTTATTGAGCTAAATACAGTATGTTATCTTTAAAAATATATATTTATTGATTTTAGAGGGAGAGGAAGGGGAGACAGAGAGAGAGAGAGAGAGAGACAGAAAAATATCAATTTGTTGCCTCACATTATGTACCCTGACCGGGGATCAGACCTGCAGCTTTTCGGGGTACGGGACGATGCTCCAACCAACTGAGCCACCAGACCAGGGCAGTACAATATATTCTTAAAATCAATTTCACCTGTGTTTTTACACCTGTGAGACTGGACATGGGGCTACTAGAAAACTGTCCATTATCAATGTGGCTTGCATTATATTTCCACGGGAAAGCGCCGCTCTAGAGGAACGTACGAGTGTGTGCGCTCAAGAAGACGTGAGTGTGGGCGTTCACTGCCTCACACTCCTCCTGCGGAAAGACGGGGAACCAGCACTCACAAAAAGGGAACCCCCCCCACACTGCAGTTCAAATGAGTGAATGAGACCTACAGGTAGCAACACCGAGTTTCAAAACAACCGATGGCATCGCAAAATGTAGAAAATATATATTCGTACGTCCATTTAAAAAGCCCAGGCAATGCCATGAAAAGGTACAGATATGTAGTAAAAACACAAACTGTAGCCTAGAAGGCCACACACCAAATTCATGCCAGCAGCTGCTCCCAGGATGAAGGGACAGGCAAGAGGGAAGGGGGAGGGAGGGACTGCACCCTTCATCTGTGATGCTCTATTTTCCTGATTGTGAAGTTCTGCCCTGTATCTCCAGAGCTCAGTATCTGCTCATTCTGGGAGGTGAGAACATGTTTGTTTGCTACATTATTCTCTAGATTTTCTGGTTTACATTTTTTTCAGTGATGTAGCAAGGAGGTTCAGCTGCTGGGGGGCTTCCTTGGGGCCCCTACCAAAGTGCCACCCTGAGCCCTAACCTAAACCACTCTGCTTTTTTGCAGAATCTGTGTGCTCCTCAGGGACCCAAAGAGGTGAGGCTAGGGGCCTGGAGCAGCCTGGGCAGAGACAGAGCCCAAGGAAGCTGAGAGTGGGGCCCAGGAAGGCCAGAAGGAGCATGAGAACAGGGATGCTTGTGGAGAAGCCAAGGTCAGAGCCATGCAGGTCTCAGGCCCCAGATCGGCCAGACTTCCAAAAAAAAAAAAAAAAACCATCTTGGGGAAGGCAGGAAGAGATGGTGTTTGTTTCCTTTTCCAGGGGGAAGTACTGGCCCACTGGTGGCCCAAGCTACAGAGGGTGTGCTAGCCAGTCGCGTCCTAAACCAAAGTAAAAATCATTGCTATTCTTATTCCAGATATGCATTCTCCTGCCCCCCTTCCCACGAGAAGAGTCAAGGCTGGATGTTCAGGTTGGAACACTACCCTCCCACCTCACTGCCTAAGGCAGCAGCAGGAGGTGACCCAGAAACAGGAGCCTGGGCAATAGGCCTGAATGCAGGGGCCACCAGCCACTGTCATCTCCACGAGACACCCTCATTTATAGGGCCCAAGGCCCGGCCTGCCCAGGCTGTTGACTGGGAAGTGAATGTTGCTTGGAAACAGCAGCCTGGCCCTGGGGTGATCTCATAAAACAAACAGCAGACATGCTAATTCCCTTCTCTTGTGATGGATAATCAAATACCCCAGCGGAAAAAACCGCCAGATGCCTGGCTTGTCCTGACTCCACGCAGGCCCTCCCCTCCCAGGCCTGCAGCCCCAAGGGCTTCAGATCTCAGTCTGCGATGCTGGGGCAGGGAAGGTGGGGAGCACATTCATGACCAGGCCCAGGGAGCTGGGAGCAGAATGGGGGGCCCGGGGGACAGCAGGGTCCAAGTGACAAAGATGGACAGGGACAGCTTTTCCACTATCCTCATTGGTAGGCACCCTCTTCCTCTCGGTTTTGGTCTCTTCTGCCCTCCTGAGGGCTAACGAGAGGCTGCCCCAAGCCAATCAGCTCAGGTTTCTGGGACCAGGCCGAGTGGTAACAGGGTGTTGCCAGCACCAGGAGTGAGGAGTTCCCTTACAACACCTCCTGGGGCGCCTCTCCCTAACAACATTGTTAACAGGAATAATGGTAAGGATGCAGCAGTGACCACAGTGACCACCACGGCTGACCACTGGGTACCTGCTAACTTACTATGTTCCTGGCCCTGCTCCAAGCACTTTTCAGGTAGTCCTCACAAGAATCCCATGAGAATAAACACTTCTGTGATCCTCACAAGTACAGAGGAGGAATCCAAGTCACAGAGAGGTTGGGTAAGTGGCCCGATGTTACAGGTTTAGTCTTTGGCCGACCCTGACTCAAATCCAGCTGTGACCTGGCTCTGGAAGCTGTGCTGGTCCCCGCAACACTGCTAGTCCCTCAGGACACAGACCTCAGGCCCTGTGAAGTCTCCCTCAATGCCCTCCCAAGTTCTTCGCAGTTCCAGTGTGCTCATTCATTCATTCATTCATTCATTCAGCACTGGGCTGGTTCTAGGGGTCTAATGATGAAGCAAATACCGTCTGCCTTCCCAGAGCTTATGGTTTAGGGGGAGACAGGCAGGGTATTCACCAAGAGGGTAACCAGAGGGGCTGCATTCGAGTAGCTGGGGAAGGCTCCTCCAAGGAGGTCACTTCTAAGCTGGGAACTGACCAGGTGAAGCCAGACCAGATGGGGAAGGACATTTCAGGCAGCTGGAGCCACAAGTACAGAGAGGTCAAGAGTGCCTGCAGTGTGAACTGAGAACAGAAAGTGTCAGGGGCACAGGGGGCAGGGGGCGGAGGTGAGGAGGGGAGGCAGCAGCCAAAGGCTGGGTGTGACCAGAGGGTGGCATTCAAAGGGTCTCCTAAGCCACTGCCCTGAGCCTGATCTTCATCCAATGGGTAAGGGGGAGCCATCGAAGGGATTCAAGCAGGGGAGAAGGGAGGCCTGGTAGGGAGTTCGGATAATTCTCCTGCTATAAGGTAGAGGTGGGAGGTGGACAGGGAGGTGGGCCTGGAGGCAGGAGCCACCCATGAGGCTACAGCCGTCGTCCAGGTGAGGCCCCAGAACTGTGGGCAAGCAGGTGGCTGTGAGCGCCAAAGACGTGGACTCTGGGGGATGTAAGAGTGAAGGAGGAGGGGGCAGAGGAGGGGAAGTGCCAAGGCCGGGTCTAAGGGAGTCCCAGATGGATGCAGGACAGGATGGGGGCCTTGCCCACTGAGACAGAGGCAGGAAGAGCAAACGACTTGGCGACAATGAGTTCAGTTTTGAGCACCCCGAGCGTGAAGGCCTAGGAGCCATCGAGCAAGAGTTTTCTCCAGCGCAAGGCAAGGCGAGGCCTGCCCATTCAGCCCGTCCCACCACTGCAGGGGAAGAAGGGGCGGCACTGCTCCTGCCCCCCCAACTCACACCTGAGCACAGCGGCTACCGACTCCCTTCCCACCTGGCAGGCTGGCAGAAGTTGTGGGGGGAAAAGCCCAGGGGAGGGCTGGGTAGGGGGCCCCCATGGGTCTGGCTGGAGGGTCCTCCAGGGGACACAGCCAGACATCGACACAGAGCTAGGGGAGAAGGTGTCACAGAAGCCCTGGGCACGCGAAGACCTCTGCCAGCTTTTCCCAACACTAAGCCTCCAGATAATTCTACGAGCTCCAGCCTTTTCCCTCCCCTGCAGCAAACGTCTGAGGTCTCAGGGGAGCAGTCCCTGCCTGTCTGCTACGCACACGCCCCTACCGTGGAGGGGTAGGGGACCTGAACCCCAGTGGGGGAGAGAAGCAGTGCCCTGCCAGGAGCATCTCTGCACACGGCCCATCTCCAGCATCTCTAGAACCCTCAAGGTTCCACGGGGAGGCTGGGAGTCCAGGCACCAGGCCCAGGCTTTCCTCCAGGCCTTGGTGAGCTCCAAGGAGACCCACAGGGCTGGGGCTGACCGGTCCTCACCACACCAGCAGCTCCACTGAGGCCCTGGAGAAGGACCTTCTATCAATGCTACACTCACCAGCTTCTGGAAGAGGTGGCCCATGGTGACCTGGCTGTCCCACTGCTGCACCTTGGGGCAGAGGTTGTCATAGAACTCCTTGTGGATTTCGTAGATGTCCTGGATCTTGTAGAAGATGGTCTCAATCTGCTGGATGGTGAGCACAGGCTGGGAGGTGGTGGCTGTGGCCTTCAGGGGCTTCATGGGCTGGGAGAGAGGAGGAAAAAAGAGTGGGCAAGTACATCAGCCTCAGCGGGCCCATGGCTCTGGTTAGCCCTTCCTGCTGCCACAGTTCTGCCGAGACAAGGCCACGGATGGCGGGGCTCCTGCAGTGTGGTTCGCATCAAGTAGTTGCTGTCACAGGCTCCGACATGTGCAAGTGCAGGGAGCGGGGACCTGACAGCCAGGGCCCAGCCCAGCAGCCCTGCCAGACCCCAGGGTGGTACTGGGACACGTTGCCCCACCCCTCATCTATGGCTTTCTTCCACAGTGGCCTTATACTGTCGGTCATAAGCTCTCGTGTCACCCTTCAGTGGAAGGGACCAAGGAACAACACATGATTCTAGGGCTTGGGAATAGAGTCTTGAAGAGACTTAACGGCGCTGATATTTCGAGTTGCCATCACTTAGTCCTGAGAGAGCGAACGGGAGGCCCCACCCTCACACCCCGCCCCCTGAGTCCCTGACACGGAACTTCCTGTGCCTGTGGTGGGCGCTGCTGAGTGACCACAATGATCTTTCTCCCTCAGCCCGGCTGCAGTCTTAGGCTCTTTCTCAATGCCAAGGTTGACAAACAAAAAGAAACCTATCGCCCACCCTAAGATGCTGCATGGCCAGAAGGTGGAGAAGGGAAGACAGGCAGCGACCCAGGACTGTCGCCCAGCGCTGGCTCGGGGCTGAGGCCACCACCTTCATGCCCAGCCTTCCGACCATAGGACAATGGGGCTTGGCTGCATTTTCTTCAGTGTGACTTTTTTGGGGTTCTCTAAATCACCTCCAGTGAGTAAACACTAGTTCTATAATCAGGAAGAAACAAACAAAACTGGTCCTGGAGGATAAAGAGCTCCTCTTTGGTTGCCCTTCCTTCAGCCCAAAGCCCAGGCTGCACTCCAAAGGCCCTCCAGGCGACTGAGTCCAGAAACCGGCCACAAAGAGAAGGCAAGGGAGGGGAGGGCACCCTCACCTGGAGGAGGGAAGCCCAAGTCAGACACGGCTGAAGTATGGATAGAGGCCCCTGGCCTAATCTGGGCCACTCTGGAGACGCAGGGACAGCCAGAAATCACAGGGGCAGGTGTGGACTCACTGGAGCCGCCCCCACGGTGTCACAGGAGTAAGCTTCCCGACAAGGGGAGCACTGTAGCAGGGGACGGGTGAGTCGGGGCTGGACTGGAGGGAACACCACACCGAGGGGGACCGGAGCCGTCGCTGGCTTACTCTGAGAGGACCACCAGCTCGAGCTGGCCACAGCAGCGCCACTGCCGGCCCGGCCTCGCTCCAGGCTCCCACCTGTCGCACTCCAACAGTGACGGAGCCCAAGCCAACCCACAAGAGGAAGTTCTATCTACTCAGACACCCAGACAGTTCTCCAACTTTGGGCCCCCTGGTCCTCTCAGCTCTATAAAGGTCCAGACATGACGACAAAGGCAAGAAAAAGCAGAAGCCCTCCTTCCGACCCACTGGGCGCCGACACCAGCAAACCCTTCACGTCCAGCTCTTTGCTAGGGAAGTAGGACAGGCCATGCCATGGGTGGTGCCGGCCAGGCCATGTGGGTGGGAGTCCCAGCTCCAGCACTTAAGGGCTGTGGGCAAGTCACTTAGCACCTCTGGGCCTTCGACTCACTCATCACACTGGGGTGATATTACCTTCTCAAGAACACTGACGGGAAGGTTAAAGCCATTAATTATATAAAATGATGAAGTATGTACCTGGTACATAGAAGGCAGTAGCAAATGTTGGCTGCTACTATTATTATGACTCACCCCACAAATAATATCCCAAGTGCCTAACGACGTGAGGCTAGGCTGGGACAAGGGGTTGCGGGGTGGTGGTCTGCGATTCACAGATCACTGCCCCTGTGAAGCCTCCCATCTAGTACCGGAGACACAAGGAAGTAATCAAACACACAACCGCACATACATGCAATGACGGAAGTAAGAAGGGGATGTTCTGAGACAGGTGCTGAAGGGGACATTTACCCTGAAATGGAGACTCGAGGGCAAAGGGGACAGTATTCCAGGGAGACTTCCTCAACACCCCAGCCTGAGGTGGGAACAGGCTTGGTGAGAGAGAGGAGCTGGGAGGGAGCCAGCAGGCCTGTGTGCGGTGGGCCAGGGCGGGAGGGAGGGACCCACAGCCAGGCTGGAGTCGGGGCGGGGGCAGCGGCCAGGTCACAGCAGGGGAAAGAATGCAGCTTTTAAGCCCAAGCCATGACCTGGCTTTCCCTGGAGGGATTTAAGCAGGGGAATGATGGGGTCCAGTTTTCTTTTCAGGAGATTATTTTTATGACTCACAATCCTTGCTCTGGAGAATGTCATATTCTATTTGGGTAAACTGGACCAACACAAATGAAACACCTTAGTAGACAAAGCAAGACAGGGCATTGCCCAGCTTGGACTGTAAATACCAACTGACTTGGTCTCAAGGTTGTGCTGGCGCAACTCGGAGGGCTTCACAGAGGAGGTGACAGAAACAGGCCTTGAAAGTTGGGAAGATATGGGCAAGCGGAGAGGTGGGGCCTGGGTAAGCATGTCCGGCAGGGAAATAGAAGGAACCAGGAGCCGGGAAAAACGGAGTACCGTTCTCCCAACCCCAGGTGGTGGCCACACTCAGCTTCGTGACTCCCTGCACTCCGCGCAGGGTACACTGTCTCAGGATCACTGTCATCATTTACGCTCCTTCTGCCCAGAGGCCGATGGAGGGCCCAAGTCACCACACAGTTCCAGAACCACTGATCCCTGCCCCTGCCATGGCGTCTTCACCAAGGCGAGAATAAAGGAAATGGGGAGAGTGGGGACAGATGAGTCCTGGGAAGGCACGGGAGTCAGGACTTCTCAGAAGCTGCTGGGGAAGCACTCGTGAGCTGCCTGCCTACGCAGGACAAGCTCCAACTGCTCTGCTTCCTCCTAAACTTCCCACTCTGCAGACAAAAGGGGAAGAAACGGGTGCTCTCCGGTGGCAGGTCACATGGACAGGGCCTGCACCGGAGCATCAGACGGTTCTCAGGACTAGGCTGGGGACCTTTGGTCTTAGCCCTGATTCCACTGGTGGGGAGGGGACAGCGCTGGCTGTGTGCCCTGGCTGCCTGGAGACCCTAGAGGGCCGGTCTTTCTGGTGCCGCCCAGAATACAGGCCTCAGGCGGCTTGGGTGAAGAAGCACAGGCAACCCAGCACGGCTGCGCTGCCAGGGAGGAGCCAGCCGGTTTCCTCTTCCTCCTCCATCCTCTGGCAACCCTGCAGCAGAGGGCTGGGGCAGGGCTCTCTGTGTGACCAGGGAGAAGGGGTTTCTCAGAGAGGGGCCCTGAGGGACCTCAGAGCCAACCCTGGCTCTC
Organism: Macrotus californicus; assembly: GCA_007922815.1. Taxonomy (NCBI): domain Eukaryota; kingdom Metazoa; phylum Chordata; class Mammalia; order Chiroptera; family Phyllostomidae; genus Macrotus; species Macrotus californicus. Next base: position 37,530 of record VMDR010000674.1, on the reverse strand, counting down.
ACTGTCCTGTGCAGTGCTTCTCAGGAAGAAGGGCAAGGTGGTTCTAACTCCTGGTGGGACTTCGCATAGTCATTTGTCTGCTCTGTCCTCTGCCAACTTGCCTTTCGAAACTAGGGGAAGAAATCCAAGGCCCACTTCGTCTACCTCCCATCCCAGAAGGCCTGGAGGCTGTGGGCAAGGCCTGTTTACTAACTATCACCTCCTGATCCCTGGGGCCCAGGCAGAACATCATTAATGTATTTCACAAGAGAAGGAGCCTGAGCCCAGCAGGCCCAGGAACTGCAACTGGAATGCCAGAATGAGAGCTGCAGAGAGGAGGGCCCGGCGCAGCCTGGTGGTGGGAGGTGCTGCAGATGCCGGTGCAGCCAGAGGCAGCACCCAGTTCATTACTCAGAGGTGGGGGTGGGGGCGCAGACAGGATGGATGCAGAATCATGTGCGTTTGCTTTGTCTCCACTCCCCATCCCAGCCCAGACTCTCAGACCCACTCCATTTGTAATCTGAGCCCACCAGGAACCTGGAGGAGTCCAGATGACCAAGCCTTGCTCAGCCGGCAGGAACAGAGGCTCCTGTGCGGCGTCCCTGCCTGTGCTTGCATCCCTGTCTGCGCTTGCGTGTGTACACAGTCGTCAGTACACACACCTAGCCCCTGGCCTATCAGGAAGTGTTAAGCTGAGAACAATCAAACACATTAGGAGCAGAGCTGTGGGCACGGGGTGGGGTGATGACTGGGAGGAAGAAGGGAGCTCAGAGATGGCAGAGTTTCTCCTCTGAGCCCCTCTGTCAGATCACCCCAAAAAGCAAAGGGCTTAGCTAGTAGGCAGCTGAGAGGGGAGGGCTCCCAGCAAGAAGGGCCTGACTCCTTATCTCCAAGGCTTATCAACAGAGGCAGTGGCTGTGGTGGGTCCTGCCCCCTCTTCCTGGAGCCCTCCAGCCACAGACCAGGCCTCCCAGCTGGTATGTCTCTCCCTCACTCTCACCTCCGCTCAAGAAAGAACCAATCAGGGGCCCACGGTGAGCAAACCCGAGGGAAGAGGAAGGGCCCCAGCCTCACAGTTTTTGCCTTTGGGGCATGAGCTGTTAGAAAGGCAGGTGGGGAGGGAGTGTCTTGGCCGGAAACTCAAGTCAGTCCCAATGACAGATGAGCACCAACCACGAGCTGGAACCAAGAGTGGCAGGCTTCGCCTCCCCTTCCTTCAGGGCACGGGTGTGTCGTTAGAGACGCACAAGCCCTAACCTGCACTCTCTCCCAGCACTGGGGGAAAACAGCACTGCCAGCTAAGACTTCGGCTCTTTTCGAAGAGCTTCCTGTACAAAGCTCAGGACCAGCTCATGGGAACCTCACACCAGCCCTTGAACAAAATTAAGTCCTCAGTGTCTTCCACGGGTTCTGTGACTTTAAGTAAAACCAATCTTGCCACGGGCTAACTGACATACACAAGAGTTAGGTCTCTAGGGCCTCTCATCAACATTATGACAAGGACCTACTGCACCGACACCAGTTCACCCAGTTTGCAGATGGAGAAAACGAGGCACGAAGACTCACTGAGCTGCCGAAGGCCGAGAGCACAGGTGGGAACACAAGGCCCGTGGGATCCAGCCCGGCACCTTGTTTCCACCCGCGGCAGCACCGAGCTCCTTGCCCCTAGTTAAGGAGTAGTTACATTTATGCAGTCCTAAAGTTACATTCGGCCCTCTGAAGGCAACTGCCAGGCTGATGTGGCTCCTGGTGACAATGAGTTTGACACCCCTGCCCTAGAGCTAGTAAGTGGCCAAGCAGGGATTCACAGCCGGGCCACTCTTCCCTTGTTTGAACTCCTTCCAAACAGGCATCCTTTTAGTAATGCCAACCACGCCCTCTAATTTTGGTACAGTAATTCAGAGTTTATAAGCTGTGTTTCTCATATGTAGGGCTGGTCATCTGCCTGTCATCCTTCCTTCAGTTAATGTCTGAGTGCCCGAGTACCTTGCACTGCACTAGGTCCCAAAAAGGATCACCTGGTCTTCCACGCCCCATAAAGAGAAAGAAGTTAATGGTGTTACTCCCATCCTCACACGAGGACACTGAGGCTCACGGAAGTTATGCAGGGTTTGCCCCATGCCAGTGGTTTTCAAACTCTACAACACACGTAAAAAATCGTATGGGCCAGCACCTACGCACATGCACACACATTCACACAGCAAACCACAGGGCTCAGGAAACAGCACTTAGGTATACGTGCTGGTATTTTCTTCCTTGTTTGTGCTGAAATGCTGGGTCGGTCCCCGAAGGGCCGGGCGCACGATCTGTTGAACAGTGCGATATGGCCGTTGTTAATGGCAGAGTCGGCCTTGCCCCAGCTCTGGCCCAGACCAGAATCCTCGTTCATCTGTCACACGTGAAAACATTACTGTGCATTCCGACCAACTCCCAGGGAGATTCACCACAGACTCAGTCCAGTGTGTTACAAAGTATCTGCATATTTCGATAGTTATTCCTTGGCTAATAAAGGCCAAGTCCCCTGGGACACTGAGTGACAACATCTCATAAGTACATAAATCTGTATCTTACAGTTCTTGTAAGAATGAGTTTCTACTGCTGTGCATCTACATTTGTCTTCAGTCCTCATCTGAGGATGTGTTCATTGACTAGACACAGAGAGAGAAACAGCAATCAGCTCCTCCTGACCGGGGATTGAATCTGCCACCTGGGTATGGGCCCTGACCAGGAATCTAACCCGCATCCTTTTGGTGCAGGGGCAACGCTCAAACCAACTGGGCTTCCCGGCCAGGGCTGCATCTACATTTTTCATCCCTCCTTTTTTCTGATATCATCTCAGATTGCAAAGCACCCATGGAGAGAACTTTACATGCCATAATCACTCTGCATGATCTCCAGACACATCTAATGAGCACCTTCTTCAAAGGCTGAAACATCTTGCATCTCTGTAGTGCTTTTACTTTATGAAAATATTTTAATAGCATTCCCCTGCCGGTCCGATTCTCACAACAATGCCCCCATCCTGGAGAGGAAACTGAGGCACCTTCATGAAGGGGTGGGGCTGGTCTAATGCCTCAGGGCTAGGGTATGTCTCCCCACGGCACAGAGAGCCCTCCACCTCACACTTCCTGCCACAGGGCCTTGGGACAGCACAAATGGCTCACTGTTGCAGGAAGGAGGAAGGACCGGGACCAGCAATAATGGAGAGGTCTCAACTCGATGGACCGATAGTGACTCCCAGAGCACAGTGGGGAAGCAGTGGGGAGCGCCTCACCTGAACAGGTCGGTTAATAATGCCTGTGCCATGGTCATGGGTGGTGGGTGTTTGCCATCCCTAACCCAGCTGTGCTTCTCCTCCTGCCTTTCCCAGAGCAGGTAATGGAGAGTGGGGGCCCTTTTTAGCAATGGCCCCTGCTGCCTTATGCCAAGCTGTAGGCACAGCAGTACCTGCCCACAGGGAAGGACTGGTTCAGGCCCGCCTTCCTTTCCAACTCCAAAAGCAGTTTAGGAGCATGACACTGTCCAACAGGGGGACCAGAAGGGCCCAAAGCATATACTCACCAGCAATAGGGCTTCCAGCTGGTTAATGTAGATCTCTTCACTGGCCAGGAACCCTGAGAGAACCAGCTTCCTCATCTCCAGGCCTTTCCCTGCTTCCACCTGTTCAAGAGCAAACCAAAAGCCAACAGCTCGTGAGAAAGGAGGCCAGAATCCTGACTAGTCTGTTTTCTGGCCTTTAGGCTTTCTCTAACACTTTTGTAGGGAATAAATGCCAAATATACTTATTACGGAAAACTTGGCAAGTACAAAAATATAAGGGGAAAAACAACCACCCCTATTCCTATGCTAACATCTTGCTTTGTTTCTCTCTCATCCTTCTTTCCTCCTTTCCTTACTTGATACCCATCCACTCACCCATCCATCCACCTATTCAACCATCCCACAGTGAGCAAGACAGCAAAGGACCTGGCCTCATGGGTGGGGGGCAGCTTGATGGGGGGGACACAGTTGAGAAGGGAAATCAGGGCCATGACTGAGACAGAGCATGGTCACACGGGAGGCCACCGCAGTGGCAGGAGGGGCTCCCAGAGGAAGTGAGCTACACCCTGAGGGCAGGGGTGGAAAAACATAGGGTGAAAGTGGCCATGAGGACCCAGCTGTGTGGCCTTTTAGCTACACCTCTGACTATATCTTTCTGGCCCCAGGTTCAAATTCACAAAGAAAGGTGCTAGCCATGGGGCCGCCATCCTATCCTGACCGCCTCATATTGTAAGGCACAGGCCCCAGTTGGCCTCCTGCCCCCCCCCAGCTCTCCATCCCTGTGGTGGAGACCAAGCCTCACCGTACCTTGAACGCCCATCCTGCTAATTTCTTACCAAGACTCTTCTCTGCTGACCCACTCCTCCCCTCTGCCGAGAGGAGGCCCACAGCACCCCGCTCTACAGGCCGATTCTCCTGATCCCACCTCTCCTCCCTCCACTCTACACACCAAAGCCGGATCAATCTTTGCAGTAGCCCCCTCACACCTGATGTTTGCCAAGGACTGAGTATCAGTACTGCGAAAGGTGACTACCTGGTGACTCAGGTTATTCTTTCACTTACTTGCTTGCTCACTCAACAAGTATTTACTGAATGCCCACCAGACCCTTGCCTGAATCCCACCTCTCCTTGAAGGCGTAGTCGAAGCCCCCGGCCTGCAGCGCCAGCTCTCATGTTGGAGTCTGCGGCACTGGCCCTCGAACCTGGGCCATTGCCTGCCTGATGGTTTCGTGGGGCCTTTGAAGTGCCGGCTTCACACTCCCATGCACGTCCCTGGAGCCCAGCACCACGTGATGCCCCTGACATGTGGGCACCTGACATTTATTAAGGCTTGTAAGACCTTTCCACGCTCTCGCTTGGCCTTCAATTGCCTCACTGAGGTGGATGCTGCATGTTTCCATCACACAAACAGAAACAAACAAGACTTAGAAGGGGGAAGGGACTAGCCCAGGGTCACACAGCCAGAAACGCCAGAAACACCAGACTCGCGCTCTTCCCCTGCTCCCATATAACCTCGCTCCTCTTCTTTTTCAAGCGCCCTCCCAGGTCCTGAGATGAGCAGTTTTCCCCCAGATGCTCCCCCTTGGCGGGGAGGGCGGCAAGGGTGTGGGGTGAGTGCTCACCTGTTCTCCCACCCTTTCCCCAGCTGAGAGACTTAACTGGGGAAGACGCTGGGCCTTCCATTAGCAAGCGGTTAGCAGACCTGTGCTGGAGGCTGCTGCCCCGCCCCCGGCCCCACCCCCAGTCTCTGAAATGGTGTCTGACCCCGTGATAGAAGAACAGTGTCCTGCCAAAGGTCCACACCCTAATCCCCCAAACCCGTGAAAGTGTTATCTTACATGGCAAAGGGACCCTGCAGACGTGATCAAGTTAAGGATTTTCAGATGGGAAGATTATCCTGGACTCTCCAGGTGTACCCTATGTATCACAAAGGTCTTGTGAGAGGCAGGCAAGAGGGTCAGAGGAAAGGTGCCGTGACCCCAGAAGGAGAGGGGAGGGGAGGGGAGTGGGAGGCTGCCAGGGTATTGGAAGATGCTGCACTGCTGGCTCCGAAGATGTTCCACAAGCCAAGGAACACGGGAGGCCTCTAGAAGCTGGAAAAGGCACGGAAACGGCTTCCGTCCCCCAGGGCTTCCAGAAGGAAGGCAGCCCTGCTGACCTTGCAGACTCCTGTGTAAGTGAATGGTATGTGTTGTTTTAAGCCACTAAATGCGTGGTAATTTGCTGCAGAGGCAGTAGAAACCCAGCCTGGACGCCAAGCTTTAGGGAGGGACAACAGTTACTTATTGATGGCTTCACAAGTACCAGGCACTGTCCTAAGTTTTCCACAGACTCACTCTCTGAAACCCCACACTCCGGAAGGCGCTACCATCATTCTCCTGAGTCACAGACAGTGGCAACTGCCGCTGCCTGGAGCTATCCGCACGGCAGGTGGGCAGCCCCCCTCCGAGGACCAAGATCAGAGCCTGGAGCAGGGCCTCGGCCCCTGGCAGCAGGTGGCACACACACCCTGCTGCTTGCCCAGCATGACGGAGGAACAGGGACTCTCCCGTGCACCACGCACTGTGCTCCGGGGCCAGTGCTCCCCATTCCTCCTGTTCCCTGCCAACCGAAGATCTGTCTGAGGGCCTGGAAGTCACTCGGGGAACACCGTGACCACACCCGTAGGGCTGGCTGGATGAGGACCAGGTGAAGAACCGGTGGTTTGCAGCCCGCCGAGCCCCCATCCACCTGGGCATGAGCACACACCCGTCTGGCCCGTTTCAGCAAGACCCACCCACTCCTTAAGAGACTTCTGCCTCAGAGCCCGATCCTGAAAGGGCTCCCCAAAGGGATTAAAAAGTCACCCCCAAGAGTCCCCAGCCTGGGCCATAATCTCTCTGAAGCTGGGGCTGACAGGGGGAGGAGGCGAGGTAAGTCACTCTACGTTTTATCACAGCAGGCCTGCCATCCAAGACCCCCAAAACCTCTTCCACCTTTTCTTTGCTTTCCTCAGACCCCGCGTGTTCCTGGTGCAGAATTACCTGGAAATTCACAATTGTTTCTTGAAATTTCTTGAATTTACTCTTATCTCATAAAATATCAGGGCTCAGCACTCACTCCTTCGTGCCTCACGAGGTGCCAGGCACTGCGAACACAAGTGAGGGAGACAGTCTCTGTCCCAAAGAGCCCTCCAGAGGTGCCCACGTGCCCAGCACCCCCAGGGCGAGTGCTCTGAAGTTCAGGGCCCCCCAGCACAGGAAAGCTGCCTGCCCAGGAACACCGTCCGCACTTCCTCCTGCAGCGGAGCTTATGAAATGTGGCCATGGCGGGCTCCTTCACCCCAGCATTTTACACAATCTGCTAGTCTCAAAGTCTGTCAGCTTGAGGCCCCCAAATCCAACAGGTCAAGTCACTCAGACACAGACAGTGTCAACAAGTGAGGCTGAACCAGCTCCGGCCTGGTCTGCTACAGTAAGGACTAAAAAAAGCCTCCAAAGGTTTGGTTCTAGGCCAAGCCAAGACACAGCCTGTACAGGGGCTGTCATCTCCTCCAAGACAACGATGAGGACTGAAGAGCCGCCTGCCGTTCAGAACCGTAGGCCAAGCGGCTCCCCATCAGCAGAATTCAGCTCACGGGCCACACCAGTTTGCAAGAAGCACCCAGCGGGCTCTGGTCAGAGCAGATGCTACTGGGCCTAGGGGCCATGTCCCTACCGGGCACCCACCCCAGGCTGGCCGGCACTTCTCCGAGCTGATCGTGCAGGGGATCCACCACTCTCTCTCCCCACCTTGGTGCCAGGCACCGGGGAGGTGTCTTTCAGCAAATTCCTCGGAGAATAAAAAGCAGAGACAACAGGGGCACATGCTGGGAGGTGGATGAAGCCCAAATTCTACTCTTCCCACAGTGGATCCCCGTATCCCGGGTGCCTGGCTGTCTGAAGCTTAGGCAGGCCCCGTGGGATCCAGGAGTGTTTCCGAACTTCAGTTGCTCCTACCCCACACTGACACTCCCCCCCCCCCCCCCCCCCCCGCACTCCTGCTTACTTAACACTGTTCTTTACAACAACTGACTCTTCAAAGCACAGCCTTATCCCATGTATGCCGTGTGATATCATAGAAAAGAGGCACAGATCATATTTCTTCTAATATACGATAAAGTATATACCTAACTATATACCTAAGTGCAAAACCCTTATCCAGGTGCCACATAAAATCATCTCTTGAATCACCACATATGTGGCCCCCACTCTGAGAAACACCTGAGTCAGGGACACCGGCATGTCCATCACTGCCCGTGAAGGGAGAAGAGATCTGGGCAAACGCAACAGAAATATAGGCATTTCAGAGAATCCATTAAAAACTGGCACAGGATAACACCTGAAGGGTTAATCTGCATTATAAAAGGATTTTCATTCCTGACGAATGAGTTCCCTTAAATAGCAGCATTTATATCAAAAGGACTCTATTATCCCTATGTACCTTTAAATAGAATTGTATCAAAGTGTTTTGGAAAGTAAACGGCTCTTTACAGCTGGGAGGTGATGTTGCTATCAGTATTCACACTATTATTAGTTTATAGATCATTAATTCCTCCTAGGTGGGTGGGTTGCAAGACATAGCAAGTTCCCGCTCTGGAGAAAACCACTGCCATCTTCACATCTGTCTCCCTATCCCCTCCAAGATGAAGCATCTAGAAATTACACTGAAAACAGGATCGACTTATAGGACTGGCATCTGGACACATGCTCAGGATCATGACAACTATTTAAGGTAAGGACTCCTGAAGTAAAGTAATAGAAAAGAGAACGTCTTGGATTCCTACCAGCTGCTGGAGAGTCTCTCTTGCGAGAGCGTGCCAAGGTGGCTCGCAGGCCAGGCCAGGAGCGCACTCTCCAGAAGCGCCCCTTGACTACACATACACACGTGCACCCCGTCCAGCCTTGACTCAACAAGAAGTGGTTTCTCCTCCTGTGAACTTAGTCCCCGCCTACCAGAATTCTTCTCACGGATAACCAACCTATCACATGCAGAGTTCAAAACACTGGTAATCAGGATGCTCACAGAAATGATTGAGTACGGATATAAAACAGAGGAAGAGGAAGAAGTGAAGGCTATGCAAAGTGAAATAAAGAAAAATATACAGGGAACCAACAGTGAAAGGAAGGAAACTGGAACTCAAATCAACAGTTTGGACAAGAAGGAAGAAACAAACATTCAACAGGAACAGAACGAAGAAACAAGAATTCAAAAAAATTGAGGAGAGGCTTAGGAACCTCCGGGACAACTTTAAACATTCCAATATCTGAATCATAGGGGTTTCAGAAGGAGAAGAGAAAGAGCACAAAATCGAAAACTTATTTGAAAAAATAATGAAGGAAAATGTGCCCAATCTGGTGAAGGAAACAGACTTCCAGGAAGCTCAGAGTCCCCAAAAAATTGGACCTAAGGAGGAGCACACCAAGACACATCATAATGAAATTACCCAAGGTTAAAGATAAAGACAGAATCTTAAAAGCAGCGAGAGAAAAGGAGACAGTAACCTACAAAGGAGTTCCCATAAGACTCTATCAGCTGATTTCTCAAAAGAAACCCTACAGGCAAGAAGGGGCTGGAAAGAAGTATTCCAAGTCATGAAAGGCAAGGACCTACATCCAAGATGACTCTATCCAGCAAAGCTATCATTTAGAATGGAAGAGCAGATAAAGTGTTTCCCAAATAAGGTCAAGTTAAAGGAGTTCATCATCACAAGCCCTTATATATGAAATGTTAAAGGGATTTTTCTAAGAAAAAGAAGATGATCAAAACTATGAACAGTAAAATGACAACAAACTCACAACTATCAACAACTAAACCTAAAAAACAAACTAAACAAACTAGAACAGGAACACAATCACAGAAATGGAGGTCACATGGAGGGTTATCAGCTGGGAGGGGGAGAAGGGAGAGGGGGAAAAGGTACAGGGAATAAGAGGCATAAATGGTAGGTAGAAGATAGACAGGGGGAGGTTAAGAATAGCATAGGAAATGGAGAAGCCAAAGAACTACTATGTACTCTCCATAAACATGAGCTAAGGGGGAGAATGTTGGTGGGAGGGGGGATGCAGGGTGGAGGGGAATAAAGGGGAGAAAAAAATGGGACAACTGTAATAGTATAATCAGTAAAATATACTTTAAAACATCATTCTCATGGCTCTGACTACTTTCTCATTGTATTTCTATTATCAGCCCACTCGCTCCCTCTCCTGGAACTGTGAACTCTCGGTGAGAACCAACCATACCTTGTTCATCTTGTCCCCTTCCCATCCCAGGAAAGGCGCTGCGAACAGAACACAACCTGACAGTGTTTGCTGAATGAATCAATGAGCTTTCTCACCATCTCTCTCCAGCCACCCTGCTTGTCTTCCCTCTCTAAAGACAGCTAAGTCTGGTAGAGGAGGAAGGCACCCCAGAGGTGTTCAGGATGAGACATGGGGCCTGGAATTCCCCAACACTCAGGAAAGGGCCCCACCCTCCCCGCTGGAGACCAGTCCAAGAACACCAAGGCAGCCAGGTAGAAGCGAAGACTCGCAGAGATCTGGGAGGAGCAGTGTTTTTAGGTATGCTGTGTGCCCAGGACTCCTTGGCATCCACGTGCTGCCTCCTCAGAACACCTCGGAGATGGAACAAGGCCAGAGAATGGTGCACCCTTTGCAGGCCCCATCGAGCCTCGCTCATTCCGCAGATTCACTGGGCACCAGCCAAGGACCATGCAGCATTCCACAGTGAATACAGTGTGGCCCCTGCCCTCAAGGGGAATAGGATATACTCGAGAAGGCAGATGTCTAGGGTTCCAAGCAGAATGAAATATGGGCTGAGACTGAGGTATAAGCCAGAGTCCAGCATCAGGATGGACCCATATGGCATCACATGAGCGGGATCCCCTCTGTGCTGGGAAGGGTTTTGCAGAGAAGGCCCATTAGGAACCCCACATACCTCAATCCCACACACTGCTGAACCAGCCAGCGCTCTTGGTTCATAATCAGACTTTTTCCCTTCCTGTTCCTGGTAGGAAGGCTGATCAGACCTTAAATGCAGAGGCCTTTGTGGGCCCAATCGGGAAAGAGATTTACCTCTGGAACTCAGAGCTAGCACCAGAAGAGAGAACCAGGGGAGGGCCACCAAGCACTGCCAGCCTCCCATTACAGCTCCTCAATGCTCTGCACCCAGGCCTACCGTACTGCTCCACCCTAACTCCACACATCAGCTAACTATCTACCGCGGGTGGCTGCGGTCTGTTTGCATCCTCATTAGCTCCTCCTCGGAACCATGCTGTGGCGTGGGTGGGGCAGGGCTGGAATCCCCATCTTACAGGAGGGACAGAGAGGCCCAGTGACAGCCTCCAGCCCACAGCAGTGTCCCAGGCACCACGCCCGCTGGGGGGCAGTGTTGCCTGGGGCCCACAGACGGGTGTTCCCAGTTGGGCAGCCTCCTTGCAGTCTGCGAACTCCCTGCCATCCTTTCTAACGGGCCCTCCTTCTGGCCACAGAACAGAGAGGAGAAGAGCAAAAAGCTGAGGGTAGAGCTTTTAGAGCGGGCTTAGGAGAAAGAAAGGTAGAGGGGTTTGGTGCGCCACGCCTCAGGCAACGCTGGTGTTCCCAGGGCGGCCCTGCCCCTGGGGAGGAGGTGGAGAGAAAGGGCAGATGCAGCCAATCCCCTCCTGCGCCAGTTTTCCGGCAACGTCTCTGACAGCACAGGGGCACTGCTGCCGAGAGTGCCCACAGCCCCAGATTGGGTGGGCAGGTGGGAGTCCCGCAGGTGTTTCCTGTAGGAAAAGTGACTACCTACGCCCACTGTAGGAAAAGTGACTACCTACCTGGCCTCTGCCTCAAAGCCAGCTGTCACCTCCGGAGCCCTCTTCAGTGGCTCCAGTTCTTTTCCTTCAAGGGAGCTCAGTGACCCATCTCTCTCTCTCCGGATGCCCTCTTGTCCTAGCAAGATTCCCCAAGTGTCCTTGCAGGAAAGAGAGTGTCCCCCTTTGCCTGAACTTCTGTAAGTGCACTTATCCTACTGTCGCCATGGAAACAATAAATTATGGCCTCCTGATTTCAAGTCAGCCAGCTCCTCTGGGGCAGCAGGCTCACACCGCTGACATGCCCACCAGGTGACTCATGTCACTGCCACAGAAAGCCCGCGGCACAGCTGGCCTGGGTAAAGCCAGCAACCAGCCCCCCTGAGGACAACTGCTCCAGGGCAGGAGGCAGGCGCAGCACCTCCCCCCCAGGAACAGCTGCCGGCGTGCACGGCCCCTCTCAGCCCCTCGCAGGCATGCGCCGGCCCCTCTCAGGCTGAGCGAGGTTTGCGCACCCATCAGCCATTTCTGCCCGCACACAGCTTCGCAATTGAGAGCTGCTCGCCCTGCCCCCTCCCTCAGCAAGCATCCAGGGCGTGTCACATTCCCACCTTCACAGCCACCAAGAAGGGGGACCCTGAGCCAGGGCTGGATGGGGTTCCCAGCTCGCATTCCTCCAGGAGAAACACATCTTCATCCTCCAGAACCTTGTCCAAATAGCCTATTGCCTCCTCTTCCTCTTCCATGGCAGCCGGAGCCGCGGAGGGCAAACAGGAAGCAGGGTCCACGCAGCAGTGGCGGCGGCAGCAGCAGCAGCCGCCGTTGCCGCCGCCCGGGAGCGAGGCAGGCGGGCAGGGAGGGAAGAGCGTGCAGGGCAGGCCTAAACCAGCATGCTGGCCTCCCCGGAGTCAGTCCTGGCACCTGGCCACCGGTTCGCGATGAAAGGCTCCATTATGAACCTTTTCCTGCAGCCGCTTCCCAGCCCTCCTGAGCGCGGGGCTGCGGGCCCGCCTCGTGTGCGTCCTGCCCTGAAAAGGGGGAAGCGGGTCCTTCAGGGCAGCCCCGCGGGCCTCGGCCGCCTCTCGGCGGAGCCCCCCGCCGCCGCGGCCGCCGCGATGTCCGGGCTGTCAGCGTTGGAAGGCGCGCGGGCGGAGCAGGAGGCGCCCCTGCGCGGCCGCCGGGCCCTTCCTGCTGTGCGCGCGGGCCGGGCGCAGGAGGGGCCCCGCGCTCCCCGGCCGGCGCTCCCGAGGTGGGTCCCGGCGCCCCGCCGCCGCCGCCGCCGCCGCCGGCCCCGGCGATCCCGCCCTTTCTGGGCTCCGGGGTTCGCGTTTGCTATTAATACACAGGAAATGCACAACTTGACTTGCGAGGTGGAGCCGTTCCCTCTGTGGTCACCGGGCCAGCCGGCTGGCGGAGGCTTCTCGAGCGCGGAGGAGGGGCAAGGAGGCCGCAGACGGCAGGGCGCAAGGGGAGGTCGGCTTCCCAGAGACAGGCTTTATTTACAGCCCCTCTCCTGGGCCGGGCGGGAGCAGGCAGGGGGCGGGGCGGAGGAGCAGCTGCCCGCACAGCCTCGCGGACGACGGGGCCAACCTCGGTGTCACCTTGGAATCGCGATAAGCCTGAGTCCTCTTCTCACCTCTGCCTCAGGCTCTAACACCTTTGCGGAGGGGAGGCGAAAGCCTAGTGTGAAATCAGTTTCCAGCCCGGCCGGGGGTTGGGGGAACAAGCCTTTGTGCAAAGAAGGCCTGACATGCCTCACCCAACAGAAGCACAGGTGCTCTAAGTCAGGGTCTGCAGCAGGGCCACCTCGACGGTCTCTGTGCCACGTGCTGCTGAGATGGGCAACACCCCCGCCTTGGGGCTCTCATCCTTCAAGTGGGGCCTCGGCCCAACAGAGCCAGCCTCACAGTGCACACGACCCAGGACAAGGAGCATGCCCAGCCCTGCCCACCCCCAGCCTGCTTCCCTTGGCTGCTTCAACAGTTGCAAAGCCGAATCCACCCGGAGGGTAAGGGGCACATTCCGGTTGGAGATGTACATCCACCCACCCTCCTGGGGGAGGAGTTTGGGGCAGCACCCAGAAAAGCTTTCACAACACCTAGGGCAAAGGTTGCAAACTTAGGGGCCACGATGGTGTAGATAAGACCACAATCAGTGAAGCGAGCCAGGTGGGAACTGGGTGAACTCAGCTCCAGCTGATGGCTGCCAGGGGCAACGCAGGCTCGAGGTTGCCGTTGCCCCATTTTAGATTGTTCAAGAGAAGCTGGAAATGTGGATTCTTAGGTGATCTCTCTCGATTTTAAAATGACGGCAGGTAAATTACATTAAAAAAAAAAACACGGAGCAATCCATGATATCGCAATAACTAGGTACGGTGTCAGCTGCGTGCTGGAAATATTCAAGGGGAACACTTTGTCAAGTGTACGACTGTCTAACCACTATGTTGCACACCTGAAACCAACAGAAAATAATGTTGAAAGTAAAATGTAATGTAAAAAATAAAACAGGCCATGGCACGGTCCAAGTGAAACATTCGTCTGTGCACTGCATTAGGCCGCCGGCAAGGCTGCTGCCTTCTTGCAGCTGGTTGCCCCTTGAGAGAAGGCTGGCAGTTGGGAGGGCGTGGGGGTTCCCTGAATGAGGAAACCCACTCTGTCCCCTTTCCTCATTGGAATAAAATTCAACCTCACCCAGTAACAACCCAACACTTATTTTTGGAAACCTGTATAATAGGCACCACCAACTAGGTAGATCAAGTGAAAACTCAAGACTATGGGTCCACTCTGATGCCGGACTCTGGCTGGACTCCAAAGCTCCTGCTCCACTCAGGCCAACAACCTGCCCACCCCAATCTCCCAGCAGCCCCACAGGCCCCTCTCCAGCCAGGGATCCCCCTGTAACCGTCCTGGTGCTTCCACCTGCGAGCTGGACTCACAATTCTCTCTCCCCGTACACTGTTGCCTCAGACACTGTGGCTCTTAATGGAGCAGTGTCTGAGCTGCCCATCAATTTCTCGTGTGTGTCTACCACCGGCATCCTTATGCACGTCATATCCCCCGTCACGTGGCAACTGTGTGGCCACAGGAGGGGAAAGTCAAACTCTTTGGAACTCATTTGGAAATGCATTCCAAAGGAGGGTCAACCATGTAGCATCGTTGGCCCACCTGGTGTCATTGCCTCTCTCCTTCCCAGCGGGGACCTCAGCTGAACGCAGGGCCCTTGGCTGTGCCTCCAAGCTGGGTGGAGGCTTGAGGAGGAGAGAGGAGGGGAAAAGAAAAGAATGGACATGGTTTCTTATCCCGCCTCCTCCCCAAAGGCTGTGGATGTTCTAAGCTCTAGGTGGGGCTCCTGCCATTCTACTAGAGAAGAGAACCTATCCTCACCAGTGACAAGCTGCTCCCTGTCACCAAAACTGAAATAACAAGGGATTTGGAAGAGGCTCCCAGGGGCCCCAGGGCTGACAGGGTTCCACAGAGGCACGCCCCGCCCCATACCCTGCCTTCTCCCTCAGTCACTGGTTTTCCCCTCCCCTGCCCTCGCTGGGTTATAAATAGCCAGGGCACATCTGAAGAGCCCTTTCAGCCACAATTCCTCATTTGGTTTGGGCGGATGAGGCTGTTCCCAGGGCTTGGGAACAACCAGGCCTGGCACTCCCCAGGGCACAAGTGTGCCAGCCCAGGGCTCTGTGCCAATTTCTGTCTCCCATCCTACAGGCTCCAAGTGTATGGCATGGGCTGTGCCCACAAGTCAGACAAGCAGGTGGCATGGGAAAGGGGCCCTTCCTGTGTCCCTTTCCCCATCCAAAGGAGCAAGAGGTGCCTTAGAAGTCTCCTAGGGTATCCTCATCTCCGTTCCCCATGTCCCTCTTCAGCATGGTGAGATTGAGACCCACTTCTTCCCCAAGCCCTGAAGCCCCTCAGAAGCTGCTCTCTGAACATCCATGGCACCTCTACTCCAGCCCATCCCAGTCAGCTGGAAATTCCAGTGAGTAACGAGAATGTCCTTCCAGCTCCACCTCCAGCTCCACGGGGCACACTGACTGCACTCAGAGGCCCTCTGTCCTCCCTCCACCCCCCCCACCAACCCCCTGAGGGGAAGTGACTCACAAGTCCCAGTGATGCTCCCTCCCTTTTCCCTACAAATGCCCTGAGCCAGCCCTGGACCTGAGCTTCCTCCCCATGTCCACTACACTCCAGCTACTCCAGCCTGGCTCCTGATCCTCCTCTCCAGAGAGAAAGCCACTCCAAAGGTCCCTAGGTTGCCTTTTTCTAAAATCAGAGGCCTCCCTCTCTGTCCCTTGGCCTCTGCAGTTTGGACATTCTCAAATCCCTCAGCTTCTCCTGACCACTCTGGTTCAGGTTGGCTCTTCTTTCTCCCGCTTCCTATCGATGTGGAGTTGCCCCTTCAGGACCCAGGCCCCCATCCTCTGCTCTACTTTTAGAGAACTCGTCCTTATCATTCCTAGGCCAATGGTAGCACCTCCAACATCTTGCTCAGCTCCTAATATGTGGTGTCTGTGCTGTCAGCTAGATCTCCTCACTTGGAGTCCCATCCAGGCCCCTCAACTCCACATATGCAGACCAATCAACCCTTCCCCCTCCCTAAACCAGCTTCCCCTTCTGGCTTCTCCACTTCTGTTGGCAGCGTCTCCATCTGTGACTCTTCCTTCCCTCAGGCCCCACATCCCTTTTACCAAGTCCCTTTGCTTCTTCCTTCCTTTCTTTTCCAAAGCCACCACCCCAACCAAGGCTTGCAGCACCTCACACCTACACAACCACGATAATATTCCATTTTTGCCCCCTGTGTTTTCCTGTCCCTCTATCTGTTCGCTCATTTGCTCATTCGTACTCAGAGGGAAGGCCTGCCTGGCGTACAAGCACAAGAGAGCACATGATCAATCGTTGCCCCGCCCCCCTCAGGGGGTGAAGATCACATGGGACACAAGGCTGTGTCCGCACTGACCACCAGCACAGTGCGCAGGACTGAGGCACTAACTCTGCTGCAGAGGAAGAGCTTTATAGGAAGTGGCTTCTGAGCAGCATCTTGAAAGGGGAAGGGTTTCCAGGCAAAGGGAGAAAGGTGGGAAAGGAAACCCTTTTGTAAGGAACCCCAGGAAGCACGACTGGAGGACAGAAGAGAAGAGGGGCAGGTGAAGTACTTGGAGAAGCAGCTAGAACTACACCTTGTTGGAGAGTGAGGGGCCTGGCCACCCCCTGGGCAAGGAGAACTCACTAGGATACCGGCCACTCACCCAGCCCACGCTCTCAAAGCCACCGAGAGGTCGCCCTCCTCAGCCCCATGGCCGTCTCTCACACTCACTCTCCTTGCCCTCACTCCCTTACCCACTTAGTCAACAGGTATTTATTAACCGCACGCAGTGCACCAGGCACTGTGCTAGCGGCCACCAACAGGATGCCACGTCTACTTCCACGGAGCAGATGGTCTTGGGGACAGACCGACACTATGAGCCACAGCAGTGCCAGGAGAGGGGCGCAATCTCTGAACTCTGGCACTGAGGGGCAGCTCTTCCAGAAAGGAGACAGGCAAGTATCTGTCGCGTTTAAAACATTCACACCCTCTGACTCAGCGACTCCACTTTCAGGGGAGTTGGTTTAAGTGGATTATGGTATATCCATAAAATGAAATACTGCATATAATCATGAAGAAAAACGAGGGAGATCTTTAATTGCCAATATTCAAGATGTCCAGTCAATTAAGTAAAAGAAGAACAAACTGCATAACAATACCCACAGTAGGAAATACAATCCCACCTTACCTATAAACACATGTATACCTACATATAGATACATAGAGATGTAACATGTCACATGAAGAAAGGAGCCACAAAAAACATACAACTAACTCTTTAACAAAAGCTCTCTCTGTAGATGGGACTTGAGACTTTCACTTTCTATATTAGATATTTCTGTAAAGTTAGAATTTTCAGTGACGTAATCAGGGAAAATAAAGAAGTTAAAAAAAAGAAGTGGGGCAAGTGCTATGATTGGGCAAGCAGTGAGCTGGGGGCACAGACAGGAGCATCTCACAGAACAAGAGGGGGAAGGCAGTGCCATTAAAACTCACTGAAAAGCGAACGGGGGTTAGCCATGCCAGTGGGGGCTGCGGGGCAGACGAGACTGTGCAAAGCAAGATGGACCAGGGTCAGTCTGGGTGGAGAGTGTTACTCATTCATTCATTCATTCAAACAGGCGCTGAGCACCCGCCGAGTGCCAGGCACAGCTCTCAGCACTAGAATTCGCACTGAGCAAACGTCTCCTCGCAGTCTCCCTACAAAGCTGACGAAGCTCGCAGAGCTCACATTCCACTTGGGGGGTTGGTGATGAGGCCGCAGAGGTAGGTGGGGGTCAAGTGGTCAGGTCAGGCAGGGGCTCGACAGCGCCCCCCCCAGGACAGCGGGAAGGCAGGGAAGGGCTTCAAGCAGCGAGTGACACAACCGTTCTTCAGTGAGTCTCTGCTGCTGACATCAGGTTACTTTTTCTAAAACACTGCCCGCCCTGGGCCCAGCAGGAAGCCAAGTCGGCTTGGCTGGAATTCAGGTCTAGAAGCCCCTGGACTCTGGATCTGAATCCCCTCTCTGCCTCTGGCCAGCTGTGTGATCTGGGCAAGTCAGTCAGACTCTGTGGGCCTCGGTTTCCTCATCTGCACAGTGAGGACGATGATAGCACCAGCTCACCGGCTGCAGCGAGGACTGGTACACACAGGGCGGTGCCCGACGTGGCTTCGATGGCAGTGGTGGTAGGGGGCTGGGGGGTGTACAGAAGGGGGGATCCTAGCTACACTTCCCACCTCTTCCTGTAGGCCTAGTCCCCCCACCACACCAGACCACCCTCCTTTTCTTAAATCTCCAGAGATTTCCACATTCCAGAACTTACACCTTTATCTAGAATGTCCTTTCTGACCAGTGCCCAGGTAGAACACTACTCACTCTCTGAGGCTGCCTCCTCCATGCTCCCCTCCCTGATTCCCCCACCTGACCCCTAGGGTTATTGCACAGATGGTCTTGAAATAGAGGGATTATGTGTCTCTCTCACTGTGTGTGTGGCCGGGTGGTGGGATAAGGGGCAAGCCCCATTCATACTAATTCCCCACAGCATCCAGAACTGTATCTTGTAAAAAGTAGGTGCTCAGAAAATACTTAGTGAGTGGAAATAACCACGGAGGCTTATAGGGCGAGGCAAAGGGTCTCCCGAGAAGATAAACCAAGGATTCATGTTGGTTGGGTGGTTCTCATGAAAACAGGTCCCATGGTGTGGGCTCCTAGGGCTGAAGGGGACCCGAAGTCACAGTCCCACCAGAGACAGAATCTACCTTCAGTCAGCAACCTCTGCTTGAATCCCTCCGAGGCCTGGAAGCCAATTATCTGTCCCACCGCTAGACCATTCTAACACTTGAAATATTCTTAGCATTTACTCCAGTCTTTCCTCCTGGTAACTCTATTCTCATCCTGCCCTCTAGGACAACACGAGCTAGTTTTCTCTAATTCTAACTGGGTAATACTTTCACAACCTTCAAATGCAATGAGTAAAAAAGGGTGGACAGTAAGCAGGTCCCTTTCATTCCTGCTTAGACACCCTCCCCAGCATGTTAGCCTGCTAGGACCCTTTGTCTGTTGGCTCCCCTTAGCCCTAGGATTAGAAGCTGGCTTCTTTTCTTCTTTTTTTTTTAAAGATTTTATTTTTTTAAAAGATTTTATTTATTTATTTTTAGAGAGAGGGGAAAAGAGAGAGAAAGAAAGGGAGCGAAACATCAGTGTATGGTTGCCTCTCACACACTCCCCCACCACCGGAGACCTGGCCTGCAACGCAGGCATGTGCCCTGACTGGGAATAGAACTAGTGACCCTTTGGTTTGCAGGCCAGCACTCAGTCCACTGAGCCACACCAGCCAGGGCTAGAAACTGGTTTCACAGAAACCATCTAGGCAACCTGAATGCCTTGATTTACCTTCCCTAGGAGAGCCCCCACCTTGTCTCGTAAGCCTCCTGGGGTCATCGCCACTTGCTAAGTCTTTTCTGCATGCCTACCTTTTCCCACTTAGTAAATGCCTAATGTCCCCCCAAAGGACCTCTTATTCCCCCCCACCGGCCACCCCTGAGGGCTACTGTTCTAGATCCTCATGTTTCTAACCTCCTTCTAGACTGTGGTTCTCAACCAGGGGTGACCTAGCTCCCAAGGAGACATCTGGCAATGTCTGGAGACATTTCTGGGTTGTCACCACTGGGGTTTGCTACTGGCATCTAGAGGGCTGGGGCCGCAAAAGCTGCTGAACACCCACCCTACAGTGCACACCCAGGACAGTCCCCCACACCAGAGAATTAACTGGCCGTTTCCAGAGTGCAGGCTCCGCTCCAGACATGGTCCTGAGCCAGAAACCAGGCTCTGAGGAGGGGGGAGGTGAGCACTCACCAGTGCCCAATACAGCAGGCCAAGGGCCACTGTATTCCCCAGCACTTCCTCCTTCCTCCTCACGACCCTGGTGACACTGCAGCGTCCAGCAAGGTGGGCTTCAGGGGGACACCTTCACTGGGTGGGTGGGTGGGTGGGGGGGGGGAGTGGCGCATTGGAGGAGGGCAGATGATGGCCAAGTGGGAAATGGCTCCAGGTAACTCTAGCAACTGGGTCCTAGTGCCTCTCTTTCCCCTGAAGCCCCATGGTGGCACCCTCTCAAGGATGACCTCTGCCCCACAGGAACGCCCCTGGCAGCAGCGCCACTTCTGGTAGGACTGGGGCAGGGATGGGAAGGTCCAAGAGCAGCCAGAGCTGGGGGGCAGGAGCGGCTCGCGCAGAGTGAGGGATCTCTCTCACATCCTGGGAGAGATTCACATTCAGCCACCCACTGGGGAGCAGGTCTTCTGTGTGGTGCGACACTAGGTGTCTTCACAGCCAATGTGTCACTTGGTTCTCGCGGCAGCCTCTCATAGGAGGCATTTATGCTCATTTGCAGGAGAGGCGACCTAGACACTAGGGGGCGCCCAAAGTCACGCAGGCAGGGGGAGCCGACACGGGTGCTAAGGTTCCGGTCCTGGAGAGATGGCAGAGGATGGTGGTGACAAGTACCCCCAACACCCACCAGCTGTGGGGCCTTATGAGGGTTATGTGACCTCTTTGTTCCTTTGCTCCACATCTGTAAAAAGGGGGTCGTCCTGGTGCCCACCTCGCAGGGTTGTGGTGAGGACTTAAGGAGTCAGTATCTGCGAAGCGCTCTAACAGTGCCCAGCATTTAGTGAGTGCTGCGGAAGCGCTGCCACTCTTTCCCGTCCGCTCTCCGCCGCTCGGGCAGGGCGGTGAGGGGGCTGTGTGGCCCTCCATGTAGAAGAGACCAGTCCAAAGTCAAGGAGAACATCGTCCCAGCCAAAGAGAGCGCTAGCTCCCACTAGTGGAGAAACTAGGTGGCGATGGTGGAAAAGAGCCTGGGACAGGAGGCAGCCTGCTGACACCCTGCTCTCCGCCCTCCTGCACCCCCGCTGAGCATAAAGCCCAAAGGCCATCCAGCCTTTCGGGTCACCTGTGTGTGACCAAATACCCCAATGTGAAGACTTTCTTGGGGGCTTTCACAGCACTTGTTCCAGGGGCAATTTAACACGTGCTGGTGTGATTACGTGGGTCAGTCAGCTGACCGGTCCCACCCCAAAGACTCCAGGGCTCACAGGTCGAGAATGGGTCTTGTTGGGTGCACCTTCATACCCAGTGTCTGGCACCTGTGGGAGATCAGCAAACCTTCCCTGAGTAAGTGGTGTTCTGGACGCAGCCTGGCTGGCAGATGTGACCCCAGCACTCTGCAGGGAGAGGAGATCGCAGACAGGCGGGGCAGGCGACAGGTGTGCCCGCTTAGCCAGGTGTGCATCATCAGGGAAGGCCAGCTCTGAGCCAGCAGTGAAAGTGGGGATGGGCCACAGAGGAAGGGCCAGCTCTGGAGGGAGCTGAGGGTCACCACCAGGGCACTAA
Source organism: Macrotus californicus (assembly GCA_007922815.1). NCBI lineage: Eukaryota > Metazoa > Chordata > Mammalia > Chiroptera > Phyllostomidae > Macrotus > Macrotus californicus. Next base: position 16,237 of record VMDR010000674.1, on the reverse strand, counting down.
GTCTCCCCATTTACCTCCTTCTCCACTCACACAAGCTAAGGAACGCCCCAAGCCTTAGATTCTTCATCTACAACATGGGGGCTCCCCCTGTGGTTGGAGGAGTTAGGTGGCCATGAGGCCGGTGGGCGCCCTGAGCAGCACCTGGCACGTAGGAGGAGCCAGTTAGTCTTCTCTTGGCAGCGAGGGTCAAGGGTCCAGAAAGGGAAAAACAAGGAGCAAGGCTGCTAAGACAGGAGGTTGGTAACTTGAGGACCGTATGTCTCTGACTCCACCAGCAGCTGGAGACACCGAGAGGCATGAAGAGCACACACCAGCCCACCCCACTCAGGCCTCCCGCCCTTCCTGCCCCCTGGCCATCCCAGGGCTTCTCAGTTCCCTTCCACAAACACCAGGCGAGCAGCCCTCGGTGCCCGCCTGCCTGGGAGCTGCTGTCGGGGGCCATGGAGCTGTTCGGGGCTGTAGCCGAGTGAATTTCCCAGACAGCAAAGGACTCGGTGATGGGCTGTAAACGCTTCGCAAGGGAGGTGGCGTCTGAGCAGACCTGGCAGCGAACTCTGGTGTCAGAAAGAGCCGAGTTTGAACCTCTGGCCCCACTGGCTTGTCTGAGACAAATTAAGCCACCTCTCTGAGTCTCCGTTTCCTCAACTGTAAAAGGATGGTCACTGCACCTACCTACAGGGGCGTGGCTGGCCGTAAATGAGACAACCCAGGTAAAAGGCTCAGTGAAATCTAACTGTCCGTGATGGTGATGAGGAGGGAGGGGAGCGGGGGAAGAAGGGGAGGAAGATGAGGATGACAACGGTAATCATTTCAAAACTCCCCCGTCCTTATCTTTGGATTCTCTTACAAGCTATAGTCAGAGCCCCACCTTTCAGCCTTTTGTCAGACCCCCTTTGACCTGCTGTGAGTATCACAGGAACTGTAGAATGGCTTTGACATTGAGCAGCCCTAGCTGAAACGTATACAGACTTGACAAAGCGCCCTGCCTAACACCTTCTCACAGAAGCCTCGCAACAGCCATGTGAAGGCAGTAGGGAGAAGATTCTCAGTATCTTCACTTTAGAGATGAACAAGGCTGGAGCTCAGAGAGGGTGACTGGCATCCCTCAGGTCACACAGCCAGAAAGTGGCAGCGCTGAGACAACACCCAGCTTTTCTCGCTCCTTTGTGGCCCCTTTTTCTGCAACTCCCAAGGGGGTAAACAAGACTCCATGGCTCGTGGGGAGCAAGCTTTTGTATAAGGCCATGGTCCTAGCAGAGGCATGTCAGCTGAGATGGAGAGCCGCCCCTCCATCCCAGGACGAAAGAAAGCACGATCAGTTGAACGGAACCTCCTGTGGCCCTGGCCCTGCCGGGGAGCAGGGCTCTGCTCAGCCTGGGCTCGGGGAGGGTGAGGCATCTGCAGGGCAGGGCTTCAGGGTTCACGCTGATACCTTGGGAGAAGGGGTGCCGTGCTGGGGAGTGAAAAGTGTGTGCGGCCAGCACCACAGAGACCTGGCTTCATCCGGGCTCCCACACAGGGCAGGACTGACCCAACCCCAGAAAGGAGGCTGCTAAAGCAGATTCAGTCTCGTCCAGCCACCATGCATCAGTCCAGGCCCTTGCAATGTTCCCGGCCCCCCACTCCTCTGAAAGCTGGTGAGAAAAGTCTTCTGGGCCCCGGTCACCAAGGACTCAGTCCCCACACTGAGCTGCGCCCAATGCTTCGGGCCTCACCTGAGCTAGGCACGCCAGTCTATCCCCTCAGGTGTTAGTCCTATTCAGAGATGGGAAAGCTGAGGCTCAGAGGGGTTTTGACGCTCCTCCTACATCTCACAGCTAGAGGGCGCAGACGTGCATCTATCCAAAGCTCATGTTCCTTCCGTTCTCTGGGCTCCTGGAAGAGTAAAACTGTGGGTTTCATTTTATGAGTCAACCTGACTGTGCCACAGGTGCCCAGACATCTGAACAAAATTATTCACGGCGTGTCTGTGAGCGTGTTTCTGGGTGGAGAGGAACATTTGACTCAGTTGACTGAGTAAAGCAGATTTCCCTTCCTAAGGTGGGTGGGCCTCATCTGATCAGCGAGCTGAGTAGAACAAACAGTCTGCTGAGTAAGCAAACTCCTCTTGCCTGACTGTTGAGCTGGGATGCGGGTCTTTTCCAGCCTTCAGACGCAGACTAAACATCAGCTCTTCCTGCATCTCGAGCCTGCTGGCTTTCTCGTCTGAAAGACCGCCGGCTCTGCTGGTCCCAGACTCAGACTAGAACTATAGCTCAGCTTTCCTGGGTCTCTGGTTTGCTGGCTGTAGACCTTGGCATTTCTCAGCCTCCATAATTAAGTCAATTCCTTATGATAAATCTCTCTCTTTATATACATATACACATGCATATCCACATTCTATAGCTCTGGAGAATCCTGACTAATACAAAGACCAACCCTTGGGCTCCTAGGCACGAGATGCTGCATATTTGGGTGTGGAAGCCCAACTGCCAGAGGCCAGATATCTAAATATCTAGAACAATTGTCCAATTTGGTCTAAAAGTCCCCTTGGTTCCCCAAGGCCCCAACAGGAAGCCCAGCAGGGTAGGGACCTGGCTGGCCATACAAGCAGAGCCAAATAGCAGAAACCTTGGCTTGCTTGCTTTCTCTTCCCCTTCCTTCTTCCTCCTTTATTATTCTTCTTCTTCCTCATCTTTCTTCTTCTAACTAAAACTGCTCCCCAAGTACTCAGGAAGAGTACCTTCCAGCACCCCAATGTAAACACCAATACTCATTGTGTCCACTAGATGGAGCTAGTGACACACTGGAAAGGGCGAAAATTCAACTCCAGGAGGGAAGGTGGGGAGGCAGGGGGTGCATTGGTCTGGAATCTTCGCTGAGATTCCCCAAGCTGGATAAACGCTTCCCGCCTGTGCCCTGCATGACTTCTAGCCAATGGTGTTAAACTCAGTCCTCAAGTTCCCAAGCACTTTAGTCAGTTGTCACTGTAGCATCTCTGGACTTCAAAGTCCTCAAACCAAGTTATTCCCTCATGCGTCGCCAGGCAAAGTGGGCAACCACAAACCAATGTCAGTCGCTGCCCTGAGGCCTAGGCGCTCCTGGCAGGGGCACCTCTCCAATACAGCTGCGACCTGTGTCACCAGAGAGTGAGAGCACCTGACAGCATCTTTCCCCCAGGGAATCTAAACATCAGTGCACCCCAGCAGGGCGGTCACAGGATGAGGGAAGGAACCGGGACAGGAAGCAAGGAGGAAGGCAGAGAGGCAAGAAGAGAACGGCAAAGACGCTCTTTCTCTTCAGCGAGAGGCTCTATTTGACCATACGTTCTCAACTCTCAGCCAGCAAGCACCCTGGCCCCGTGCTGTGTCCTACCTAGAATCTTCCTCTACCTGCTCATAGCGCGGTAATAGCCGAGTGCCCCAGGGGGGTCTCTGAGCACTGTTACGAGGAGAGACCTAAAGGCAGAGGTGGGAGGCCAGAGTCTTCTTGCTTTCCCTGTTGACCTCAGTTCAGGTCCCAGAATACTCTCCCCTCCACCAAGACCAAATCTTGCCCTGTATGTCCAAGATGGCTGTCCCTCACCTGCCACCTTTCCTAGGACCGCAAAGCAACACACCAGAATGCTGGTGGTGGGGGGCCTGGGCCTGACTAACACCCTCCACATCCCCTCTACCTCTCACCTGCCCCCACCATCCCTTCCCAAACTTTCACTGCCTGGCAGCCGGCTGAGCTCTGCCTCCATTGCCATGGCAACAATGTGGCTTTCCCCAAGTGGGAAGCTGGTTGCCAAGGCCCTTGTTGCCAGAGGCTATAACAGCCACCCTGGTGTGAGAAGAGGGGGTAAGAGCTCAGCAGAGGGGTGGAGGGTGGCCAAGGAGGCTGGAAAGAAAGGAAGCAGGGGGTTCTCAAGAAATGGTAGAGTCCAGGTAGCACTCCCTGGCTGGAAGGGGGGGGGAGGCCGGGGTGCTGGCCGCTGTAGGAGGGGAACAAGTACCTCACAGCATCTCAGTGATGGCTCCTTGGGGGTATCAGAGGGAAGAAAGGAGTCCCCCCACAAAACACACCTGGAGAAGCCCTCCACCCAGGAGGACCAGGCACTCCAAGCACCCCCCCTCCCCAAATGGAGGCATAGCTTTGATTCTCCCCAACTTCAGAAAAACAGCCCCAGGAATTTCTGCCTCGCTTGCTCACGTCTCAGATGCATGTGCGCAAGCTAGGCCCAGAGAGAGCCGGTCCCTGTGGTCAGGAACAGCATTAATTACAAGGATGGCAAACCTCTACTCATTTCCGCCCCCCTGGTTTGTCTCAGAGAACAGACTTATTAGTCCCTGTGAAATGCTTCTGTTTGGAACGCAGCTCCCATCTGTCGACGAGAGTTGAGGTGGACACCGTGAGAGATTGTTCCTTCCCAGATGAGGGCTGGATGGGGGTCCCTGGCCCTCGGGAATGCTACAGACGCAGCTCGCACCACCCCACGGCAGCACCGAGGCCAGCCATGGTGTGCTGAGTTGGCATTTGTCCATTTACAGCCACAGGTCACATATGCAGCCACAGCCAGTCTAGGCCCAGAGAGAAGAGCCTGTTTCCCCCCCAAGGCCCTGTCCTGCTAGAGGTGCTGAAAGAGGAGGCGAGGGTGACCAGCAGGCAGGGGGACAGATGGCTGGTAAAGGAGCAGGGAGAGCAGCAGGTGGGGTGGGAGGGGAGCTAGGCTGAGAGGGGTCCAGGACTAGAAAGAGCTGAAGAGGAGACCCAAAACAGCCAGGTCCAAATTTCCCCAGTCCTGCTGCTTCCTCCTCTCCCTCTCACCCCCGTAGAATCCCAAGCAGAACCTGGCCCATGACACCCATGCCTGTCTACCCCCACCCCAAAAGCCCCCTCTTCCCAAACCCAGAAGGAAAAGCAGGTGTACCTACCCCAGGTGCCAGCCCTTCAGGTGGGGTGGGGGAGATGCTCTCCCCGCTGCCCTGGCTGCGGGCACTGAGCTGGGGCGACATGGTGGGCGACTCGTCAATGTACGGCATGGTCTCGGAGCCCTCCGGGGGTCCCTTCTGCTCCTCATTCCCCTCGCCGTCGTAGTCGTCTGCCCCGTAGCTGAAGTCTGAGACAAGGAACAAGAAAGGCCACTGAGAGTCCTCCACGAGGGCTGCCAGGGACTGGTAGCGCAGTGGGCGCCGGCGGCGGCCCCCGGCTGCCATGGTCCTGGCAGCAGCATCCACGGCCTGGCCCAGGCGGGGGCTGCGCAGGGGGCCGGGGAGGAGCGGCTTCTCCGTTGCTACCCGCTTAATAGCGTGTCAGTTGCGTGTTTCGAGCTGTTGTTTCCTTTGCCTCCTGCCTAATTCCAAGTCTAAAAATTAACAGCGGGAGCAGCAGGCAGGACACTTCCAACTCTCCTCTCTGAGTCACCATTTTGCTTTTTATAGGGAATAAGGAGGTGGGGGCGGGCCAAGCGATGTCACTTCCTGAGCCCCTCCTCCTGGGCTACCGTTTATACACTGAGCCGGATCCCTGGGTGAGGGAGGCAGAGCAGGTTTCTTCAGGGTAGGGGGTTGAGGAACAGCACCCAGGGGAGCCCTAACCCCTCCAAACAAGGCCTCGTGCAGGACGGGGCCCAAAGCTGGCAGAGCGTGGGTGAGAAGGCGGCGCTGAGGCCTGGCAGGGACACGATTGAACAGACTCCTCAGAAGCCAGCACTTACATCTGTAATTCCAGTGTAGGCTTCCCTTGGAGAAGGAGAGAAGAAAAGGCTGTAGGGAAGTCGAGCTGCTGTTAGCCCCCTTGGCTGCCAGCGCCCCTCAGGCCCCAGCGCCCACACACAGATACCCCACCCCTTCCCTGGGACAGCGGGGCAGCACTTCAAAAAGGTCCCTGGTCAAACCCCACCAGTGGGGGTCTCTCCTGCCACCCCCTCCCACGCCCTCTCAACCCAGCCCCGGGCTGGACCTGACCCATCATCCACTCCGATATTACTTCTTCCAGGGTGCCCTCCCTGGCGTCCCAGCTCAGAACTCTACAGCCCGTGGCCTTCTAGTGCCCCTGTTGGTCCTGCCCATTTGTCCCTAAGCCCCTGGGGGCAGGAATTGGGCGTCTCAGTCGTCACTGGGTGCCCACGGGCCAACACGCAGCAGGACCTTGGGAAACGGGTGTGGAGGGAATGAATGAGCAGAGGAATGCACCGCCCCTGTCAGGTCTGAGGACTGAGCCAAATTCTCCGCTGGAGCCTGGCTCCTCCTCCTCTGTCACAACACACCAGCCTGAGAATGGTGTCAACAGGTCACCAGGGCGCCTGGCCACAGCCACACTCGGTGCAATCTGGCCCTTTGGCAGCCAAGAGCTTCCCTCAGTCGCGGTGCCTGCTCCCGCAGACTTCCCCTCCAGTCCGTGCTGACAGCCCATTAAGCTGTCAGGGACACGACCGCTTCTTTTTCCCAGGACAGGCACACACGTGAAGAACCACGGCATCTAGCGATCCAGTCACTGAGCTGTGTGCGTGCTGTGTGCCCGGGAGATACGGTCCACTGCTCCAGAGGACACAGGGCCTACGTCTGAGGCTGGGGGTGAGACAGGGAGTGAGCCAACTCTGCTATTTCCAGGGACTGGAAGAAGAAAGAGGAGCCGCAGCATCCAGTCTGCCCAAGTCTGGCACCACTGGGAAGGGAGCCTGGTTGTTTTCTGAGACCTACTCACTTTGGAAAAGCACAAGGAGGAAATGAAACATCACGTAACCTGCCATCTCTCCTCCAAGAGCCTCCCGGCTGCCCTGTTTCTCCCGGAGTCAAGGCCCGGAGTGTCAGCTGTGATGATCCCTAGATCAGAGTCCAGCAGGCCACATGGATTCTCCTATATACTGACCAATTCCCAGGGGTCACAGGACCAGATCCCTCACTCCCAAGACCTTTCCCAAGGGTAGAAGGCACAACAGGGAAGGTGGCATGGCTCGCCTCCACCGCACAGCCTGGAGTTGGCTGGGTCCCAGCAGGGCAGGACGGTCTCTGCCAGCCTCTCTCCCTGTGTGCACGATCCCGCCTTATCAGAGTGGTGGCTGTGGACCAGCGTCTCCTATTCCTCTCAACCGAGCCACTTCCGTGAGGCTGTTCCTACTATCCCAGACTGGCAGGTCACTGAGTCTCAGAGAGACTCATACAGAGAGGATCTGAACCCAGGTCTGTCTCCGGATGCCAACATTTTCCCTCTGAATATCACTAACCTTCCAGAGAAATCTTCTATAGCCCTCCTTGTCAGGGGAGGCTGACCACAGAGGAAAGTGAGGGATGGCTGAGAGACAGAGGTGCTAGCCACAGGAGGGGGAGGCACAGGAGTAGAGGAAAGTGCCCACAGAACTCTGCACATGTTCCTAGACACTTTCCCTTTCATTCCACCCTTCATAAGGCCCTGAAAGCCCAGGAAGTCAGAGAGACCCAGGAGACCCCTACCAGGCAAAGGGATACGGAAAAGACCGAGAAACCAACCCTCAGTGAGGAAGAAACCCTGGGGACACGGGAGGATGGACATCTGCTAAGCACGGGCTTCAGCTGGTGAGAGACCATGGACAGGAATGCCGAGTGGACTGTGGCTTGGCCACCAGGTCTTGAAAGAAAGAAGGCAGAGGAGGCTGCTGACAGCCCACGTCCAGTTCCCCTTCTTGTAACATAAGCCTCATTATGTGTAGAGTGGCCGTGTGCCCAGTGGCCAGCTAAAAGACTACTTTTCCTAGTGGTGTGGGCCATAGCGTTAAGTTCTGGCCAATGAGATGTGTGGAACTTTGAGAAGTGCTGCTAAAAGAGATTGTTTCAGCTGAAAGGTATGTTTGTTTTGTTTGTTTTTGGCCCTCTTCATGCTTCCTCCTCTGTTGTCAGTTTGGTTTGGAAAGTAGATGGAATGGCTGGAGCTCCAGCAACCACATTAAACCATGAGGGGAGAGAAGCCAGTACTAGAGATAGCTGAAGTGAAAGCTAGGAGCCTGGGCCGTACCACCCTGGGACTGTCTACCTCTGGACTTCTTTTACATGAGAGAAAAAAATGCCTGTTACTTAAACCACTGTTATTTAGTTGTTGTCGGAGTTTTTTTTAATCCTCACCTGAGAACTTCTTTTTTTCCATTGGTTTTAGAGAGAAAGGAAGGGAGAGAGAGAAACACTGATTCAAGACAGAAGCATCCACTGGCTGCCTCCTACACATGCCCAGACCAGGGATCATACTTTCCGGACCAGGGATCAAACCCACAACCTAGGTATATACCCTGACGGAGAATCGAACCTACAACCTTTCAGCCACGGGACGATGCTCCAAACAACTGAGCCACACAGGCCAGGACCACTGTTACTTAATTTTTTTCAGTCACATGCAGTCAGACCTAATTGTTACTGATCCAGATGGTTTTCCTTGACATTCTGCCTGGGTGCTTTTCCTACTGCCCTCACCATTCCTTCTAAGTTTCTTTGGTGGAATCCTCTGTCTTTGCCCACCCTTTACAAGGTGATATTCTTTAGGTATCCTTAAAACAGAATATAGCTCAGCAACAAAAGAGACAAACCACGGACACATGCAACAACCGAAGTGAGTCTCACAGATGCCTACGGGCTCTCATACTAAGTGAAAGAAGCCAGATGCAAAAGGGCGTATCCTATATGGTCCCACCTATACGAAGTTCTCAAACAGACAAAAATAACCTATGGTTGAAAAAAAATAAATAAAAATAGTGGTTGCCTCTGGAAGTGGGGCAGGAACAGGAGTTGACTATGAGGGGCACAGGGAATCTTCTGGGGTGATGGAAGTGTTCTGTGCCTTGACACGGACTTGGGGTGCACAGGTGGATTAATTCATCAAATAGCACACTTAAGATTTGCGCACTTCACTAGCTATTGAGCTCCAGGTAATGACACGCATGCTTACGTGCTGAAGTAAAGTGTCGAGATGCCGGCAACTTACTCTGAAACACGTTAAAAAATAAGATGGGTTGATGATGTTCAGGGGGATGGATAGACAGATGTGTGATCAAGCAAGTACAGAAAAATGATAATTACAGACTCTTGACGATGGGTACACGTGGGTGTGCACTGTACAATTCTTTAAACTTTTATGTGTTTAAAATTTTTCATAAAAAAATGATGGGAAAAAATCAGTGTTCTCCAGGCTTCTGTTACCTCTCACTTTGCTCCCCCTCCCAAATCTTATTTACATTCCAGGGTAAGGTGTGGGCTGCAGGCCTATCTCTCTGATTGTTTCCTGAACATTCTCCGCCTTCTATGCCAGATCGCTCAGGTTGGAAACCTAGGAGCCGTTTCAGATTCTTCCCTCTTCCTGCTCCTCGTCTCCTACATCCTGAACTATCCCTGCTCCCCATCCTGCCCTACACCCTCACTGACTCTCAGGAGGACAATTCCAACACTCTCTCCCCTGTTCAAAATTTAACAGTCCTGCATTCACTTCAAGGTACAGTCCAAACGCCTCAGTTCAAGGCCCTTCACGGTCACCCAACTTTACCTTTACAGGGTCATATTCTGCTGCCCTGTAATATCAGACATTTCCTAGGTCCTTGTAATGGGCTGAGTAGTAGCCCCACAAATCCTAACCTTGGTACCTGTGAATGTAACTTTACTTGGGAAGAGATCTTTGCAGATGTATTAAGGTAAGCATCTCGAGATGAGATTATCCTAGGTTAACTGAGTGGGTCCTAAATCTGATGATGTGTCCTTGGAGGAAACAGAAGAGGAGAAAACGCGGACACAGAAGGAGGCCGTGTGAAGATGGAGACGGACACTGGAGTCATGCGTGGAGTCCTCAGACCCTGGAAGATGCAAGCAAGAGCTCTAACCCCCTGTAGCCTTGGCCAGGAGCGCGACCTTGCAAACACTGTGAATTCACTCCGGCCTCCAGACTGAGAAAATAAATTCCTCTTGTTTCAGGCTGCGAGGTTTGTGATTCTCTTTTTCCATGGCAGCCCTATGAAATTAATGCAGCCCCCAAACATACAACACTGTTTCCCACCTCTGGACCTTTGCACATGCTGTTCCCCTGTTTGAAACACCCTCTTCACCCCTGTCCACCCAGTGAAATCCCATTTAGCCTGCAAACCCAGCTCAGCTGCAGCCTTCTCCTGAACATATAAAGCACTTTTGCAAGTCAACGAGAAAAGGACGAATACCTCAACTTTCTAAATGAGTTAAGAGAAATGAACAGAACATTTAAAAAAAGAACTACAAGTGCCCAAATGCAAACTTGTTTTTTTGCAATTCTTCTATCAAATCGGCAAGGATTTTAAAAAATGCCCAGAGTTGTCAGGAACAGGCACTCTCAGAAACTCTTGGAGGGCACGTGTAACTGCCACAACTTTTCTGGAGTCAATTTGGCAACTGGCATCAAAACTTTAATAGTTGGTGCAGCTTGCCCTGGCTGGGTAGCTCATTGGCTACAGCATCACCCCAATATGCCAAGGGTGTGGGTCTGATCCTTGGTCAGGACACATATAAGAATCAACCAATGAATTCATGAATAAGTGGAACAACAAATTTATGTTTCTCTCTCAAATCAATCAATAATTTTTTTTAATTGTTGGTACAGCTTCTTACCCAGCACCATCCAAGACTGTGTCCTAAGAAATTAATTCTAAATGTACATAATAATAGAGTTAAAAGATTATTCATCACAGGGCTGTTCATGATTGTGAAATATTAAAAACAACCTAAATGATTAATCACAGGGAATTGGTTGAGTAAATTATGGTATATCTCCAAGATGTACGACTATGTAGCCATTAAAAATGATATGGATGATGTATATCATCTTACTAAGTGAAAAAGGAAATTAATAATAGTATGTACAGAATGACATTATGTTTGAAAGAAAGAAAAATGTCTGTCTGTGCATAGAATAAAGCCTGCAATGCAACAACACAAAGCAGTTATAAAACATCCAGCCCTGACTGTTGTGGCTCAGTGGGTTGGGCATCTAGCTGCAAGCAGAAAGGTCACTGGTTCGATTCCCGGTCAGGGCACACACCTGGGTTGCAGGCCGGGTAACTGGTTGGGGGTATCCAAGAAGCAACCAATCAATGTTTCTCTCCTTTTCTCTCTCCCTTCTGCTCTCGCTAAAAATAAATAAATAAAATCTTTTTTTAAAAAGGCATTCAGATTCTAGGAAGTCAAGAAAAATTAATACATGCTCTTTTCTTTCTAGGACACTAGAAGACACTGCATGTCTCCTGCTCAATGCCCATCCCTCCTTCTTCCTTGCTTACTTTACCCTGGCTTTCTGTGAGATGGCACTGGACCTGGTCCCAGGCAAGAACCCACTTTCTCTGCCTCTCTCACCATCAGGAGAGGCTATTTGACATCATTCTGACCAATGAGACCAAGTGAAGTAGAATGGGACCTTTTGCTCTGCTAGTTAAAAAAAGACTTCTTGCCATGAACTCAGATAGGATGACCGGAGCCGCCGTGGCCACAGCGCTGCCACGAAACAATCAAGAAAGAACAGAGACATCCCCCTGACGCTGTGAGGTGCTGAGCCACACTACAAACAGCTGGCCTCTTTTTTTGCTAAGTGGGCAATATAAGCTCATACATGATGGGTTTTCTGCCACTTACAATGAACACATTTCCATGTGATACCCTCACAGCCAGGGAGAGAAAGGCAGATGGATAAGCAATAAACACCCTAGACGCTATGACAGCAGTAGTTGATCAGTGAGGCAGAGGTGGGGAGGCAGGCAACAGTGTGGGTGAGGGGACGGCTGGAAGGGCCTGGGTGACACTGAAGGGAGCTGGTTTATCACTGTGGCTTAGAGCAAGGATGCCGGGCACACAGCTGGCGTTCCAGTCCCGGCGCCACCACTTTCTAACCTCTCTGTGCTCAGAAGGGTACCTGGCACAGGGCAGCCTCTTATAAACGGACCGCGAGTGGTGACCCCAACAAGCGAGAAAGAGGATGATGGAGAGACTGAGTGCTCAGGCTCCGGCGAAGACTGAGCCGGGGAGCGCACACAGGGCACTTAGCACACAGTAAGCACCTAACACCTCTCAGCTGCTGTTATTAATGTTACTAATTGAATCTTGAAAGATGTGTGGGTGCTTGCCAGGCAGATGGGGGACATGAGCAGAGTTCTAGGCAACAAGGAGGCTTGGCAAAGGCACAAAGTATGAAGCAGCAGGGCCCCTTAAGGGGGCTATAAATAGCCCAGCATGGCTAGAACACTGAGTGAGCAGGAGGGTGAGGGGGCAGAGAGTGCTGGAGAAGTGGGCACACCGAGGGCCTCCCGAGCCAGGCTAAGAGTTAGGCAGGACCCAGTGGGGACCACTGATCTGGGCCATACCCGCTGCAGAGTCCTGCCAGTTGCCAAATATCTCTACCTTCAGATAATTCCTCCTGATGCACATCTTCCTCTATTGAGTTGCAATGCAGGCAGACTCCTGTGACCTCCAGATCTCCCGGAGTCACCAGACCGGGACCACATGTGAACACAGGGTTAACTATTCCAAGCCTGTAATGGATGGAGCCCATGCCAGATGACAGGACATGAGCCAATCAGTGACAGGCTGGGGGGACATGCTCTTTTACGCCGTGTGGAGAGCTGGCCTGTGGAAGGTAGGCTCAAACACCAATGACCGGCCCTCATCTCTACCATCTTAAGCTCTGGCAGGCCCAAGGGGGAGAAAGGGGTGCCGGACAGCTGGAGGCACACAGATGTCAAGCTGTTTACAACCTTCCCCTGATACCGTCTGGCACCAGTGACCAAAGGACACAGCCAGAATACATCCTGGTACCCCCACCCCACCCCCAACAGACGTCGAGGGCCATTTGGGGGATCTTTCCAACCTCTTCTTGGACACTCTTAAGAACCTGTCAATGCAGAATAAAGTTCTGGATATGGAATAGTCCTGTCCTCCCTACAGGGGTGGTACAAAGGATGGAATTAGGTGGTAACTTATTTTCTGCTCTAGAACTGGCGATGGCAGTGAGGGAGGGAAGCCTTGGGAGAACAGCTGAGGGATGCCCAGGCCTGAGCATCATTCCCATGGAAGTAGCATTAAAAGTCTTCAGAGAACATCAGCCCTGGCTGGTGTAGCTCAGTGGATTGAGTGTGGGCCTGCAAACCAAAGGGTCACTGGTTTGGTTCCCAGTCAGGGCACATGCCTGGGTTGTGGGCCAGGTCCCCAGTGAGGGACACATACAAGGCACCCACACATTGATGTTTCTCTCCCTCTCTTTCTCTTTCCCTTCCTCTCTCTCTAAAAATAAATAAATAAAATATTTTTTAAAAAAAAAGTCTTTAGAGAACATCAAAATTCTCCGTATGCCACACGCTGCATTGGGGTGACAGAGCAACCAGGCACAGACTCCGCTCCTGCCCCCTGGGCTCTCCCCGCGTGGCCTCATGCACAGTCACTGCCCTTCTGACCACGCCAAGCACTGGGCTGTGCCTCGTCTCACCCTCAGAACCCTGGTGCCGGCCAACCCCCCCCCCCAGACGTCACGCTGAGCAAAAGGGACCGGACACAGAAAGCAGGAGCTGTGGGACTGCAGTTGTGTGAAGTCCCAGAACAGACAGAACAAATGGCAGGGGTTCCCAGGGGTTGGGCGGCAGGAGGCAGTGAATGGTGACTGGGAAGGGGTATCCGGGAACTTTCTGGAGTGCAGGAGATGTTCTGTATCTCGATCTGGATTGTGGATAGACGAGTAGGCCCGTGTAAAAGTTCATTAAGCTATATGCTTCACATTGATGAACTTTAAAAACTTTAAAAAAAATGTAAAACCAAGTAAGCACTACCATTCCGAGGAAGCAGAGGCATGGGGAGTTAAGTCACTTGCCCCAGGTCTAGCAGCTCCGTGGGGAATCGGGCCGGGCACAGCTAGTATGACTCCAGACCTGCCCTTTACCCAGCTCAAGGTGGGGCGTGTACAAGCAGAACAAACCACACAGGCGGGTTGTTCTAAGAAAGAAGCAGCCCGTGTCAAGTCTGGAGGAGAAAGAGGCCCCCTGGCTGAGGCTGTGAGTGGGACTCGGAGCGGAGGGAGGAAGAGTCCAGCCCCAGCCTGGGGCAGTGCTGCACACGAGTGGGGTCGGGCTGAGCCCTTCCGTGTCACCAGCGGGCTGGCTCTGAGTCTCTCTGTCTTTGGTTTCTTCTTCTTGAGACAATAATGCCCATGTCGCAGGCTGGTTGTGAGATAACATTAAATAACATCACGCAGGTTAAACAGCCTGGGCAGCCTCTGCCAGAACAGCCCTCAACAGAGGCCACACTGAAGGAACAAGAGAGCGGACACCCCTGGCTGGGGCCCATGACCCCAGCTGACCACTGGGAGCCCCTCAGTGGTAGGAGCCCCTCCATGAGGATGAGCATCTTTCCCATGGACAAGCCACCCCCCCCCTCTAGCACCCTCTGCTCTAGGAAGGATGAAAGAGGAAGTGGGGAGCGAGGACAGCATGGGGCGCACAGGCTTCGAGTCAGACTCAGGTTCCAATCCCAGGATCACCACTTGCCCTGTGACCTCGGGCAAGCTACTTAACCTTCCAGAGGTTCAGTTTCCCCATCTATAAAATGGGGCTAACACATAAGGACTATACCTTATGAGATTTGTTGTGGGTTTGCAAAGAGAAAAAGTACATGCAATGCAAGGCACCTGGCTCAGGGCCAGTGCTAAATAAACAGTGGCTATCATCCTTATTACTACCCTGGTCCTTTTCCTGAGCTGTAAGTGCCCTCAGGGATCTCCTAGTCCTTGAAAAACAAAGAACAAAAAACAAAACCAAGGTTTTAGAAACAGACGACTGGGCCAGGCCCCGGCAGGCCTTCCTCCCTCAGCAACTCAGTTACTCGCTGGTCGGCCTACATCCACTAGGCGCTGCCTCCAGGCCCCTGAAATAGCTGCAAACTTAAACTTGAAGACACCAGTTCCAACCTCTGCTGCACACTGGAATCCCCTGGGGAGGGTGGGAGCTGCTGGTATCCGGCCCTCAACCCAGAGATCCGCATTGCATCGGTGTGGGGTGGCGGGGGCAACAGGGCTGCGGAAAGCTCCCTGGATGACGCCGATACGCGTCGTAAAGCTGAAAACCACCAGTTTATGCCAAGCACCTTGAGGTCGAATGGAACTGCGCTCTGAAACAGCCGGGGAGGCCCCATCTGCCGGACTACGTGAGAGGCACAGGAGAGGTTTCTTGTAAGAGGCAGGGTTTGAATTAAGTCTCGAGGACTTGGAGGTTTGCCTGGGAGGAGGCAAGGAGGTGGGCGGAAAGGGCCTTACTTTGACTGTAAACGTGGGCAGGCAGGGAGGGCAGCTCCTGTCCCATTCATGCTGAGTCCTCAGCCTTGGCCTACAGCAGGCGCCTGGACTACAGGATGGCCTCTCCTGTCCCTGAGACCTTCGGGTGGGCCTGGAGCAAGAAAATGAGCCCAGCAAAGGGACAACTGGAAGACAGGGCAGCGATGACGCAACTGCTCATTCCTACAGGTGCGGATGAAGACTCGCGAAGCGGGAGCGCTCGGTTCTGGCTCCGCCCCCGCTGCTGGGAGGTGACTCAGGGCCCCCAGCCGCCGCGGTGCTCAGCCTCTCTGGTTGCCATGGACACACGACCGCCACTCCACCTCCAGGTTCCCTGGGGGAGGGAGGCACAGACCGTGGCCTCCAGGAAAAGCCCGGGCTCCAAAGTCTGAGACAAAGGAATCCTAGGTCTTGGATATCTGCATCAGGGACAGAAGAGGCGAGAGGACGGGGGCCTGCCAGTGGGCCGGGGCTGAGAAGGGAGGGTGGCTGCGTCAGGGTCCAAGCTCAGAGGGGAATCAGGATCGCCATGGTCTGCACCATGTTTTACAGTTCCCCCCGCAAGCCCACGCCTGGGATCTCATTTCATCCTCACAACCCAGGGAGGATGTGGGAGTAGAAATTACTCTCCCACTTTACACAGGGGGAAACTGAAGCTCAAAACTGCTCTGGGTCCCGTCCTCGGCCATCCAGCTAATAAACAACTGAGCCACAACTTAAAGCCTGCTCTTTGGACCAAGTCCACTGCGTGTGGTACCTTGACATCATCTCCCACCCGGCAAGAGGAGCCTGAAAGTCCCAATTACTCTGTAGGAAAAGTAGTTACATGCCCACTAAATATATAGGAATACTGGTGCAAATAGCCAGATGACCTTGCCAGAACAGACAAAAAAGTTTACTTCACGTGTAAATAAGCAATAGTCAATTATTCCACAAACATCTCCTCATCATATTACATGCCAGACAGAGTGACAGGAACAGACCCCAAGCAAGACTC
>VMDR010000673.1:161680-191402 GCA_007922815.1 Macrotus californicus | reverse complement strand
ATTGCTACTAAAATAGATATGCTATAATTATCATAGTTTCACATCAGTGTCAAAAAACAAACACATAATTGGTGTTGTGTATTACCTGCAATTTCCAATGACTACAAGCTCTTACAGTATTTTTCTAAGAACAAAGAAGTTGTTAACTATTTCTAAATGTATCTTCCTTAGTATGTTTGAGTTTATAATGAAAGTTGTGTCAATGACTTTTTCTGTTTCCCTCTTTATACATGACTTTGATTTTCTTTTTGTTTATGATAAATGGGAGTAAAACTAACTTAGAACAGTCCATTCTAGGCTTAGCAAATATTTGGAGGTTGATAAAGGCAAAGTATGTGATTTACAAAGTTTTCCACTTCAACTATTCTTTTGTACTTTGTTAAGAGAAATTTCCATTATTTTTGAGTAATTTAAATGTTACTCGTAAGGGATCTTGAAGTTTGAATAATGTTCATTTTAAGCTTTTTAACAGCAAGCAAATTTTCAGAAACTTTTTTTTATTTTAAATATATTTTATTGATTATGCTATTACAGTTGTCCCTTTCCTCTCCCCCCACCTTTATTCCCCTCCGCCCTGCACACCCCCTCCCACCCACATTCCCCCTCTTTAGTTCATGACCATGGGTCATATATATAAGTTCTTTGGCTTCTACATTTTCTATACTATTCTTAACCTACCCCTGTCTGTCTTCTAACTACCATTTATGTTTCTTATTCCCTGTACCTTTTCCCCCTCTCTCCCCACCCACTCCCCTGATGAGAACCCTCCATGTGATCTCTATTTCTGTGATTTTGTTCATGTTCTAATCATTTGCTTAGTTTGTTTTTGTTTTTGTTTTAGGTTTGGTTGTTAATAACTGTGAGTTTGTTGTCATTTTACTGTCCCTATTTTTTATCTTCTTTTTCTTAGATAAGTCCCTTTAACATTTCATATAATAAGGGTTTGGTGATGATGAACTCCTTGAACTTGACCTTATCTGGGAAGCATTTTATCTGCCCTTCCATTCTAAATGAAAGCTTTGCTGGATAGAGTCATCTTGGATGTAGGTCCTTGCCTTTCTTGACTTTGAATACTTCTTTCCAGCCCCCTCTTGCCTGCAAGGTTTCTTTTGAGAAAACAGCTGACAGTCTTATGGGCACTCCTTTGTAGGTTAGTGTCTCCTTTTCTCTTGCAGCTTTTAAGATTCTTGCCTTATCTTTAATCTTGGGTAATGTAATTATGATGTGCCTTGGTGTGTTCCTCCTTGGGTCCAACTTCTTTGGGACTCTCTGAGCTTCCTGGACTCCCTGGAAGTCTCTTTCCTTTGCCAGATTAGGGAAGTTCTCCTTTATTATTTGTTTTCAATTTCTTTCTCTACCTCTTCCCCTTCTGGTACCCCTATGATTCGGATGTTGGAATGTTTAAAACGTCCTGGAGATTCCTGAGCCTCTTCTCATTTTTTTGAATTCTTGTTTCTTTGTTGTGTTCTGGTTGAATGTTTCTTCCTTCTGGTCCACACTGTTGATTTGAGTCCCAGTTTCCTTCCCATCACTGTACATTTTCCTTTATTTCACTTGCATAGCCTTCATATTTTCATCTAATTTACGACCGTATTCAACCCTTCTGTGAGCATCCTGATTACCAGTGCTTTGAACTGTGCATCTGATAGGTTGGCTAGTATCTTCATCGCTTAGTTGTATTTTTTCTGGAGCTTTGATCTGTTCTTTCATTTGGGCCATTTTTTTTTTTTTTTGGTCTCTGTGGGCCTGTTACATAGTAAAGGGCGGAGCCTTAGGTGTTCACCAGGGTGGGGCAACCGACGTCACTGCGTTGTGACGCTGTTTGTGGGGGAGGGTCCAAGGAGGAATAATGCCGCTTGCTCTGCTTTCTGCCGGTTTTCAGTCACTTCCCCCGCTACCCACAATCAAATTGGGCCCTTCTGGTGCTCTCAGTTGGGTGGACTTGTGTACACTCTAGGACCCTGTGGGTCTCTCCAGTGAACTCTCCTGTGAGACTGGGAGTTTCTCTTGCTGCCGCCTCAACCCCCACAGGTGTTTTCAGTCAGAAGTTTGAGGCTTTATTTCCCTGCGCTGGGACGCTGGGTTGCGTGGTCTATCTCGCTCCCCAGTTGTTCCTCCCAGTTTATCTGCACATGGGTGTGGGACCGCCGGGTCCACCAGCTGCCGCCTTGCTGTGAGTCCTCTCCATCTGGCTGCCCATCTCTGCCCCTCCTACCGGTCTGGGTGAGTGTTTCTTTAACTCCTTGGTTGTCGGACTTCCATGCAGTTTGATTTTCTGTCAGTTCTGGTTGTTTTTTGTTTTTAAATGTGTTGTTGTCCTTCTTTTGGTTGTGCGAGGAGGCACAGTGTGTCTACCTATGCCTCCATCTTGGCCGGAAGTCCCTCAATTTTCAGAAACTTAATAAATTATGTCATGCCAGGTTTCGAACTCAGAAAGTTTGGATTTGATTCCATGCACCCAGAGCAATGAGTCTTAGGTGATTCTAACTTAGTAACATTTATCTTTCCATTATTTAATTGTTTCCCAAAATATATCCCCTTTCTCCTGAAATAAAATATGTCACTTTTCCATACAAGTACCTTATTTTTAATCAAGAAAGCACGTATTAGTGAAGTGATTCATAGTCTTATGCCACATTAATTTTTTCTAAGTAATCTACAATTATTTAGAGCTGTTTTTACATTGATGGAGGCCAAGTACATTCCTCGTTTCACAGGACATGATCGCCCTATGACACAGACTTGAAAACTGCACACAAAACCTCATATTACAGAAGTAACTTTTCGCAGTGTTTTACTATGTTTTAAGATGCCAATATACAAATAGGTTAGCCCTGGCTGGTGTGGCTCAGTGGATTGAGTGCTGGCCTGCAAACCAAAGGGTCACTGGTTTGATTCCCAGTCAGGGCACATGCCTGGGTTGCAGGCCAGGTCCCCAGTAGGGGGCATGTGAGAGGCAACCATACATTGATGTTTCTCTCCCTCTCTTTCTCCCTCCCTTCCCCTCTAAAGATAAATGAATAAAATCTTTAAAAAACAAAAACTAATAATTTAAATGTGAGATTTTTAAAACTATTACAAAAATGATGAACACTGTAAAATGCTATTATAAAGTGGCATATTATAGCATGGACATAGGCACAAAGTAATAAAATTTCTTCCCAAATATAATTATTTTATAAGTAACTGAAAATATGGGTAACCTTTCTGTCCTTGTATTGTGCCCAGTGCCAGCGGGACATCATTGGTGTATAACTGAAATTGGCCGGTTGCTTTCACTGAATTGATTAGTTCTTTCGACATTGTATGGATGCAGACTGAAGAGCTTTGACCTCATAACAGACTTCAGAGAAAGCTTGGTTAGAAACTATGCCATGAAGACCTAAACCACAATAATTTAGTGTTTCTTGGACCCCTTCAAAAATACTGACACTTGCCCTAGTTACCTAGGTAAGGACATAGAGCTGCTATTTTGACTTGAAGAAGGAAATTTGAGTTTGAAACACATAGCCATGCCAAAGAGTCAGAGGAACATTTTACTGGAGAATGTCATGTCACGGCCTCCACAGATAGCTGGAGACAACACCTGAGTGTGCTAGTTCTTAGAGCTGTGCTGTTTGTATTAGTGTGTCTGTCAGATCGCCTCCTTTCATTGCGTACCACCACGCAGTACTGTGCTTACTAATATCCCCTTACCGGCTTCGACAGAGTGTCACCGGTATATGTGTGGGGCATGGCCACTTTCTTCTCACAGCGTGCCAAAAATGAGTTTTGCAGTTTTCATCATAAAATACTTGGGGGGAGCAGAAAAGTGCACTACAGGTAACTATTAAGAGTTGTTTTTCCATGGGACTTCTGTTCTCAAAGGTGTTGTTTCCAAAGACAACACATCCTAGAATTGTAGAATTTTAAAATGGAAAAAGACATTAACAGTTTTCTAGCCCATCCTTCTCATTTGTCAGAATAAAATGAAGCCCTGACAGGTTCAGTGACTTCTTGAAGGTCATGTAATTTGTTGCAAGACAAAGCTTCTAGAATAGTGTCTTTCATTGGCCAGAATTCTAAAATGCAAGTTTTTCATTTGGTGACATTATATTATACTGCCTCAATTTTATTTCTTTTTAAAATGTGGGAATTGAATACAATGTTATGAATGAAAACTATTAAGTTCATCTTTCTTGTTTATTTTTAAGTTAGAAAATCAAATGTAGAACAATTATGATGGATTTTTCAAAGGGACACCACACATTTGGGGCCCAAGTCTCCTCTGGACCCCCAAATACATATTTTTTCAACCTTAGTATATAAGGTTTCTTCAACCTTAATTGGACAGAAAATATGTTGAAATTATTATTTTTTCCCCTAAAAGGAACATTTGACAATTTTGAAAACATTTATTTTTTGGGCAACAGATTTTTCCCCCAAATAACAAGATAGGTATAGCCATCTTGTTTCAATAATTCATAACTCAGCAGGCACAAAGAATGAGGACTATATAACTGTCTCTCCCTTTAAATGAGAAGCTGGAGCACAAGTGGCAGGGAGAAGGACAAATACATCTTAAAAGCTCAGATGACAAGTTCCTCTGGCTACAGACTAAGACAAGGCAAACCACACAGCCCCTGTTGTGCAGTCTGTGAAGACAGTGATGAAGTGGCCACATACGGAGAGGCAGCTCTTGGACTCAAAGGAACGCCTTCGTGTGAGGGAACGGAACGACTGAAGGAAAGGCTATCAAAATGGATTTTGAGAAGTTCTCCATGATAATTTTAATGAGTCTACATTTCAGCTCTCTGTGTCCTTTCTCAGCACCCTCCACTTACAGCTCAAATGGACACAGCACCTGCCAGCCATGCCCATGAGTTCCTGATGTCCCAGCCTAGTGCCTCAGCCTCTTAGCTGAAAAAGCCCCCTGCTTGACAGGGGTTAACCATATCCGGAAGGTTCTGGAAGAGGTCTGCTGGGCGGCAGGTCTGCTGCTGTTGATACGAGGCATCCTGTCAGCCGGGAGAGCAGGAGCTGTGGGAACCCAGAAACAACAAGGCTCAGAGGGAATGGCAGCAGAGGTCTCAGTCCCTGCTACTGGTCTCAGTCTCCAGGGACTAAGAAAAGAAATAGGCGTTCCTCTCTCCTTTCTGTCAAACCCCACAACTGGGAGAGAATGAACATCTCCCCCCAGAACCCCACTCCCAAGTAAACTTCATTTCCTATCTCCTCAAGTGAGAATGAGTCACTAATTAATGCAATTCTGTAAGCAAAATTGTAACCACTCTGTGGGCACGGAAGATGTGTTTTTCTTTACTTACGGAGAGAGGATGGACAACTTCAGAGTTAGAGTAACTTGAAGAAAAGAACCACGAAATTATAGTCCCGCCCATCATGCACACTCCCTGCCCATTCTACCCAAAAAGGCTTCGCAGTACGGGTTTCATTTTTTCATTTAAAAAATCATTTTCAATGATGGTCGCAAAAGAAAACGCTGGCAGTTGTTAATTCTTTTCAGAGTGGTCTGAGAAAGGTTACATCAACGCATCTGAGAAACAAAAACAGAAAAAACAAGATCTCTTTTAATTTTGTTTTTGAATCAATACCCGAAATAATGACCAGAAGCAAAAATCCACCGGTGCGTCAGCAAGCAGGATGCGGGGCCAGTCAGCTTCATCCTGCGCCGCGGAGCTGTTGTGGGGCGCCGCCGCAGCTGCAGGCCACTAGAGCATATAGATAATGTAGGAGAGAATGACCAGGCCTATGATGGCAAAGAACATCAGGATGAAGATATCCAGCATTATGGAGTCCTTGGCCGGGGAGGCCTCTGGGTTCCAGGGAAATGTGAGCTGTGAGCACGGAGGTTGCAGCCAGGGGAGAGAAATGGCTCCCTCCCCCTTCCCTCTGCTGCTCAGCCCTCGGTTTCCCCCTCCCCCTTCCAAGGGGGAGACTAAGGGATGCTGCAGCTCCATCAACAGCTTACTTCCCTCCTCCCCCCTCCTCCCTCAACATCCCACAGCCAACCAATCATAAAGCCTGGCAGCGGGTAACCAAGGAACTGCTCATTGAGACCAGGCAGAACTGAAGAGGCTCAATTTCTCCCCAGGAACCCAATCCCACCCCTTTGTATCTAAGTGGAGTCTGCATGATATGGACTTAGGAGATCTGATCTCTATCCAGATCCCTTAGGAATGAATCTTCCTGACTGCCTGTCTTCCTTTTCTTCTCACGCATCACCCGCAAATTATCTCAGAAAAATAATGGTTGGGAGTTGGCTGAGCCATTGGCAAGTTGTAAGGGCCCCGTTATGGAGGGACGGGAACAAAGGCCTCCTGAGTCTCGGCTGGCATCCCTGGGATGGAGCTAAGACTTACGGGATTTCTAGACTGTAGCAGATATTGCACATGGTGTAATTTCAGCCTCCCTACACGGCTTTTGTAGCTAAGGCTCAGAGATGGTCAGGAACTTGCCTGATGTTTCACTGGAAATGGCACAGACCAAGATTCAAAACTAGGCTTGCACACCCCAGAGTCCATGTTGTTCCCTCTTGCCCAGACTGCCCTGCCTTCTTAGGTCTGAAATGCCCCTCAGCCATGCCTGCGCTGCTCCGGTTGTGAGGCATTTTTGCTCAGATCGCTCCGTGTACAGTGTGAGTACCAGAGGTCTCTCCTCCTTCACTATTCCTTGTCTCTTTGTGGTCATTACCCACATTCTCATTCTCCTTTGTACCCTCTTCAGAGAGCTCCACATGGTGTTACATCTAGAGAAGGCACCAAAGAGTTTGCAGGCCCATCCCTGTGCAGCAGAGTCTAGAAATGCAAAGTCAAGTGGCTTCTTCTGAGGGAAAAGGAAAAAGTTGACGTTTTATTTTTTTTATGCCAGGTGGTGGGTACTCGGTTATGTACTGTGTTGCTTTTATGCCTTTTTATGTTTTAATTATTTCCTACTAAATTAAAAAATTTCCTGTGACATCTCTGAGGCCTGGTATCCACAGCTCTGTCCCCAAATTATTCTTTTGAAGGGTCTGGGGTGAAGAATTAGTGTCTCCCCTCCTCATGCTGGTAGAAGGGGGTCTAGCAACTCTTCCCATTGACGCGTCCCCAGGAGGCAGAGGGCCGATCACCGCCCCCTCCCCACCAAGGCAGACTGACTGTGCCCTCAAATTGCTCAGGTGAATGGAGCCTCCTAGGGAGACGGGCTGCAACTCCCAGACAAAAGGGGGGCAGGCCTACAGGAGGCAAGATTTGCCAACTCATTCCCTCCTGGTGGGAAAATATTAGGCCGCCAGCTCGTTCTGAGGAGAAGCAGGTGTCGGTATTGTCTTTTTTTTTTTTTAATTACTTTATTGTTGTTCAATTACAGTTTGAATTTTCCCCCCATCACTCTCCCCCCACCCCAGCCAAATGTCTTTAATGATCCCACCCAGTGCCGCCTCTGACACTCCCCACACTCAGCCCTGCTGACGCACACGGCCTGTCTGTCATTCTCCTGATTGCTATCATTCCCTTGATTGGAAAGCTCAGTTCAAGCTCAGTTCAGGGAAGCCCTTTTCTTCTCCACCCTGCTGTTATCCTGAAGCTAGAGAATGCCTTCATTCTGAGCCCCAAGTGGGAAATGTCCTTCCCCACAAACAGCCAGACATGAGACTGGTGGCCCTGAGCCAGGGCAGAAGGGTCTGGACTCCTCTGCCACTGCCCCCTTCTCGACAGAAGGGAGGAAGGAGGCCACCTAGCCTTCTAGTCCAAGGTTAGACCCAGGACCCTTGGTGCAAAGAACAGAGCACAGGAGATAACACAATGAGATGTGAAATGGCCACGGGTCCACAGCCCTCACCAGCAAGGTGGCATGAAGCCATGAGCATCACACTGGGGGTCCCCAGACCTCCAGCCCTGGACCTGCAGTCCAGCTGTGTGACTCCCACCAACTTTCTGGGCTTCAGTGAACCCTATCTGTAAGATGGGTATCGCAGTAGTTACTTCTCTCACAGGGCTAGTAAGATCAAATTTTAGAACCTGTGTTAAAGATCACATTCACAAGGTATCACGAGTGCTGCTTTGGTTTGCCAGGCCACCCAGCAGATGGCTTCATCCCTGTCTTATCCCACTGTAGACTGTCCCTGTCTCTCCATTATTTCCTTCCTCAAGGATATGCCGAGTCCCTACTACGGGCAGGCAGAGAGCTGAAACTGCCTACCTGCTGAGCTCAATTGTTAATTCAACAAATACCGGTTGAGCAGCTGTGCCTGGCCCTGCACGAGCACTGGGGGTTTAAGATCAGTCAGACCCACTACCTGCCCTGTGAGTGCCCTGGCTAGTGGGGAAACAGTGAGAGAGTATGGGAACGCAGGGAAATTTCTGGGAGTGTCCGAAAGTCGGGCAGATGGATGTGGCCAGAGCAGACTGGTGGGGAGTTCTCCATGAGGAGGGCGTGCTTGCCAAGGCAAATTGCCACTCTAGGCTGACAGCTTCCAAACTGGTCTCGCCCTGAGGCATGGCAGGGCTCCGGGGAGGGCGACAGGCCAACGCCCCCAAACAGATGGCACACACACAGCCGCACGTCAGAGCCAGAGAGAAAACGAAGTCCGCAGGTAAAAATTATACTTTTATTTGAGTTACCAGAAAGATTCACTTGTGGTCCAAGTCATATGTTCAGAATCGTTAACAGGCCAGAAGGATTTGATCCCAAGCACAAGCCCACGAGGGAGGGGACCAAATAGACCAAGAAGAGACAACCACCCCATAGAAAAGGATGAATGACGGCGCACACACACACACACACACACACACACAGATGAAATGTTTGGACAGAGGCAAATTTCACATGGTCATTTGTTTCTTTTTAAATACAGGTTTGTGGGTGGTATTTTCCAGCTATTAAAAAAAAGGGGGAGGCCCAAAAGTGCTTATGTGAAGGGGAAAAAAGGCAGAAATTAAGCAACAGTTTTCCCTGGAGGGACATTGAGGAAAAAAACAGGAAGCAGTGTTGAGAAAATTCACTTTCTCACTATTGGGCTGCTTGCGTTTTGTTACTGGTCCACTAACGTTATGTTCACATTCTAGTTTTGATGTACCTTCTTTCCTGGGATATGGGCTAAAAGACCTTTGTGAACTGTGAGAGAAGACCCGGGACTCTGCCCAGCCCCCAGTTCTGTGCTTTTAGGGATGGATGGTTCTGGAAAGGAAGGGGACTCCCAGCAGCCCCTGGGTCCCTCAGCACCAGTGTGACATTCCCTCCTCTCTCTGGGGTGTATAAGAAAAGGCCCCCTATTTTTAGGATGGGAGGAGCAGAGGGCCAGCAGCAAGATTCCAGTGGCTGGCCTGCCTTGTTTTGGAAGGAAAATGAAGCTGAGTGAAAAGGCTGTTTCTTGCTCCTCCCCCCAACCCTCCTGACCACAGGTCCTCCAGCAGGATGCGTCTTTGACCTTTGGTCCCACAGTCCATGTTGTGCTTTGAGATCAAGAGGAAATGGGATGACCCAGCGCCTCTCCCAAGGCTCCCAATATTGCTCCCTCATCCCCCAAGTAGCCCAGTATGAGACACTCCCTCTACCCTCACCTGGCAGGGGCCAAGTGGGAAAAGGGGTACTTGGTGAGGCAGGAGCTCCTCCACCTTAGTCATTTCCTGAGCTCTCTGGTTTGGGGTAGATATTCCCAACTTGACTCATAAGCAGCCAGGACTTGCTGATTGTGCCTGCGGCCCACCGCCACAGGGTATGAGGATGCAAAGTTGTTCCTATGGGGCCTGAGTGGGTCAGGGTGAAGATGGGAGGGGCAGACCCAGAGGGTAACAAAAAAGCCCAGAGATGAATAAAGCCAGGCAAGGGTTGTCACAGCCTCCAGCGAGGGACAGAAGGGACTTGGAGATAGCACCACTCTCCCTTCCTCATCCCAGGGTCTGTGCTTCCAGTTTTGTAGCCCTGGGACCCTCTCCCAACACCTCAAGGGGGCTTTAGTTAAGTAAGGGAGAGGCCTGGGACAAGAGCCCCCAGAGTAAGGCACCCACAGCGTGGGTAACACAGGGTCCTCTGGCACCTGTTCTGCGGACGGACAGAGATAGCAGATGAGAATGTGCCTGGAGCCACGATGCCTTCCCCCACCCCCACCCCCACCCCCCTCCAATCATCCCCTCACTTCTGCCCAGCACACTGCAAGAGGGGCAGGTGGGCTCCCTCCATTCCGGGATGGAAGGAGGGATTTTCATTCCAAATAAAACGAAGGAACTTCTCTCCCCTAGGGCCTCCCCTGTCCCATCACTGTGCGTTTTGAGGAAAGTATCAGGGGAGAACCGTTCTGTGCACCCCCCAAGTAAGCCCACAGACTCCTGCAGCCTGCACCCTGCCCCTTCGCTCACACTCACGCTGGCTCACACACCTACAGACACACACGCTTCTCCCCCCCCACACACTAAGTCCTAGAGACACGGAGGATCCTGTGGCTTTGCACAGTTCCAGTCCACTGAAGGATGGGGTGGGGGTGGGGGGAGGCAACAGGGAGGGCATCTTCCCATGAGGAGTAGGGAGGAGTGGCCCACCAGGCCCAGATCTCAGGGGGCTGAGCCTCAGAGGCCAAGAGGCCTGAGGCTTCCTTGCCCCACCTTTGAGGACCACAGCCTCCAGTCAGGGAGGCAAGCCAGCGTCCCTGGAGGTTGGGAAGAGTGAGGAAAGAAAGGGCTATGGGAGAGAACACCCTGCTCCCTTCCTTCCTGCAGCTGTCCCTACAAGTAAGAAAGGCCAAGACTCGACCCAAGCCGTGCTTCCTGGGGAACTCCAAGCCCACACCTGGTCAGTGTGCGCAGGAGAGCAAAATCACAGTGTGAGGAGGGACAGTGTGAGGATAAACGGACCCCAAAGCGAGAACAGCACCCTCCTTTGTTGTCTTTGAGAAGGGGGAGAGGGTGGTGAGGGGACGCCTCAGAGGGCCAGCAGCCCCGAAGCCCTCTCACTGGTGCCTACACAGTGGCAGCCCCCTACCCGTCCCACCCTAGAGGCAAGGGTGGCGGGGCCCACTCCGGGGAATGTATGGAGCCCCTGCCCTGGGAGGCCTGGGGGTCTGGGGCTCACCCCAGCCCCAGAACGTTCCGGTGTGTGAGGAGGTGGGCGGGAGGGTCTGAGGGGCCAAAACAGAGAGAGAAGGTAGCGGCCTGGGAGCTGATGGGACTCCCATTCCCGAGCGGCCCCACAGGCCTCAGCTCCCCTGGGAAGGTCCGCACCTGTTCCGTCCAGAGAGAAAACCAAGACATTGGTCACGGGGAAAACCTGCCAGAGGAAGGAGCCCGCGAAAGTGGCAGAACAAGGCTTCAGTTGGCAAAAGCAGCTGGAGGAGGGTGGAAAGAAACAAGCTGTCGCAGATTTAAAAACACAAGAGACACTGAAGGGTGGACGGGTCACGCCCAGGATGATGCGATGCCGTGGAATGCACTGAAGAAGGATGGGGCGAGGAGGCAGTGCCCGGAGGGCTCAGATGGCCTCCACGTAGTTGGCCGGCAGCATCCCTGTGTCGCCGGTGCGCTCCACGGTCCCGTACATCCAGCCATCATCAATCTGCTGCACGTTGACAATGGTGTCCCCGTCCTGGAAGGAGACCTCGTCCTCGTCGGCGGCGCTGTAGTCATAGACTGCGCGGTACCGCTTCTGTAGAGATGGGGACACCGTCAGCCTGGGGAGCTCAGTGCCCCCAGGCCCCGCCCTCCTTCCCAACTGTCTGGGGCCCTGAGCAGAGCCTGGGCCAGCGTGAGCCAGCGCGGGGAGACAGGGAAGGGCTGGGCTCTGCCTTGAAGTTTCTCACCTCTTTGTCTCACTTTCTCAGAGCGCCGATTATTGGGCATCACTGAGAGGCAGGCACAAGACAGGGACTGAGATCACAATGGCCCGGCCTCAAGAGGAATGCCGTAAGGTCCCACAGACACACTGCCAGTTAGTTTCAAAATATGATACGCCTCGTGCACTATTATCTGTGTTATTGTAAGCGCCAGTCTTTCTTCTTTTTTTGAAGCTGTGATAAGCCTGGCTTCCCTCCCAAGTTCAGGACAAAGGCCTATTCTTGGGAGAAAAATCTCCAGGTGTCACGAGAGATTTCCACCTCACAACCTCGGCCAAAGTCTTATGCTTAAGCTCTAGGAAAACTCCAGTAAAAGCACGTGAATTCCAGCTGTGGTCTTGGAGGCGGGCATGGTTCAAACATATTCTAATCTTACTGCCCTTGACGTTGAATGATCTCTGGGGGAGTCGGCTCAGCCCTGGCCCTGGGACCTGCAGGGGGCCGGCAGTGGGTAGTGGGTAGCGGCAGTGGACAGCGGGTCCAGGGCTAGGTGAGCCCCTCAGCTGCCTCCCGTGTCCCCTGCTCCATCCCACTGCCAGGCCCCTGCTCAGACCTGTTTCCAGTCTCTGGTTTGCCCCTTCTCACTGCTCACCTGCTGTGATTTCAGGGGGACTTCCCAAAATGCAAACCAGATCATGTTACTCCCCGGCTTCAAATCCTCCCCAGGTTCCCGATCCTCTTTAGCACTAAATTTCAAACTTCTTCCCCAAGCAACAAAAGCCTACTCCCTTAGCCTCCAAGTCTGTGGGATAAGAGCTCCCTTCCCACCCACCCTGGCTCTGCCTGTTGGGCTGAGTAGCCACCCTCTACACCTGTATTCTGCAACAGCCTGCTGCCTCCGGTCCCTACTTCTGCCCTCCACCTCCTACTGCCTCTTCTCAACACAGCGGCTAGAGCGACCTTTTAAAAACACAGGTCACACTCCTCTCTCTGCACAGCTCACCAGTCACAAAGGCCTTCCTGTGGCCTACAAGTCCCTGCGTGCTCTGACCTCATCTCCTACCCTCTTCCCCTTTCTAGTCCCCTTAGCCTTCCTGCTGGTCCTTGAGCTTCCCTAGCACGTTCCTGCCTCAGGGCCTTTGCACTTGCGGGACCCCTCGCGCCACTCACTCCTTCACTTTACTGAGGACTTGGCTGCTCTCCCTCCCCTCACCCTACTGTCTTTTTCTTCACGGCACGTGCCACCGCCTGACCTTTTGCTGTGTATCTACTTACTGCCGTCTTGTCTGTCTTCCGGACTGGAACGTGAGCTCCAAGAGGGGAAGGGGGCGGCCTTTTATTCAGAGTCAAATCTCTTCAGTCCAGGACATGCTTTGCATGTGAAGGACTGGCTGGTTTATTTCTCTAAGTATTGTCCCTCCTGCTCCTACATGAGCTGCTCTGAATTTCCAGGCACCCAGCACAGAGGAGCCGAGCTTGGCCGGGAGCTCCACAGGGTGGCTCAGCCACAGGGGCGAGTGGCAGGACTCACAGGCCGGGAACCTCAGCTGTAAGGACCGAGAAGAATGCCTCGCTTCCTCCTTCGCTCACTCAGTCACTCAGCGAAGTTGACAAGGGTACACTCTGTGCCTGGCTCGGAGTAAGTGAACCAGAAGAACAATGCCCTGCGCACTCTGAGCTTCAGGTCCAGTGGGGGACCCAGAAGTTAACAAACAGGGAACTGTTCTCAGTTGTAAAGAGTGCTTTAAAGGATACCACTGGGGAGGCGTGACAGCAATGTCAGGGGAGACCCACTTGACATGAGATGGTTTAGGGGGGCCCTCCAGAGGCAGGGGCAAGCTGAGATTTGAAGGACATGGGGGGGTGGTCACGAAGAGTGGGGAGCAGAGCCCAGGTCTGGGAAGCCCTGAGCAGAAAGGTGCTTCGTCTGCTCCCAGGTGGCTGGACCAGGAAAACCTGGGTGTGTGGGGGGGTGGGGGGCAGAGCTGGAACACAGGGCCCCAGGGCCCAGCCCAGGAGGCTGAGATCTCTATCAGCTGCAGATGACAAAGGAACTGAGGTCAAAAATCAGGGCAAGCCAGGCCTCCAGGCTGGGGTTTCTAAGAAAAATCTCTGACTTGGGTCCTTCCCTAGGCCCACCAATCTCTGGCTGCCTCGGGCCTCGCTCTTCCACTCTTCCGTTTTTCCACCTCCCACTTCTACCCTCCGGCCAAGGCTACTCACCCCGCCCCCGCCTGGGGCGCTGCGCTGTATGGAGACTGGGGCTGCAGGCTCCTTGTAGCCACCATAGGATGGGGCCGCCTGCTGCTGCTGGGGCTGCTGGTAAACTAGAAGACGGAGGAGACAGGGCTCAGAAACTGTCTTGCCAAAGCCCTCTCCCTGCCTCCCCAAGCCCGTATCGTGTACTTCCACCCCCCACAGCCCTGCTCAACCCTCCCCTTCTCAGAGAGAACTGTGTGAGCACACTTCCAGGTGCTGTGTATGCTACCACAGGGGCTGCGTCTGCCCCATCACACTGGGAGCCCGGCACAGACCCGTCCCCAGCTTCGTGCCCCTCAGTGGAGGATGGGGACAGGACCTGACGTGTGTGCGTGCGCATGAGTGAATGAGGCTTCTCCCTACCCTGTAGCTGGCCTGGCCTCAGGTCCTCTATCCCCACGGGCCTCGTGCTCACCTGGGGCGCTGCTTGGGATGTGGTGAGGCTGCTGCTGCTCCTGGTGTCTCCGGTAGCTGCTGCTGTCCTGGGAATCTCGGCGCTCAGGCTCCATGCCCTCTCCCCCGCCGGGGCCCATGCGGCTCTTCTCAAACTCCTCGTGGTATTTTATCTGAAGAGGCCGAAAGCACTGGGTAAAGGACCCACCGAAAACCAACCTAGTCTCCCTCCCATTGCCACTCAAGATCCCAGGATGGGAGAGACTCCCTGAGGGCTCTGGGCAGAGAAAGCCAGGTTCTCGAGGGAGTGCACCAGTTGTGTGTCCTTGGACAAGCTAGGTAACCCTGCCGGACCTCAGCTTCCGCCTCTATAAAACAGGACATCAGTGTCTGCCCCCGGTGTAGCAGGAGGGTGCAATGAGATGACAAATGGAAAAGGGCCGTGTTCGCTGGAGCACCAGACACATGTGAGTGGTCACTGTCATGTGCTGGTGGCAGGGACTGGGGGCTGCCCTGCTCCCACTCTGGTCCAGAGCAGCCAGAGCAGTGACTGTTTATTGAGCACCTACTAGGTGCCAGGCACTGTTCTTGGTGTTCTACATCATGGCTCATTTGACCCGTCAGCACCTACGATGGGGTGATTACAGACACCATTAATGGACAAGAAGGAAGCTAAGGCACTGATAGGCAAGGCGAGTTGCCTGAGAACATGCAAATTCCAGAGCCCGTGTTCTTAATCAGCACCAGGTGATCCTGCCTCTTGTAGCGTGAGCGGTGGAGGCCAGAGCCCAAGCATGCTCTCTTGAGGACCCCAGCCTTTGGGGACAAGAAATGTCAGGCTGGACGTTCTCTTGGAGATGGATTCTGCCTCTGATCAGATTCCAAAAATGGGTAATAAGAGGCCTGGAGAAGTCACACGCCCCAGCACTCAGCAAGAACTGGCTGAACTGAGCATATCAAGACCCTGGAGACCTTCCAGAGCTGCATTTTTACAAATCTGCTCTTCAGACGATCTGCTTCCCACCCACCTCAGTTGCTTGTTAGAAGGTGGGTCCCGGGGCCTTCTGTGGCACAGACAGACTCAGGGCCAGGGTTCTGGACGATGCATTTTTTTAAAAGCTCCCCAGGTGAGTCAGAAGCAGGCTTACATTTAAGAACCAGGGATCTAGCAGAGGTCGGCAAACTGGCCCAAGGGCCCACAGCCCGTTTGCTCAGGGTCCATGAGTAAGAATAATTAGTTCACTTTTTAAATGATGGGGGGTGGGGGGGAGCTCAAAAGGAATATTTTGTGACACATGCTCTTTCTCCGACGTCCACATTTCGGTGTCCAGAAATAAAGTTTTATTGGAACACAGCCCCACCCACCCGTGTCCCTGTCATCTATGGCTACTTTCATGCTATTATCACTGCAGAGCTGAGCAGCTGCCACAGAAGCCAAACGGCCCACCAAGCCTGAAATATTTACTCTCTGGCTCTTCACAGGAAAAGTTTGCTGACCGCTACTTGCTCGAATACTTGGGTCGCAATATGTAAAATGTGTTAGCACAGTCCTCCCAAATCACGTCTATTTTGTAAATTACGCGCAAGTACCACTTCACAAGCATGGAAAGTATATTGTAAAGCTTAGACAAAAGTTATGAATATAAAAGAGTGTAAGATGAGAAAGAACCGGGGCCCGTCACCCACAGCCCACCTGACAGACCCGGGACTGTTAGCTCTTCAGAGAGGAACTGTTGGGAGCCAAGGGGAGGTGCTACAGCCCGTGGTTTCAGTGACCCACGAGTGTCGAGTGTCGGGCTGGGCTGGGCGTGGCACGGGGGAGGAAGTGGGACAGAGAGTGACAGAATAGCTTCCCCTCACCCCCAGAGGAAACTCAGAAAGCAGGACACAGAAAAACTGGTCCTTTTCCAGGCAGGCCCAGGCCTCAAATTCTCTCTAGGCCTCAGACCACTTTGGCTGGAAGCTGGTTCTCACTTCCTCTTCACCAGCATCCTGCCCTGTGATTCTCCCAGTGGAAAATGGGGGTGGAGGAGGAGGGAAGGCTAAGGAGGAGGTCAAAGCCTACCCTCTGTCCTGGAGCAGAAGGGACCAGTGACCCTGTGCCCTGGAACCCTGGCCAATGCCTGAGGAGCTGCCCAGCCCGGGGCAGTCCATCTACTCCCACCTTCTCTCCCCATCCTTGGCATCAGCTTTGCCGAGACAACAAGAGTTAACATTAACACTTGGCCAGGCAGGGCTTACACATTGGTAACTGGGCTAAAGGTCTGTGGGCATGGCCCACTGGGTACACCTGCATCCTTCTGTGGGCTCAGATGGTGGTTACTCGCTGCAGCCTGAGGTAGGAGGGCAGGCTGGCAGCAGCAAAGCCCAGGACGGGTCCAGGCTGGAGGCAGAGAGCGCCTCACTTAGGTACTGGGGTCAGGACCAGGCGTCTCCTCTTCCTACCCTTTCCCTTTCTGCCCAAGCAGGGACTCAACCCAGATGGAGAAATCACAGGCTGAGTCTGTTCCTGAGGGGGCACAGCCAGCCCTGGCCAGGCTGGAAACTCATGAGATCTCTGAACCCCACCCCCTGCAGAAGAGCACCCAAGGGTGAAGTTCTCAGACAAGGGAAAAAGGTGAGTCTCCCCCAGCCCCATTCCCTCAGTGATCCCTGTCCAGTGATCGGTTGGGAGGACAAGAAGAGGGTTCACCCCTCCCGAGGCTTCTAGGCTCACAAGGCGACTGCCCTTCTGACTTTTGTCCTGGGAGTGGGGAAGGTCAGCTTCCTGTGTTTACTTTCTGTTAATGGAAAGAGGCCAGACCCGGAGCCGATGACCAGGGGAGGGCAAGTGCACAGGTGGAGGCAGACAGAGGCCTGCATGGGCCCTGAGGGTGCCAGGAGGGGGGCCGGGGGCAGGCATCCCTGATGCTGGGGGCCCAGCTACCCTGGGCAACAGGCCCCCCCCCTCCAAGCACAACTATCTGCAGTAGTGGGGGACAACAGAGAGCCCTGGGAAAGAGTGCACGTCTCCCTGTAGGAGCCAAGGCCTGGTGCCATCCCCTATCAGTGTCCCACAGACTTGGTCCTCTGGCACAGGCTGCAGCGTCCCTCTCCTGTCTCAGCCCTGAAAGATTATGAGCCCTTCACTTATTCGTGTGACCTTGGGAGAGTCCCTTCCCCTCTGGGCCTCAGTTTCCTCATCTGTATGTGGCACCACCATACCATCTGCTCCCAGACGAAACTCTAGAGCAGAAAACAAGTACTGGCTGGTGGGCTCGATCTTCCTCCTTAAAAAAGCACTATACGTGGACAAATATTTATGAAATTAGAGCCAGCTGACCCCGGTGGGTGACGCAGTGGCAGCCTGAACATGAAAGACCCCTCTCCCCACCGGTGCAGGTACCACCTGTTATTTGACTACTAATGACCTTCAGGTTTGCTCGTGAATTCACCAAGGCTGTTTACACATTACCTCCCTTGGCGTGAGTGATAATCACCCTAAGGAGTAAATCAGATAGGTCTACCTTAATTCCCACTTTACAGAAAAAGACAATGAGACCCAGAAGTTCAATGACTTCCCGAGCTTTCATTACCCAGTAAGAGCTGAGGCAGGTCACTGAAGGACAAGCCACAGCCAGACAGGCCCTTCCTGAGGACAAGTGAGGAGCAGGGCGGCCACCTGCCCGCATCTACCCTTAGTCCTGATTCGCGTCTCCTGTTCTGGAATAAACACGGACAGCACCCTCTCAGTCTCAGAAGAGACGACAATCGTAAGGTCACGCTAACTTTGTAAACTCTGAAGAGGCGTAGAGGTGGCACCTCCCTTCTGCCCCGGCACCTGGGGAAAACTTCAGGGCAGCGTCCTCAACGCCACGCCACGTCCCTCCCCTGCCCAGCAAGGGAGGGAACTGTTACAGCTGTGCTGACTGATCTGGCAGTTTGAGAAGCAAATGGGCTCATTAAGGCTGTTAGCACACCCAAAAGGGAAAGAAACATTTTCTAGATTCCAAGGGTGTGGCTCATGCCTACTCCCTGCTCATCGAAGTTCTGATCTTCTAAGATCCCAAATGGAGGTCACCCTAAGTCCAGAAACGGCAGCAGAGCCCCAGCTTAAGAAGCATCCTGGGCCGCCATGGAAGGGCACCATGCTCTGATGGTGCCATGACATACAAGCAAATGTGGTTAGGGAATGGCCTAGGGGCTCTGCCCACCCATCCAAGCCCCCACTGGCCAGGACTGCAGGATGGCTAAGTGAGGGGACACTCCAAAACTGAAGAAAACACACTTTCTCTGCTACTTGGTGTTCGTTCCCTTTTTCCTGAGCCCCCTGCTCCCCTGATGGCGTGACAACAAAGGTCTGACTCCGCACGCTGCTCCCACGTGATTCTACGTCACGGCTGACGAGGGAGCATCAGGCTTTGAACGGAACAATCAACTCATTAGCCAGGGTCTATTTTTATAATGTCTTCCATTTGTTGAGGGCCTATTTGGTGCCCGTACATGCTTTATTCATTTCCTTTTCTCAGTCAGTCCAAGAAAAATGTATATTCTCACCCCCAAGACTTAAGAGATGGTCAAAAGGAGGGTAAGTCAGAACCCAGCTCCAACATCACCTCCTGAGCTCTCCATCACCACCAATACAGCTCCCTGTCAGAAACTAACAATATTTTGTTCTTAAAAGCCAAGGGAAATCTGTGCTCATTCTCACTAGTAATCAGAGAAAGGGGAGTTAAAACCACGATGAGATACCACCACATATCGTGAAAATGGTTAAGACAGACAAAGTCTAAGGGTGCAGATCAACGGGAACCCTCATCACTGTGGAGAGTAAACCAGCACAGCTGCTTGGAAAACGGTTCGACATTATCCAGTGCGGTTGAAGGCACGTACGCTGTAAGACCCCGCAATTCCACTCCACACGAACACTAGGAAATATGAGTGAGGGTGGCTCTCTCTTTCCTTCCTTCCTTTGTTTCTTTCCTCCCTCCCTCCCTTTATTTCATTTCAGAGAGAGCGGGGGAGTGTGCTAGGCGAGCACAGGAGGGCATGCTGGGAGAGAGCCAGGCAGCATCTTAATGTGAGGATGTACACAGTGCATGGAAACGTTCCAAATATCCATCAGCACCGGAATCAATAAAATGCGGCATAAGCCTGAGATGGATTACTATACAGCAAAGAAAAAGGAGGGCCCACAACCCCATGCGATCATGGAGATGAATCTTTAAGCCCAATGTTGCCCAACAGAAGTGAGACACAAAGAGAGTACCTGCTACAGGTACAGTATCAGTTCAAACGAAACTACAGCATTTAGAAATGCAGAGTTACGTATTAAAATTAGAGAGTAGCACACGCTTTGAAAAATTAAAACTATAGGATTGTACAACAAGCCCGCCTTCAGGCCCCTTGACTCCAGGGCTGGAATCTTGTTCGACGTCACTATTTTCTACCGATTAGGCCCAGGCTCTGAAGACTGAAACTAACCTAAGGAATATAAGCTGCTAATTATTTTCATCTAATCGAAAGGCACAGGACTTCCGCCCGTAACAAGGACAGCTCTGAAGTTGACGGGTTTACGGCCCTGAAGGACATTAGCCAGTTCTGGACCTAACTGCACCCAGCACTCTCTTCCCTGAGTCGGCAGCACCTCTACCTGTCACATCTTCCAGCTGGTTCCTCGTAAGGCAGTGAAATACATGAGAGATGCTCACTGCGCAGGAGATGGGTTTTTTAGCTGAAAACCCTGTGACAGGGAGGCCATAACGCTCAGCTGACTTGCACGGTGAGTGCACACAGGAGGTTTACTGTGCGCTCACTGACTTCTATTTCGAAGAAAAAAAAGCTGAAAGACGTAAAACTGTATGCAGAAAATCAACATATCAGTAAATTTGCACGCAAGTAAAAGCACAGCTTCCCCACTTGAAGGCAGTGGCTCCCACGAAGGGGCCTCAGTGATGAAAGTCTCCCATCCACACCGCCATCAGAGCTCAGGGCCCAAGGCCAGGGTTCAGAAAGGGTGCATCTCACCCCACAGCAGGCGGCTCCCGCCTCTCAGCCCTTCAGATGCCTTTCATGAAGACATAACTAGTCCCCAGACGTGTGACTTACTAGTACCGTGCCTCTGATTTTTCCACACATTCTCCCTATTAGACAATGGCCCAGCCTTGCAGCCAAACTTTACTTCCTGCCCCTGAAGTCATAGTCACAGCCAGTACTTATCAAATGCCAAGCACCTGATGTTTTCCTTGCGACCACGTCTTCAGGCAGGGCCTGTGGTCCCCATTATTACAGGTGAGGAAGCCGAGGCTCTGCAGGGCCCGGACAGCTCTGGAATGATAGAAGCTGGAGCTCTGCTCTAGCCAGTGGGGACCGGCTCTTCCCACGTCCCCATCTTGCCTCTCGGCAGAAGGATGGCAGACCACGCATTTCCAAAGCGTTTGAACACCACCTGGGCCACACACCTATTTTTAAAATGCGCTCACTGGTAAACCATGTAGTCTGCAGCATATTCCCCCGGGGAGTCCAGTCATGTCTTTGAAAAATGGCCTGACCTCTGGAAACAGCTAGGAGTCCCTCACTGGGGGCTGACCTGGCCACCGAGGGACTATATATAAACACTGTGCGTGCATGCGCACACGCACACGCACACACACTATTACATAAGCACTATTTTGGATACAAAATAAAAGGTGTGGCTCTAAACACCATCTTTCCCAAAACTCTCCTGGACGTGGGACAAGTGAACGATGGCCCTAGGTGGGCTTTAAGTTCCCTGCGAGTGGCAGGATGCAGCCAGGCCGGGCACGCCCTGACTTGGGACTCATCGAAGATTTTTTAGACTCTTGGGTGATGGTTCTCAAACGTCAGTGAGCACCAAAGCTACCCAAGGAATGTGTTTAAATGCTGGTTCCTGGGTCCTACTCCTAGAGATGCTGATTCAGGCAGCCTAGGGAGGGAGCCTGGGAGCCTGCATTTTCAATAAGCCTTCTCCAGTGATTCTGGTGCCGCCGCTGGTGGGAGACCCACATCTGACAGACCCGAACTGCATTCACTGCAGCCGACAGTCCTCTAGGTTTGTGGTCACACCTCGGAGGCCCCAGCTAAAGCTGCAAAAGCAGAACCAGGTCAGGCTGGGTCCATCTCCCCCACCTCAGAGCAGAGGACAGTCAGCCAATTGCAGCCCTGTGGTTCGTGAAGAGATGCTTATCTCCTTAGGTGTGAATGTCTTGGCCACAGTGAGTTCGGTTACCAAGTCTCCTCAGACAGTAATGCCTCCAATAACTGGTGGATGGGGGAGGGAGGAAGAACAGGTGCCATAGTCTGGGTGTGGAGTATTCTGGAAGCCTTCCAGAAAGGGAGGCAGGAATGATTGGGCTTGCTTGTCATCACCCCCTCTCCACCCGCCCCCCCCCAAGGGGCTCAAACCCACACCCACAGGCTGGAAGCAATGAGTGAAGGGATTCGGGGATCAGGGTTATTGATAGGGAGCCAGGTCAGTGATAAAAGATAAGAGTTGTCACAATGAAAAGCCAAAGAGGCTGAAGAGTTAAGATTGCAGCTTTGTGAGCCCTCCTGGCTCTTCCCCATCACCCAAGGCCTCCCCCTCCCCCCAGTTTTCCCTGGTGAGCTGTAGATACAGACCTCCTTTTCCCTCTTTACCTTTGGCCAGGCCCTGACTGTAAAGAAGGGGGTGGGGGAGGGCCTGTGATTAGAGCCCGGGGAGGCACGCCCTTCCAGCTGAGGGAAGCCCTCTATTTCCCCAAGCCTTGAATTTCAAGCGGCCGACAACCTAATTGTGAAACCCGTTCAAGGAAGTCTGCAACCAGCATCTTCATAAAGTGAAATAGAAAGTGTCTGAACACCCTCCAGGAGTGGGGACTCTTTCATGAAAGTTATGAGTCTGTCTTCTCTCTACATCAATAAGCAGGCCTGTCTGGCGTGGCCGGGGGCGGGGGGGGGGGGGGTGGTCCTCTATGTGAAATGTGCTCCATCTTGTAGGTCGCAGTCAAAGTTGGAAAGCCACGGGCTTGGGCATGGCCGGTCCTCCCGACTGGGGCCCTGGCTTCTGAAACCACCTGGGCCACCACTGGAGCTCACTCTAAGCACAGCCCAGCCAACCTCTGAGAGTGTCCTGTCCAGGGGGCCAGGTGGAGGGATGGAGAGCCAGCAGTGGGATGGGAAGCGCAGGGGTGAGTGCCAGCTGGGCCACCCTGAAACCCACGCCCTTGGCAGCCTCTATCTCCAGTCCCTCAGCCCAGAGTGACACCTGGGCAACACACCGACCCCTTCCCATTCCAGACGTGAAGACAATTGCTCGCCCAGCCTGTCATTTGTAGGGTCTCCCGGCCCAGCAGACTGGGCACTTCCTGCAGCCCTGTGCCCCAACGTCCCGTGCACCGGTCTGCAGTCCGTCCTCACATTCTGTGCTGTGGCTCCCAGCGCTGCCCCAGCGCTGCCCCACCGCCACAGGCCCAAAGCCCCAGAGGTAGCCTCCCCGCAAGCCCAGGGCCACACAGGCTACAGGTCTATGGCTCAGCCAAGCAGGAAACTGAGGCCTGTCCTCTGGCCACAGGTCCCAGGGTGCCTGGCGACCCACCGCCCACTCTCCACACCCAGCGTTGCCACAGGCAGACACTGCTGACCGTCCCGGGTCCAGTAGGGCCCCGACCAGGGGCTGCAGGGCCGGCAGGCAAAGCTGGCTGGGGTTTTTACACAGGAAGGAAGAACAAGCCAAGGTGGGGGAGGAAGCTGAGGGAGGGCGGAAATGACTGCAACGTCAGCACCCAAAGGCAGACAAGGAGGAGGGTGGCCCCTCCCCCCCCCGCCACCCAGTTTTGAAGTTCTGACCTTTGCATTCAGACAAAACAGCTAGTCTGGACCCTAACACCCACCATAGCCAGGGAAAAAACATGCAACTTCAAAGAGAGTGGTGAGGGTCATTGAGCCCAGAGGCCCTCCCTGGACCCCTCCTCAGAGTACAGTCCTTTGAAGGCGGAAATGCTATGCAGGCAGAGGGGGGCAAAGGGAGAGTCTGGGGCACACAGGAAAAAAATACCTGGGAGCCCCACACTCTTCCCTTCCCTCTGCTCAAGCAGCGGTGGGCCAGGCCCGCACAGGGGCCTCAGTCCTATCTGCCAGGCTGGCAGGCAGGAGACAAGGAAGGGCAGCAGGCCAGTGCGGCACTGCAGGGGCGGGGGGCTTACATTGCTGATCTGGTCCTGGGTCTTCCTGATTCTCTGGAGTTCGGGCGTGTCCGCCACCACACTGAAGCCTTTGCCCTTGCTCTTCTCGAACTCCTCCTTGTAGCGCACCTGCAGGGCCAGATGGGAGTGGGGCCAAAGTCAAGCCAGGGCAGCAGACAGGGCCCCAGCCTAGGGCCACCTCCGAGGCAGCAACCAGCCAGGAGAGAATACCTGGCCGGAACTCGCCCTTGTTAGCGACATCCACCCCCCAACCCCCAACTCAAAACAGAAGCCTTAACCAAAAAATACTAAAGTAAGAATGATAACCCATTAATACGTATTCAGTGCATTCTGAGTGCCAAGTGCTTTACACGGACCATCTCATCGAAATCTTGCCATATACTATTATTAGCTCCATTTTAGATAAGGAAATGGAGCCATACAGATCATAGTCCCATGCCCGAGGTTACACAGCTGAGCAGCAAATGTCCAGGGCCACCAAGATGCAAAGCTCATGTGCCTCTCAACCCTTCACCGCCAGCCCATCCTGCCAGAAAGCTGTAGGAAGAAGGCTCTTTCCAGAGCTCCCAAGTCCGCCCTGGCCCTCACCCTAGCCAGGATGCGGCCCTACCCGCCAAGAGCCCACAGCCGTTTGTAAGTGACCAGCTAAGTGAGGACTGTGGCAAGGGACAAAATTGGTGCCCACAAAGGAAGGCGGGGAGACAGCCACTTGGAAAACGCAGTCAATGAGCCTTTGACAGGCCCTGGTGGCTTCCTGGAGCCTGCCAGGACGGCTTCTGAGGTCAGCGCCATGGGAGCGGACAACACTGGTTCCGGATGTACTTCAGGACAGGGTTCCAGGCTTTGGGGGAGAACCCACCACCCCACCACTGCCCTCCTCTTCTGAGAATCCCATGGGTCCTCGAATTGAGGGACTCGGAGTCAGGCAGCAGAAAGGACTTTGCAAACATTCAAAGAATTGAAATAGGAGGATTAGCTTGTCCTCCCCTGGGGGATTTAAAGAACAGAATGGAACTGTAAATGCCCATGGGACAGAGAGCTGTGCCCTGGCTTCCAGAGACTTCATTGTCCACCTCAGCAGCCAGCTGTCCCAGATCCCACCAGCTGCCTGGATTTCCTCCATGGGGGCTGCACTATCCCGGAAGCGGTCAGCCCGGGACATGAGGCCCAGGACCTCGGGAGTTTCCAGGATGACAAGCTGGGCATGGAATCAGCTGGTCACAGGGCCAAGCTGCACTATCATCCAACCGACAACACGTGTGTGCAGCTGGGACCACACCTGTCAGTTCCTTTGCACACCCCCTGGGAGCAGGAGTCCTTGTTTGTCCCCTGGAGGCCCCAGCCCATCCATCCATGGGCTTCATCCTAAAAGGTTCCAGAAACTCCTTTGTTTTGATCCAGAATAAAAACAAAGGCTTGCACGTGCTGGTTCCCATCCGAGGGGAAGCTAACACAGTGGGTAAAGGTGCCCATCCACCCCAAGGGCCCAGAACTGCCCAGCACCAGCCCATCCAGGAAGGCCTAAGCCAGCATGCTGACTCTCACGGCTGGGGTGGGGAGGGGAAGCCCTTTAAGAAGAGGGCATCAGGGCAGGTAAGGCACTTAGAGTCAGAAAAATGTAGCTCGAGATACAGAAGTCCCAAATCCAAGGCCTCTGGCCTCAGTTTCCTCACCTGTAAAAGGGCTGTCAGGAATCATGGGGAAGGGTCTTCCTATCCCCAAGCATGGGCCAAAGGCCAGAGGGAGCTGGCACTAACACAGGCTCAGTCTCCCGCTTGCTAAGTGATGCTGGGCACACAACTTAACCTCTCGCTCGGCCTTAGTTTACAAATCTGCGAAACGGGGATAATAACACCACCCATTCCAATCAAATGTGCAGATAACAGACAGTTGGTCCAGAGCAGCCAAGTCCTCGTGGAGCGCACAGCAGGCCTCACCACATCCTGATATGGGCAGTTGTGACACTGCTTTATTAAAGTCCTGAACAAATGCCAGTCTGCTCCCCCCACCCCCACCCCACTTCCTGGCCTGGCAAGGGTCAGGACCCTAATCCAGGGGAAATTGCCATGGCAACCCTGTGATGATATCAGTGGGTTCCCAGGCTCAGGAACTGCCTCTCTCTCCCTGCTGGGGAAGGATAAATCATTTACCCCTGGCGCAGGGCGGGGGGTGGAAGGGGGGGGGGTGTGGCACAGAAGGCGAGACTGAGGCGCAGTCTGGGCTGAGAAAGGACAGGGGCATGGCCTCAGCACCCCTTCGCTGTGTGTCCCTAGGCAGGTTGGTCTCTCTCTCTGGGTCCCCCTGCTCCAGGAGGGGCTAACTAGCCAATCTCTGAAAGCCCTCCCAGCTGTGGAGTTTGTGACCGTTTTTTAAGCACCTACAGCCCTTACAATGGAGAATCAAGGTGGGGAAGATTCTCCCAGAGGCTGTTTGGTGCTGGCATGGGTGACAGGTAAAAAGTGGGGAGCCAGGAGTGTGGGGAGGGCCCTGCTTGGAGTCCCTCTGTGAGGGCTCCTTATCATCCAACCAGAAGTGTCCACCCTCATCTGGGATGGCTCACCAGGATGTGACGGGGGTCTCTGAGGAGGGAAAGGACCCATCCAAGGTCACTCAACCCAGTAGTTGGAAGGGTCAGGATGCAACTCAGTGCCGTGGCTGCAAGACTCTATGCCTGGGAGGCGCCTGGGTGTCCCGTCCTGGAAACTGGCAACGCAGGGCCACAGGGCGCGGGCGAGAGCCCCCTCAAGCCCAAATAGCCACCACCTATGACACTACTTTTTATACGTCGATTTACTAACTCTTCTCCCAGGGTCCATCTTGTTCATCACCCCTCCCAGCAAACAGGAGGTACAAATAAATATCTGTTGAGCAAATGATGAATGAATTGAATGGAGACCCAAAACTTCCAAACCAAGAGGCAGCACAATTTGGAAAACTAACTGCCTTACTGACCCAACGTAAGAAGGAAGATCTTGACTTTAATTTAGAAAATTGTTGGAAAAAAAAATACACCACCACCAATTTCCACTTATTCTGTGCCTCCCTCCCGGGTGCCGGGCCCACCGCTCTGCAGCCCACTCTCTTCTAACAGAAAAGAAACCAGGTTTGAGCTGCGCACGTGGGGAGAAGACCCAGTGGAAGTGTCCCCCTCTTCCCGGAAGGACAGCGATGGCAAACATTTCCCGAGCGCTGGCCCTACCCCAGAGACTGACTGTTCGGAAGGCCTGATGCAGACTGACATCCCCACAGCAACCCCTGGAGAGAGGTAACCGCCACTTCGCAGGTGACTGCAGGCTGGCTGGGAGACTTTAAGTAACTCGCCCGAAGTCACGCAGCTAGTGGTGGCAGATCCAGGATTTAACCTCTGACCAGCCGGCTCAAGTAAGAGTGGCATAGGTGTGTCATCCGAGGTCGCAGGACCCGAGATGAGAGAGCAGGACCCTGCCCCAGGACAGGCATGGGCTCTCCCGTTTCAGGTGGCAAGTCCTAGGCTGTGCTGCGCCCTGGAGGTGTGACAGTGCAGGGAAAGAAGTGAAAGAGACATTCTGTCTGCACTTCTGCCTGGGCCCAGGGGGCCCAACGGCCACCCCCAGCTCAGCCCCACCCTGAAGACATTGCCTCTATTCAGCCTGGCTGGGGGTTGGGAGAGCTGCTGGGGGCGGGTGCTGGGGCCCAGCTGCCATTTTCCTGCCTCAGCCAAGCCTGGCCAGGACCACCCAGGGGGTCATTTCTGGTCAGCTCTGTGGTTCCTTCCCCTGCTGGGGAGGCTCCAGGTGTCCCAGACACCCAAAGTACCACTTGGGGAACCAATCTGGAGTTGGGAAAACAAAGCTGAAATAGCACAGGCAGCTTCCCAGAGACAGAGAAAGGCTGAGACACACGGCTACAAGCCCAGGAAGGGGCCCTGGAAAGAGACCGGCTGACAACCCAGTGGGGTGGGGCAGGGCAAGCAGAGGAGGCTACCACTTCCCTTCCTGCCAGCCACAGGCAGGCTGAGAGCCGGCCCTGCCCCCACAGCGGCCACAGGAACCAGAACCTGTCACCACCCCCAGCCAGGCCAGCTCAGCCCTTCCAAGCCTTCAGGCCCAGCCCCCGACCTCTAGGCAACTGGGGTTTGCTGTCCCCGTTTTACCATGGAGGAAAAAAAGCCACGAAGTCACGAGAGGCAAGCGGCTAGGCTCAGACCACACAGCCGGGGAAGGGAGACCGGGGGGGGGGGACACGACAGAACCAGGCCTGCAAAGAGGGCAGGTCCTGCCCCGACCCTCCACCTCCCCCAGGCTCTCAGCCCCCAAGGAGCCCAACTGCGGGAAATCAGAACCATGATCTCAATGCAAAGCCCTACCTCCTGGGGCCCAGACCAGCACAGCAGAAAGAGGGTGAGATCTGGTCCCCTTCAGCTCCTTGTGACCACCCGTCCAGCCCTAAGCGTCTCAAATTATGTCTGCGGGATCAAAAGTTTTCAGCAGAATCACTGGGGCAGTCAAAACAGATTCCTAGGCCCCATATCCAGAAGTCCCTTGGGTGCATTCTAACGAGTCCCCCGTCCCTTTTAGACACTGGTG
This sequence comes from Macrotus californicus, assembly GCA_007922815.1. Taxonomy (NCBI): domain Eukaryota; kingdom Metazoa; phylum Chordata; class Mammalia; order Chiroptera; family Phyllostomidae; genus Macrotus; species Macrotus californicus. The sequence goes on along the minus strand of VMDR010000673.1, from coordinate 163,263 downwards.
CATCCTGTGATCCTGGGTTGTGAGCATGAGGCTGGGGAGCTGCTGAAAGCAAAGGGCTTGAAATCTGCCTCTGGGCAACTCACGTGGCCTCTCTAAACCTGTGTCCCCATCTGTATGACTCGGACAATAGGAGTCCCTTCTCCATCAGCTGTGGGGACTGAATGAGGTCAAGGCCTAGCTGTCAGCGAGGACCTAATGGAAAGTGACTGCCATTCTCATGGCTCCGCAGCCTGCCTGAGAGTCAGGAGCCCGGAGTCCAGGAGATGACCCAGGAGGGCCCTGGGGAGCAGGGGGATGTCCCTCAGGGATCAGGTTCCAGGGACAAAAAAAAAAAAAGACCTACAGCCAAGCTTTTGTAGGCTGAGGGAATTAGCTCGGCTTGAATTTCTCCTCCTGAGAGCATGGACGTGTGCATGTCTCGGCTGCCTCTGACTGTGCGCACACTCCCACACCTCTGGGCCCAGGTCCCTCGGGGTTCCGAATGACCGTCTCAAGCTGTGGGTTGAGTACAGGTCACCCCATGATGCTCTGGCCTGTCCACTCCATGATGCCCCTTCCACCTCTGGCCCTGGTGGACTCCCTACAGGATGGGGAGTCTGGGGCAGTAGTCAGGGCCTGGCTAGGGTCTGGCCAGAATCTTCCGTGTGTGGACCAGCCCCAGGCCTCAGGGCTGTCTCAACCCCTCTTCCTGTCAGCTGTGCCACCCAGGCCTCCTCAGCTGCCAGAGGTCTGGTGTCCTCACCGGCTCCACCAGAAATTACATCTTTCACCACGGCAGGGGTGGGGGCCGGGCTGGCAGCTGTGAGCTGCTGCCAGGGAACAAACCAGCTTCCACACTTGCTCCCCATCACTGTGGGCCCCACCTGGGCTACACATGGTCAAGGTCACTATGCTCTGGAGTGAACACACTGAATCCTCACTTAGCTCGTGTGTCCACAGCCAAAGACCAGTGCCTCCCTCAGCCTTGGTTCCCTCCTCCGACCCCCAGAGTAGAGTCAAGGACAAACGAGGCCAAGCACCTCCAAGCCCTGGTTAAGCTATACAAGTTCTCAGCAGTGTGTTTCAAGGTAGCGATAGTGCGCTCAGGGAGCAGGGCGGAGAACGGGCAAGAACACGAGTCTCAGGAGTTAGACAAAAACAGCATCCGCGCCATCGGCACCTATTGCCTCTTCCACAAAGTGGGAGTGACCCTGCCCACGGCGCGGGGCTGCCACGAGGACGGAATGAACGAAGGTGCCCAGAGCATGAGGCTGCTAGTACTGCCGCTGCTCTGCTACTTCCTGTACGGTCCTAGCAAGGCCCTCAATGTCTTGGTTTCCCCACCTGTACAATGGGGAAACAGCCCGGGGCTGGTTCTCCCCTCGTGAGACCTCCTGGGAGGCAGGGCCCTGAGAAGCAGGAGCCCCAGCCCAGAGGGAGCCGGAGCGGTCCCCACTGCAGCCCAGGCAGGTTCTCCACAGCATTTTCTGGCCCTGGGCACCCTGCCCACTTGGCTAAGTCCCCCAAGGGGTCTCTGCTGAACCACCTGTTCGTCCCCATAGGCCAGGCCTGGTTTGTCCCTGCATGTAACACATCACTGCCCC
>VMDR010000673.1:76756-161580 GCA_007922815.1 Macrotus californicus | reverse complement strand
CTCCTCTGAGGGTGGGAGTGAGGGGTGAGAGGAAGAGGGGACCAGCTGCCTGGAGAAGGTGGGCTTTAGGGCCCCCCTGTGAAGTTTCCTAGAGCAGAGTCAGACACACACTCTCTCCAGCCCGCTTTAGGTGAGAAGTGGAAGCGCGCTCTCCCCCACTCCTCTATAAAGTCCGGAAATGTGAAGTAACGGGGTTCGGACCTGGGGGCAGGGGACAGGCAAGCGCTAGGATTTCAGCACCTTGGCCTTGCTGAGCAACCCCAGGGTGGGGCGGGGAGGGAAGGAGCCCTTGCCCAACGCAGGGTTACAACAGCTTTCCCTCCCCACTGGGCCCTAGCAGCGGCCCTGCCCCCTCACCTGACTCTGGAGCTCGCTCTGTTGCTTGAGGCGGAGGTTTTCTGGGGTGTCGGCCACCATGGTGAAGGACTGCTTGGGGTAGTGTCTGCGGGACAGAAAGAAAAAGTTGGGATCACTCTGGGGAATGGGCACAATAAGCTTCTTAAGCTTCTTACAGACCTCTTGACTCTCTCCTGACAACTTCCTCTTGTCCCTGGGAAGTCCCTGCCCCTGCTCCAGGAGCAGGACTGTAGTGTCCACTGCCCGTGCAAGGGAGATAAGTGTCCTTCAGACTCGTCCTGGGCTGAGCTGGGAGGCACAACACGCCTGAGTGGCTGGCGGGCCATGGAGAACTGTCCTGAGCCAAAGGGAGGCCAGGGGACACCCTAAGGGTTTCAGATCACCATTGTTTGGGGACAATCCATCCCTTCGAGTCCTCCAACCAGGGAAGTCCAAAGGGCCAGGCCAGAGTGGGGAGATGAGGTCAGGGCCAGGACAAAGCTTTCAGCTAAGACCAGACATGGAGTGCTAACCAAGGAGAGGAAGGGCAGGAGAGATACAAAGTCAGGAAAAAAGGGGAAAGGGACGCGCATATCCAGGGGGCTTCCTGGAAGAGGTGATAAGAGAGAAAAAACGCGTACATCCAGAATGGTATTTCCAAGGGCTAACAAGGTCCAACTTAACTGGAGTGTAGATGAGAGATCAGCTTGATGCCAGGGAAGAGGCCACCCTTGGGTGATGGATAACATTGTGGCAACGGTTGACGTGTGCCCTGTGCAAAGGGCACACAGGCCTTAGTGCATCCAGCTCTCACAACCGCCCGCTGTCCTTCTTCGACAGGTGACAGCACTGAGGCCCAGAGAGGCTGAATACCGCTGCCGAGGCACAAGGCCAGTAAGCGCCAGCATCGGGAGTGTCACCCACACAGTCTCCCCAGTGCCCAGCACCCGGAACCAAACCCATCGATCCCAGATGCCGGACACACCAGAGTCCTGTGCCCCAGAAAGAGGGTGGCTTGGAGGTGGCAGGAGCCAGGGAAGCCCTCAGAGCCAAGTCTGCAGGGACCTCTCCGACCACTCGGCCGACCAGAGGAAAGGGCGTGCTGGCACCAGGACTCAGCAGTTAGGTGACTTCATAATTAACCTATTCATCTCGTCAGCCTCTCCCCTCTCCACTACTTCTCTAGGAGGTGAGGGGGCTTTGGGGTCTTTTTTGTTCATTGATTTATGCCAAGCTCCTAGAATAGTGCCTGGTACCCAATCAATATTTGGCGAATGAATGAATATCACACCAGGCATTGAAGCTGGGCCCAGACTAGAACTCAGGTCCTCTACATCCCACTGGGTCATCACAAAGTCCCCAACAAGTCTACGGCCATACCATCCTGAACGCGCCCGATCTTGTCTGATCTCGGAAGCTAAGCAGGGGCAGGCCTGGTTAGTACCTGGATGGGAGACAAAGTCCCCAGCAAACCAGCTGAAGGAGAGGCGGTCCTGAGTCCCTGTGGTTTTGGGTATACATGCTGGTATGTGAGGGCTGGGGGTCCACATGGGACCCCACTAGTTCAGGGACTGGTGGGTGGCTTCTCTAACCGGGAACCAAGATCTGGCCATTTTTAGCCCTGGGTGACCACATCTGGCCACAACTGTGACTATCAGCAGGTCCCTGTTCACAGGCTGTCCCCAGGTAAGAGGAAGACGGGCCCCTTTCTAGCACGTCCCACTCTAGTCAGCTGACATGCCCTAGAGCAGGACACGAGCAGCCCTCGTCTCTGTGCCGTCACCAAACCTGGCATGTCCTCCAGCTGCCCACACCACCCGGAGCCAGACTCCTGATGAACACGTGACTTCCCCCGGTGAAGAGCAGGACTCGGGCTTTAGAGAACTCCCCCCGGGGGTGGGGGCACCATGCTGGACTCTGGCCCTGCCGGGGACTCACTGGGTGACTGGCAAATCCTGTTTCCCTCTGGGCTAGTTTCACTATCTTAGATCTGAGTGATTCTAGCTGTGTCCCAACCCCTCGCCTCCCCTGCCCTGCCCGGCTCCTGCCTCCTAGGTCAGCCCAGGCTCCCAGCTGCCCAGCAGAGGGAGGAAAGAGAGGAGACTGAAACATAAACACAGGTGCCGGCAGCTGGCATGGCCTGCAGATGAATGTGAGGCGAAGGCTATGGGTCCAGTCCCCAGGCTTGGCCCAGTTCCACAAAACCAGGGCCACCCACAGCTGAGGAGCGCCATTCAAAATTCCTGAGCAATTCCAGGGAGAGGGAGGATCAACTGGGACTCTGTTCCCAGAAGCTAGAAAGAGAACAGCATGAGGGATCTAAGTAAGATCTCCAGCAGAACTGGCTGGCCCTGTGGTCTTAAAATGGAAAGTTTCAGAGATGACCCTCCCACCAAATAAGAGCCGTTCTGAAGGCTTCACAGGGTGGGGCATGTGGTGAGGAGAGCATCTGTAAGTACAGCCTCATGTAGCAGAGGAGGGAGCTAGGTCCTGAAGCAGGGTGACTGTGGAGACCTGCAGGGTGGCTCTGGCTCAGAACTTCAAGGGTCAGATCTGAGAAGATGGCACCGGTTAGCACTCGGTGGGGGAGTGAAGCTGGCAAACACATGTGCACGGGAGCTGGTCTGCAGACCTGGGTTTCCCATTTGCCTGAGTGTGCACGGTTAGAATGGAGTGCCAGCCCCAGTGGCCCAAGGACAGCTAGACATGTGGACCTGACACGCACCGCCACCCTACAGTTCCGAGGCTCCTCCACACACCGCGCACACACAGACGAGCCTTCTGCAGTGATGCGCATCTCCTAGGCAGAGGCCAGCAGGCCCACATGACAGCGGGCGTTACGGGCCAGGTTCCCATGCCTCCTGCACTTCCGACACCCCACCAGAAGGGTCTCAGGAGCCTCCCCCACCCCCGTTACATGCAGCAAGTACCTCTGGGTGGGGTTGGTGGGTATTTCGTCCTCTCTTGGGAGCCACGTGACCCCCAGATCTCAGCACCCGCACAGCCAGGGCACTAACCCCATCAGAAGAGAAGGAGGGCCTGCCTAGATGTGGTCTTGGATTAATGTGGCAGGCAAAAGAAAGGGATTCTAACCCTGCATCAGATGAACTAGATTTAAAAGGAACTCCAGAGCCCCCAGTCTCTAACCTCTGCTTCCTAAACCCCAACCCCAGGCCAGAGGAAGACAGGGGGACATGCAGCTCGGGCTATATTCCTCCTGTTGGGTCAACCCTGTCCCCTCCCCACAGCCCCCAGCCCTGGCTTGACAACCCTGCCTTTCCCTTTTTCCCTTCCCCTGCTCACTGTGCTTCAGGTTCCCATGGCAACCTCATCCTCAGCTCCAGGCAGGAGAGCAGAGGGGGGGTGGTGGTGGTCTGTGGGGGTGGGGAGGGACAAGACAGCAAGGGTGTCCTCCACTGCGACTGTGGAGCACCCATGAGGGCAAAACCAGGAGACTGTGTCTGCAGGATCCTTGGAGACAATCTGGTGAGGGCAGGAGCTGCGGTTTGTTTTTAGAGGGGGGGACACAGCAACGTCAGCGCCATGTCCCCCCCCCCCCACCCCAGCATGACTGCCCTGGAAAGAGCTGACTGATTTGACCTCCTTCCAGAAACAATTGCTGGGAACTCTACCTGTTCCCTCCCTCTCTGTCCTCAGGTTGAAGCTCTGCCTGCCCACTGCCCTCACATGCCAGTCAAGATGAAGGCGGGGCTGTGTGTCATTGTGGGCACTAAAACAGAAGAGGGGCCACCGCCCCCAGCTAGTGACCCCACTGGAACCCCGGCCGTCCCAGCAGACTGGGCCATGGCGAGGGAACAGGGGGCCAGGACGAGGAGAACCAGGCGTCCTAACCCTGGCCTGGAGCTGGGTCCCGAGCACAGCTGCTCTTTCTCCCTCCCTGGGCGAGCCTCCCTGTGAAGCATTCCAGGCGGTGGGCCCTCTGCAACACCCCTCCCCACCCTCAGTAGCGGTATCAGCTGCTCTGGGGAAGAGAAGCCTGGAGGGTGCACAGAGCAGGTCAGGAAGTCTGGAGGACAGAAGGGACCTAGCGCCCATGAGGGCAAGAACAGGGACGAGGCAGGAAGTCAGGCAGCTCTGAGTAGTAGCCTAGGCTTCCGAGACAACGCACAGGCACACAAAGTAATTTCTTGATAGATGGTGTCCTGTATACATTCCCTCTTGAAATCTGCCACAAAGGCCATGGACTAGAAAAGACAGGTATTACCAGTGGGCCGATTTGATAGATAAAGAAACTGAGGTCCAGTGTCGAGGACAGAGACTTTGCCCAGTGCACTCTCCTGTCCACCCCAGCTACCCAGCCAGTTAAGGGCGAGTTGGCATCTCCCTCTCAGGAGTAACCCAGTCCACACGCGGCTCTCAGGCCTCTGCGGAAAGATGTGCTTGGCAGGGTGGGTGGAGAACAAGGTAATTCATCTTTCAAACCCAACCTGTTTCCAAGCTCCGCCATGATGACAGACCCACTGGGATCTCTCAGCCACCCCCAGACAGAAGCCACCTTCTCCTTATAACTTTTCCAAAGCAGGTGCCGAGAGTCCAAACAATGACCCGTGGTGGGGTGCGGGAGAAGGAGGGGTTATCCCTGACAACCTCTGAGCTGCCTTGTGAGGACATGGAGGATGCTGAGAAGCTGCTGGGCTCCTGCTGATGGGCTTCCTAAGGACAGGGACAGCTTGTAGGGCACAACCCCACTCCCGGTCCTGCCGTTAGCTGGGTTCCAGAGGCAGAACGAAAAGACCAGAGAGCCTGAAAGCCCAGCGCCCCCTTCTGCATGCAACCTTGCCTCTTCCAGCCTCAGACTCATTCAAAAACCACAGCTTTTTGTTCAAGGAAGAACAAAAATACCCCAACAAAAGCAACAAGGAACCTTTGGTTTGACCAAGAGGAGGGGAAAAAACAGTCCTGACATCCTGCCTCTGGAAGGAGCTTCTGATCCCCTGCTGGGAACACTGCCCACGGGCCGGGAGGACTCGCTCCTGACCCAGTTTCTCGCCAGTCCCCCAGGCCTGAGGGCTGACGTGGTGGGGATAGGAGGCAACAAGGAGGCATTGTTTGACCAGAGAAAAATCATGAGCAGCCAAAAAGATCAAGGCTAGACGTGAAGAAGAACTTACCAGCCCTCAGGGGTTGGAGACAAACTATAAAATCAAAGCCAGCTACTGCCCCTGATGGCAATACATAAAAAGAAGTGATTCTGCCAAGCTGAGCAATGCAGGGGAACACGGGGCCTCAGTTTCCTCATCTATGAAGTGGGGATATTAGGAGCCATGAGGTTTCTCAAGGCCCTGACATCTCTGAGTGCAGGGGTTTAGGGGTGAGAGTCTAGTATGGGGGCTGCCTGAAGGCCGCATCTTGGCCACTAGGGATGCCCCTTTGAGCGTGCCTTCCCTGCCCAGGACAGACACCACACCCTCACTTCCCACTCCTGGTGCTACCCTGACTCCCTAAGACATCTGATCCCATTTGCCCAGTCAGAGGCAGAAAATTCTGGGGAGGTGGGAAAGCCCCAGGCCCCAGACCTGGACTTGCCCACAAGTGCCCCATCCCCTGAGAGCAGCTGGGACTTGAGACAGCTTGCTAGAATCCAGAGACACTGCGAGCACCCAGCTCTACCCGCACAGGCCCAGCCCACTCTCTGAGGCCTGGCGGAAGGAGCAGGACCACAGTCCCTTATTCTCCAGAAGCACACACATCTCCATCCTTCTCAGCCCCTCACCCCACAGCTCAAAGAAAATGAAGAATAGACCCCTGATATCTGCAGTCAGTGAAGAGAGGAAGGATACAATGGAGCATCCCCCTTTCTTTCCTGGCCCGTGTCCACCACTCACTACCACTGGACACCCCAAAAGCTGGTTCCCGTCCTGGCCTGCAACTCCCCCCCAGGTCTGCAGCCTCTGTTGAGTCACGGCCCCCATAGAGGAGAGAACAGCACATGTCTCCCCACCCCCTCCCTGCCCCTGACCTCCAGACTACTAGACTATTTTCATGAAAACAAAGGAGCGGGCTTGTAGTGTGGACATGTCTGTCCTGCTTGTAGAAAATGTAGTTTACAAAACAAATAATCAAGGGCTATAAATATCCCTCCAACCGAAATGAAGCAGACTCACCCACCCACCTAGAAGCTTCAAGAAAGAACTCAATTCACCGGTCCTTCCAACAACTACTGTGCAAAACCAGACACGTGTGCCTCTACCTAGCCACCGCAGTGCCTGATGGCTGTGGCCTGGGAAGTGTGAGCACCATCACACCCCACTCAGGGGACCTCCCTGGCGTTTCTCCCCAGCCCTGTGACTGGCAGAACCTGTGTCTGGACATGCACCGGGCACACGTGTAAGTTCACGTCCACGGGGGTCCGCCGCCCCCCGTAGGCTGGCTGTGCCCTCTGGCCTGTGCTCTCCCCACTGCCTCACCCTAAAGCAAGTCTGGTGCAAGGAGAGAAATAGAAGAGGCCTTTTTGCTGCCTACAGTCACTCTCCAGAACTTAAATTAGTCTTGAGATGCCACTAGGAAAAGAGAGACAGGTTTCTTCTCTCTTGACCAACCCCGCCTCCCTGCGAGATCCTGGCTCCGGGACGAGCCAGAGACAGGCAGAACCTGCAGGCCTCCCTGCACCCCAAACTCATATTCACTCACTGGGTGGGCCCAACTCCCTGGCCCAGTGCCAGGAGAGGCCACCTGCCTCTCTGGGTTCTGAGTGGGAGGTACTGCTGAGAAGGAAGCCAGGCCTGGTCCACACAGCAAGGCCAGGGTGGGAATCAGGACAAAGCTATACCCTGGACACCGCAGGATTCGGAACCTGAATGTCACTGGAGGACGGGGCCAGAGGCAGGAGGGGAACAGGAAGGAATAACAGTGAACACCCGGCAGTCCCAGGCACACAGCAGGAACTCAGCATTCCTTGGTCTCTGGTCCAGCGTCCCAGGGTAGGAAGTTTTAACTATGGGGAAACCAAGGCTCAGACAGGCCTACAAAGTGCTCTTTGCCGGCTGGGCCTGCTTCTGGTTTACCCCGGAATTTCCGTGTCTGAAGAGCTGGCACAGACCAACTGCTCAGCAGAAGCTGGCTGAGGGAGTGTGAATGCCTTGGGCAAGGTACTACTACAGCTGGAGTGAAACCCAGCTGGACCACAAAGCCCCCACGTTTCCTCCCACCCAGGAAACATCCCAGCTGGGCCCACGGTCAGCTGGGAATGGCACATGCCAAGGCTGTAAAGGCTGGGGGAACGGAGAAGGATCAATCTGCTTCTCTGGCTAGGGGTCAGAAGACAGACAGGGAACCTCTGCCTGGGCAGGTTGGAAGCAGCACCCAAGGAGGGGTGCTCATCTTCTGCTCCCCCAGGAACCCCCCTAATCAATGCAAGGAGCTTCTCACCCCCACTTACCGCAGCCTCCCCAGAAGAGGGTGAGAAAAGTAAGCTGAGACTTTGGCACTAGGCTGAGAAAATACAGAGAAAACAAGGACACGCCTCTGATTTCTTTCTCCAACTCCCAGTGCTCACTGAATTCTAGGCTACTGCGGTCTTTTGGAAGAGGTGTGTAGAAGCATCAGTCCCTGCCACCCACGGGGCCCAGGGCTCAGCCAGACTTCCACCTGGAGGGGTGGAGGGTCAGAAGCTGCCCCTAAAGGAGACTCAGTGCCCAGAATCCAGCCCGAAGTGGTCCAGCAGTCACGGGGTTAAAACTGCCCCAGCCTCTGGCTTTGCTGAACCCCACCCCACTCCCCAACAGAGGGAGGAAGTGGCAGAGAATCAGGGCTTGTGTGAGCCCTTAAGAATTCAAGGAATGTCCTATTTCCCTTGGGGGCTGGGGGAGAGGACCAATGTAAGCTAATAGAAGAGAAGGAGCAGCTGAAGGGAGAGCAGGGACCCTCCTTCTACCCCAGGCAATCTTCCCCGTGCCCTCAGCCCTCCAGCCCTCCCAGAAGCGACAATACACATGTTACTTCTTGAGTGTAAGATTTTATCAGAAATCAGTTTTCCCAGCACCTGGCCCAGTTTGGCACGTAGTAACCCAGCAGGCAATACATACCTAATGAATGGAAAAAACACCAAGGAGATGAGGCTGTGGTATTAGTAGGGGACTGGGGGTGCAAAAAGGGAGAGGCAGCCTTTCAAAGGGATTTAAGACCCCCCCAACATCCCAAAGCTCCCCTCCTGGGTAAACTTCAGCTGCAAAGAGCCTCCTGACTGGGACTATAAAGAAATGAAATAAAACTGGACTCAAGCCAGATGCTGAATTGTTTTGAATACTGATCTTGCCACCTACTTGAAGTGACTTGACCTCCTGCAGCTCCTACCTAGCAGGGTGGCTGTGAGGTTGTGCATGTGCCGTGGGCCTGGCCTGAGACTGCACTGAGTTTGCACATGCTAGGCGTGACACGAGGTCACCCTGAAGACGGAAGGTATCACGTACTCTGGAACGGCATGGAATGAGGGACCCACCTTACCTACTTCCCTGCAGCAAGCCAAGCTGCAGGCCCCAGGGCAGAAGGAACAGAGTCTAAGCCAACTCCACTGGAAAAGACTGGAGGTCCCCACTGCCTCCCTCACCAGACAAGGACGAGCTCTGCTCCGGGCCAGGCCACCCCTTCCTGCCACTCCTACTGCTCAAGAAATGAATACCAGGAAGGGCAGCAGCCAGAAGCCCCCTGAGCCTAGTGCCAGGCTCTCTGGCAGGGGGCAGGTGAGAGATGGAGACAGTGAACTGTTCTGATAGGGAGAGAAAAGAGGAAAGGAGAAGCAGAGAACACAGCTGGGCAGAGAAACAGGGCAGGTCATTTTTTCGTGAAAAACCGCACTGGGTCCACCCCCCGAAGCAGGGTACAGTGGGAAGAACGCGCTTGTTTTCCCGGGCTTGCACTGGCCTCTCATAGACACGTAATCTTGAGAAAATCCCTTCCCTTCTCCAAGCCTCAGTTTCCTTCTCTGCGAAATGAGAAGAAGAAGAAGAGCGCTTACTTCATCCAGCTGCGGTGGGAACTATTGGTGACTGACAGTGAGGACGAATGAGGAAGGGGCCCAGCCCCGCCCAGCCCCGCCCCGCCCCCGCCCGCACAGGACTCACGCGTTGCAGTAGGGCTTCTTCTCGTAGCCCTTGTAGTTCTTCATGTTGAGTGTCATCTTGCAGGTCTCGCAATGGAAGCATGCTTTATGCCAGAACTGGGGACAGAGGCAGAGGGAGGACACCCGTCAGACACTAGGACTTCGGGAAGGGGGCTCAGGTTCTCGGAAGGAGCATTCCGGCTCCACCCCCGGGGAATGGAACATAGAATCACCCCGGGTGAGCTGGGGACATCACAGGTCACAGACTCTGGCAGCTGATGACACTCCCCCCACCCCTTCCCCACTCCCCACCAATCAGCCGTTTGAGCTGTAAGGAGGGCAGACGTGTAGGGCGAGTGGAGAAGAAGCCAGTAATAGTAGTGATGAGCTGTCCCCAAAGGCCAGCTCCACCTCCCCGGACCACTCCTGCTGCCCCCAAGCTGGAGAAGCCTCATTGCTTATGCAAAGCTGTACCAGGGTTGCTAAGAAGCCGCTGCTGAGCGTGAGGGGCAGCTCCTCAGCCTTGCGGAGGCCTAGAGAAGGAGAGGAGGAGCACCCAGGCCCAGAACCCAGGCACTCCTAGCTCCCACCTCCACCAGGGGCTCCAGCTCTGATGCCTCCCCCTTCCTGTGGGACTCCAACCGGAGGATGAGGTGGGTGCTCCAGCTCCAGCCACCACTCTCATGCCCTTTCTCCCTCCCAGCCCTCACTCAGCAGGAGAGCACCCAGCAGCTGGCCTCCCCGAGGCACTGAAGAGCTCTGCTTAAAAGCCTTGGAAGGGGAAACCCATAGTGGGCATCAAAGCTCCACCCTGACTAGCTACGTGGCCTCAGCCAGGGCCCATTCTCTGAGCCATTTCCAGGTCTGTAGAAGGGAAATGATACCTGTCCCTCCTGGGACCGTTGAGGATTAAATGAGAATCACCTGCAAAGCCCTCAGCCCAGCACCTGGCACCTCTCAGCACCTGAATGGCAGATGCTGCAGACACAGACACGAACCTCAGCCTGGACGGTTCAGAGCCTCACATTGGAGGTTTGTGTGAGGTGGGTGAGGGTGGGCCTCCACTGTGCCCAGCCACGGCTACAACGTGGCTGAGGATAAGGAAAGCCAAGGACAGAGCAGCCAGGACCAATCCAGCATGGCCAATGAAGGAAAACAGGAGGGAAGGGGCAAGGATGCAGCAGAAGCGACCCCATCCTAAGAAAAGTTGACGCTGGGGCAAACCTCGGCAAACGAGGTCTAAATCTGCCCCTGGCAGCCCAGGACAAGGCCTTGGGATCTACACTGACCGGGGAGTCCAGCTTCCAGGGCTCCAGGACCCCGGCGGCCTGGGTCACCTGACTGACCTGTTTCTGCCCCATTTCCCAGCAGTCAAGGGAGACATGCCTGACCCTCAGGAAGGAGGCCAGAAGCCTGGGAAGGGCCCAGGGAGACCTTTGAAGGTAACCAGCACAGGGCTGGTTCTTGGCCATTTGACAAGGAATCCCCTCAAGGCAGTGCTTTTCAAAATGTCTTTCCCTGCCAAGGGTGCTTCCGGGACACTTTGGAGGAGGGGACAGAAAAAAGGAAGCTGGGAGATTGGGATACCACCTCCCTTCCCTTGGCTGGCTTCAACCATGGGGTGACTTGGGGGGTAATCACCGTCTAATAGGATACTTCCCCTGTCAAGGAGACCCAAAGGAATCTCCAATGGTAGAATAGTAAATGAAATGGTAGGAGACCCACTGTTTTGGGAAGAAGGCCAGCTCCTTCTGGAGCAAAGGGATGGAAGCAAAGGGATGGCTGGTCTAAGCTTGGCCCCTTCCCCAACTGGGGCCTGTCCCAGAGCCCAAGCCTACACTCACAATGCCAAACCCCAACACATAGAACGCACCAGAAAAACTAGAAGAGGGTAGCCCCTGCCCCTGCCAGCCCACAAAGTGGCACCCCTCTCCCACCCCTACTGCCTTGGGAGGCACTGGCAGAGTGCCCCAGCTCTGTCACCAGCCGGTCTGCTGGCCCCTGCCTGGGCCCCCACCTCCCCCAACCCCCGCCGGGGCCTGCCAGGAAAAACATTCTCTGGAATCCAGACCATGACCCACTTTCACACACACATCTGCAGGAATATACACTGTCCTAGGACTGGGGGCCTCCGAAGCTGCCTCCTGATTGATCTGGGGGAGACAAAGGGAAGAAGACAGATAGAGACCCCTACCCTAGCAGATGAACAGGATTCCCACCCTGGAGCCAAGGCCAAGCCCCTCGGGAAGAGGGGCAGGGTATACTGACCAGGGTGGGGGTACAGGGCCAACACCCAATCCAGGAGTCCCACAAGCACCCTGCAGGCTGCCACTGGAAGGGGAACTCCCATACGAGCGGATGGTGCCCATTTCCATCTGTATCTATTCCACCCCCTCAACTCCAGAGACCGCTTGCTTTCAGCCAGATACACCAGAGGCCGGGAGGTGGGGGTCATCTGTCCCCATACGGGGGCTCAGCAGCAGAATAATAAGAGCACAGGGGACCTGAGTGCCTTCAGGTTAACCGCTAAACTTGGTCTCTGCAGCTAGAAAGTGGAACTAAAACCAGGGTCCCATGCAGGCTCTGGAAGGAGGCCTGAGATGACTCATGCACCAAGGTGGCAGCTTTCAGGTCACTTCCCTCACTCCCTGGAGGAGGGCTCCAAGGTTCAGGAGCATCCAGCTGCTCCTGCCACTGTTTGTCCTCTTTACAGCAGGAAAGTGGAGGGCAGAGAGGCCAGAATAGGGCGAGCGACTCAACAGCCCCTGTGGGCCAGGCCTGGACTGGGCACCCCAAGGAAACCCCATCCCTGTCTCAGTCAGGTCTGCCTCCTTTCCCTGCCCTGGAAGCCCTGTCCCTCTCTTCTTAAAGGCCCCAGTAAGAAGAGTTCAGAGAAGCATTCCTGAGACTCGGACTCAGGATCCAGAGCAAAGTACACCTCTGGGCAGGCAACTCGCATCCTTCCCACTGCCCTGAAGTCCACGGTTTCCCTTTCACAAAAAACCAGACCTGGGGTGCCTGTTGGTAGCCTCTCGGGCTCCAGCTTCACCCTGAAGTCTCCCTTGCCTGCAGCTCCAAAGCTGAAGCCCAGTCCACAGAAAACCCACTCCACAGAAAGGAAAACAGAGGCTGACCGGGCAGAAGCAAGATCCCCTGCACTTGGGCGGGGCTTGGGCCAGCTCCTACCTCCCTGTAATCAGTGGAGGTGGGGGAGAGGCTGCTCATAGCTCTGGGTGAGGGAGATTCAGCCAATTTCAGGTCACTGTGCCTGCAGCCTGGCACCTTGCCCTCTGCACCCGGGCTGCTTGGGTGGCCATGACTCAGGGTTGGAGTATGAGACCTTCCTCTCCCTTCCTGTTGCCCAGGGTTACAATTTCTCCTTTGCCTCAGGGGCAATGCCAGCCCCACCCTGGTTGGGTCACCAGTTGAGTTCAGTTGGCCACCTGGGCCGCACCTCCACAAATTCCCAGGGGGAGATGATTATTCCCTACTACCCCAGCTCCTGGAAGGAGCATGCCTCAGGCCAGGGTCAGGAAGGGGTGGAGCCACTGTGGACACTAAAATAAGATAGTGTAAATACAGGTACTGTTTTGCAAACATAACAGGCAGAAGAGCTGAGCACAAAGAACTTCAGACTTGAATTCCAGCTCTGACTGAGAGGGGAACGAGCCTCCTCCGTTTATGGGGCTCATCACCTACAGGAGCAACCACATCTATTGTGGGAGGCTGCTGCCAAGACTGAGCCTGGCACTTCGCAATAAGTAGTAGCTGTGAACGGACGGCCACAGGTGATCGCGGGATACCTTAGCTAACGAAAAGGGGGCACCACAAGTGCAAGGACTTTCTTTTGTGTGTCCAGCCCAGCCTCCTTCTATCTTGCTGCCCCCTATGGGAGTGGAGGGCAGGAGAGGGGGCAGTTCAGACAACCAGAGGTGGGGAGCCCTCCTCGTGGAGGACTCCAGGGAAACTGGTGCCCACCAATCTCCTACCCTTTTCAGGAACCTAGAGAAGGAAGTCCAGGGAGAGAGGGGCAGGGCAAGGTTCTTAACAACACAGGTCCCTAAATACAAATGCTTCCTGACAGGGTCTGGGATAAAAATCCACCTCTCTCAAAATGTAAGCGACATTTTGAGACACAGCCCCTCTCCCTCCTCAAAGGCCTGTGGCCACCCTTCAGAGTGCCTGGCACAAAGTAGGTACTCAATAAATATTTGTCCAGTGAATGAGCCAATGAGGTCACCCTGTTTCTCCCCCAACTCTAACCCCAGAAGTCCTCTGGGGAAGGAAATTTCTATCTCTTTCCTCAGACACCGCCATGAGCAATACATATTTATTCAGCATGCAAAGCACGCTGGGTACTGCAGGCTGGGGGCAGGGTGGCCATCAGAGGTGACAGGGCCTTTACCCGCCTAAGTCTTTGAGAGATAAGATTCAGGAAGGAGAAAAGGCTGACACCAAGGACATTAGGCTTGTGCCTCGGGTCCCATTGTGGGCTCAGTGCCCTAGGGAAACTAGTGTAGTAAATGGGTGGGTCTAATTTGACTCTCTCTGACTGTAAATGGAAAGCCCTGGGAAGTTGGTTAGCAACCTCGCCTCTGGGACTGAATGCTCCTCCTCTCAGGTCTCAGCCCTTGGGGCACCAGCTCCCAAGTAGGAAGTGCCAGTCCTTCTTGCCTGGAGGGGGTTAGGGAGGAGGAAGAGCTCTGACATGGGGGCACTGCTCAGTGCAGCGAGTGAGGCCTCCCCAGCACCACCTTCTGTAGGGAAAGCTCTCAAAAGAGGGAGGGATCACCAATCCCACTTCCCAAGACAGTCCCCACCTGACTGTCCTCTTCAGCTGGGACAGGGCGAGAGAAAGCTAGCTGGGGAGGGTACCTTGCAGGATCCCTGACACATGACACCCAAGTTCTTTACCAGGGGAGCCAGGGGTGGGGCTAGGTAGAGTATCCCCAAAAGGTAGGGAGCACACAGCCTATACCACCTCCCCTTCAGTGCACTTTTGCCCCACCTCCGAAAATAACATCATCGCGCATCTGACAAATGGTGAGAACTGAGGCCTCGAGCCGTTCATAAAGCCAGTGGGAGAACACCTACCGGAAGGCAGACCCTGTCTCCCAACTCCCGGGATAGCAATCTCTCCATCATATATTGCTTCTGCCTTATATGAGTGATAGTGCCCACAGCCTCTTCCCAATTCATGATCGTGGAGAAGGAGAGCACAAGGAACTCCAGGAAGGGAGGCCAAAAATCCCTACCACCAGGGAAGGGCCAAACACCAGTGTGCGAAGACAGAGAGCTCTTCAGTTAGTGCCTCCAAGCTCAAGTCCTGCCCTCCAGAGGTTGGCACAGTCATCGGGAAGGTCAGCACGCACCTCCTTTGTGTCCACAATATGGCACTCCTCTCCTCCTGTCTGGCCAAACCCAGGAGAGACGTGAAACAGCAAGAGCCCCATAGGCATCCTTCCTCCAAGAAGGCCAAAGGTCATTGAGGAGGCTCCGACCCCAAGGGGAAGGGGAGAAACAAGTGTCCAATGAACTGTCCTTTCACGAACAAAAACATGGCTTCAAGTGGGCAATGAACTTGGCCCCAGGGCTCTGCACCCCTCTTCCATCCCATGCGCCTCACACCCTGCCATTTTAGATGAGAAAGAGGGTGTATTTGGACTTGGAGCCAGCCCTGGGAAGTGGGTGAAAGGCACGATGAAGAAGGGGACAAAAATCACAAAGGCCCCTCCCTCCTCCAGACTGGGGCAGGATGCAAAGGAACCGAAGATTTTGCCTTAGGGTCTAAGGGAGCTTAAAAGAGGACAGGATCCTACCCCAAACTGCTGGAAACACCCAATTCTACTCCCCCCACCCCTCCAAAAGTATAATGACAACCAGATGAACAAGTCCAGCATAGGTGGGGGTGGGGGGAGGATGAATCGTAAGGGCCCTCAGGGGACAATGAATTTCCAGAAGGCCACCCTCCCCTCCCCCCAAACACCTCCCCCTTTTCTTGCCTTCCCCTGAGCTCAGCCAACCCCACCTCCATTGGGTAAACCTGCTTTGAAAAGTTAGCTCTTTGTTCTGCAAGCCGGTCTCAAGCTCTGAGCACAATTTCAGAAGACCTCTGCGAAGCACCCCCCACCCACCCTACTCCAGCATCCGACCCCGCCCCGCTCGGGCTGGGCAGCCCAGCGAAGCGAGTTGGCCTCTAATTTGAGGTGGGGGCTGGGAAGCTACCATTAACCAGTGGTCCATTAATCGCTGAACCACCAACGGTATTACAGATCGTCCAAAAAAGGAGGTCTTGCAGTGGGGCTCAGGTCCTTTTCCGCAGCCCAATTCACCAAATGCAACACTCACCGGTTGATAGCCCCCGCCCCAGTCTCCAGGCCAGGAAGCCCAGCCATTCGTGGCCAGAGCGGACAGTTTCGCTGGGCCCCCCAGCCTCTGCCCCGCCCCACCGCCGCCCCCTCCCCGAGAGCCCCGCGCTTCCGCCTACTTGGCGCTCCGGGCGGCGGGGAGAAGGAGCGTCAGTCTCTCACACTCCCGGGCCTAGGGGGTGGGACTGCACCCCTAACCTCCCCCAGCCCCCACCCCTTGGCCTGGCTTCTTTACCGCTTTCCCGTTCTCCCAACCCCGGGGCATAGAGCCCACTCCTCTCCAACAGTGGCTGCCCGCCACGCGTGGAATCCTTGCCTCGCCTCTGATCTCCTGGTTTCCAGACTGGGGTCTGTCCCCAACACCCCATGACACCGCCCTCTCTCTCTCCTCCAAGGATTGCGGGGATCGGGCGGCAAAGACCCAGCCCCTCTCTCTTCCCCTTAATCTGGAGCACTGCTCGAGAATGGCAAAGACGCCTCTCCCGGTCCCGGGGCTCACCTTATCCAGACAGTTCACCTTCTCGGTGGGGTACACGATCTTGCCGCACCGGGCGCAATTGGGATTCATGGCTCCAGGAAAAGCTGGGGCGGGGACGCCGGAGCTCGCGCGCGTTCTCTTTCCCGAGCGAGCTGGCGGGAGACAGCAGCGGCTGCAACTACACAGGAGGCGACGACCGCGGCTGGAGCTAGGGAACTGGCCTCCGCCTCCGCCCTCCTTCCCCTAATAAACACAGCGGGGAGGAGGGGCTGCACCGGGGCGGGGACGCGCCGCGGGCGCGGGCGCGGGCAGGGGCGCGGGCGGGCAGGCGCGCTCCCCGAGAGGCTTGGGGCTGCGCGAGGGCGGGTTCCGGGTAGGGCTGCGGGGCTCGGGGTGCGCGCCCAGGTGCTCCCAAGCCGGAGGCGCCCTGGAGAGACCTGGGCTTCGGACAGAGCCGTTCTCGCGCTGCAGGCGGCACGGAGCTGGTCTGGCCAAACATCTGGGGCGCCGGGGCTGAGGGAGGCGGGCAAACCTCCCACATCCGTTGAGGGTGGGGTTGGAACCTCCTGATCGCCGGATCAGATTCACCAGATTCGGGGACTTTCCTTTGTACCCATCTGTATGAACCTACGGACAGAATGGGAACCCCCTTGCCCCGCCCCTCCGTTAGCCTCCCATCCCCCTCATATCCTTTCCCACTTTTGTAGGGCGGAACCCGTTCCTCCCGCCTGTATCAGTGCCTCTCAGTCCGAGCTTGTTCTTTCTTCCCCGCGCCTCTGCGGTGCAGCTTTCCCGGGGTTCCCTGGGTTCAGGCACCTTCTGCTTTCCGCTTGGCCCCTCTCCTCCTCCATTCCTTCTGCCTTACTCTTATTAACCATCTCGGTGTAGCAGTGTCCTAGTATCCAAAGAAGTATCTCCAGGCCCTAAGGTGGCGCGGGGGTATAGCTCAGTGGTAGAGCATTTGACTGCAGATCAAGAGGTCCCTGGTTCAAATCCGGGTGCCCCCTGGCTGGTTTTTCTTATTCGGAACTAGTATGGTTCCACCTCTCTTTCCTCTTTTATTTTAACATCGGGTCCTAGATGAAAAGAAAACAGAAACGATGTTTCAAAAATTCCTTTCTCATTTTCCAACCTTAGCGGAAAGCTTTCAGTTTTGCTTTGCACCTAGCACAAGGAGGAAGCGTAGCTGTGCGCACATCATGTACAAAAGCTGCGCGTCGGGATTACTGGCGCCAGAGGTGTCGGGATGTCCCCGGCCACAGGTTCCGGGGACAAAATGACTACTTCGAGTTGGCGTTCCGTTTCCGATGGGGGTGTGGGTGGGTCAAAAGAAAGAAACCCACAGATACAGCCTTTCTCCAACTTCAACTTTCTTTATTACCAGTGACATGAACGTGCTGTGTTCACTCTTCCCTATGGCTCATAACACAGGCAGGCAGAGTCAAAGCGCTCTGGAAAACGTTAAAATGCCCAATGCACACCCATACACTCACTGTAACTTACAAAAATGAAGTTATCTGCCGATGCAGACTGACGTAAAGGAAGGCAGTGGTTCTCAGACTTGAATGCATCAGAATTACCGAGAGGGCTTGTTCAAGCACCCCCAGTATCTGATTCTGTAGGCCCAGAGTGGGGTCCCGAGAATTTGCATTTCTGACAAGTTCCCAAGTGATGTTGATGCTGCTGGTCAGGGGACCATACTTTGAGAACTACCAAACTAGTAATACAAGTCTATCAAGTTTCATAACCTAAAGGTAGGGACAGATACTTGTTGGTTGAGTCACTGACAGTATAAAAAAAAAAAACCCACAAAAACAAAAACCATAAATATGAAGCGAGTATGGGCGTCCCCTTCGACTAGGTTTCGCCCCAAAAAAGGAAAAATAAAGGAGAAACGGAGAGGCATGCTGCTTGGGTCAGGGGGCAGGCTGTGATATTTTAAACCAGGAATCTGTTTGTGTCGTCCCTCGAGGCCCCAGGGGAATACTACCGCGCATTTTTCCCCACGGCTCCCACTACTGTGAGTCTTGAGGCTGGGCATGGGCAGAGCTGCGGTCCTGGTGCAAAACCCCGACCCTGGATATAACCAACTTTTTGCCCCTTTCCGGGACACAAGGCCTGAAACTTACCACCTGTAGGTTATCAGGCCAAAGGCTTGTCTTTGAGCTAATATGAAGGAGAATGCTGTGCATTTTTCACCTTTTATCTTATATCTGTGTGTCTTGTTTAAACTTTGCAACTATATAAACCTGAATTAGAATTCATTCTGCCAGTCTAACCGGTCTGAGGATGAACTAGGCAAAATGACATTGCCCACCCATCTCTGAGGCCAATAGGTCTTGAACAGTCTTAAGAGATCGGAAGTTTGTTGTTTCCTTTCTACCTATTCAGGATAGCGGTGGGTTTCTTGCTACTGAGTAGAGGAACACAGGTTAGGTGGAGTGAAGCCATCCGTGTGCACCCTCTCGGTGGCTTCCCGTTTTTCAGGTAAAGGGACGTTGGAAGGGGAAAGCTAGGAAGGTGGAATAGACAAGTGGATCCTAGGAAACTGGACACAGAGTCGACTTTGAGAAAATGTGAAAAGCAGGTGAGGGGGCACCCGGATTTGAACCAGGGACCTCTTGATCTGCAGTCAAATGCTCTACCACTGAGCTATACCCCCTCCTACTTAAGTTGTTTTTGCTAACAATTATTTGATAAATTCTTTTTACACCAATCCTAATTTTGGGGGGATGAAACTATTTATTCAAAATTAGATATTTCTCATTAAATGATACTGAATTTCATTATGATGAAGAACAAAACTAAAAGACCAACTTAAAACATGTGAACTTGGGTACCAATCCCCCTTTTCTAGGCTAAATTCTTTATCCACAATCCAGCCCACAAGCCGGTTTGCCCTCAGAGGTGAAAGAACCACCTCTTTCAAAATTTGATAGGGAATCCTTTCCGCTCATCTTTCTAAAAAAGAATACAAACACATTTCTACTGAGACACTTTCCCTGGCTATCTTCTCTAGCAGAGGTGTCCAAACTTTTGGTGCCTCTGGGCCACACTGGAAGAAGCAGCATTGTCTTGGGCCACACGTTAAATACACAAACACTAACGAAAACTGATGAGCAAAAAAAAGGTTTTAAGTAAATTTATGATGTTGTGTTGAGCCGCATTCACAGCCATCCTGGGCAGCACGTGGCCCATGGGCTGCGGGTTGGACACCCCTGCCAGTGGTTCCTCTCTCTTCTCCTGGAGCAACTACCATGTGCCCCACTCTGGTTACCGGACATGCTTTCAATAGAAAGACACAAAGGTTCTGACTCTCACTGAGTTTAAAATCCAGTGGAAACAGACTAGAAACAAATGTACAAGTGAATAAACAAAGAAATATCCAGGAGTGATATGGGAAATATTAAAATAAATTTAAAAATAAAAAACAACAACAACAAAACCCCACAAGATTCTGCATTAGGAAGGTATGAGGGGGATGCTATTTCAGGTTGGAGAACCTTGAACCATGGAAGACCTTTCTGTGCAGGAGTTCAGACCTGAATGGCAGGAGGTGGGGAGAGGGAAGCTTCCAGACAGAAGACATGGCTACTACAAAGGCCCTAGGGCCAGAGTGGCTAGAAGAAAGTGGACAAGGGGAGAGCGATTCAAGAGAGCTGGAGAGGGCCTTGTAGGCCAAGGTAAGGAGTTTGGATTTTACTCCAAATGGATGAAAAGCCAGCAATGGACAGTTTTGAGCAGAGGGGTTTGAATTCATCTCCCACACTGCTGTGGAAAAGGGTGCTAGGGTGCCCGCATCAGCAGCACATCCACTAAAACTGAGACGATCCGGGGAAGATTAGCACGGGCCCTGCAGAAGGGTGACACCCAAACTCATGAAGCATTCCATATTTTTTATTCTTGCCTTCTTTACCCTTCCATCCCTGTATTGATTCTTTTTTATTTTATTTTTTACAATAACTTGAATTTTTTAAATGTTTTGATTTGATAGATTCACCCTCTGATGCATTCATTCGTTGCTTCTTGTATGTGCCCTGACCCAGGATCAGGCATGCAACCTTGGCGTAGCGAGAAGGTGATCCAACCGACTGAGCCACCCAGCCAGGGTTACTGATTCTTTAAAAAAAAAATTAAAAAGTTTCAACCCCACTGCTGCCTCACTTCGTCTCTACAAAGTGTTCACAGCAAGACGTGTTTGATCTGTTTTTAGCTTCTTGAGGAATTAAATTATCTTCCATCAAAAAAAAGAAGAAGAAGAAAAAGATTCGTAAGAAGTCAAAAATAGACATAGATCATATATACAAGAGAATATTACCCTTAAAAAGAGGATCTTGCAGTATGTGAGAACATGGTACATTATGCAGCGTGAAATAAGCCAACCACATAATAGAAGGACAAATCCTGCAGGATTCCACTGACATGAGGTATCTGAAACAGTCAGATTCACAGAGGCAGAGAGTGGCCATGGTGGTGAAGAGAGGGAAATGGATAGTTGCTAATCAATGGGTGTTAAGTTTCAATTTTGCAAGGCGGATAAGTTCTGGAGATCTGCTGTGCAACACTGTGTCTGGAGTCAACAATACTGTATTGTACGTTTAAAAATCTGTTAAGAGGGTAGATGTCATGTTGAGTATTCTTATCACAATTAAAAGGAAAGACAGAGTGGACACAGAGAGCCAGGTTAGGACTCTATTGAAAGAGATGGTGATGGTGTCTTAAACTACAGGGGCATATTAGTTTCATACTGCTGCTGTAACAAATTGCCACACATGTATTTACTTAAAACAATACAATGTATCATCCTATAGTTCTGAAGGTCAGAATTCCAAAATCAACTTCGCTGGGCTAAAATCAAAGTGTTGGCGTGCCTGCAGTCCTTCTGAAGGTTTTAGGAGAGGATCAGTTTCCTTGACTTTTGTAGCTTCTAGAGGCTGCCTGCACTTTTTGGCTTATGGTCCCTTCCACCATCTACAAGCTACAAAGCCAGAACAGTATCATCTTCTCATCCTCTGATTTCTGCTTTGTTTATTTTTTAAGATTTTATTTATTTATTTTTAGAGAGGGGAAGGGAAGGAGAAAGACAGGGAGAGCAACGTCAATGTGTGTGGTTGTCTCTCACGCACACCCAACTAGAGACCTGGCCCCCCGCAACCCAAGCATGTGCCCTGACTGGGAATCGAACCAGCGACCATTTGATTTGCAGGCCCGTGCACAATCCACTGAGCCACCCCAACTACGGTTGTTCCCACTTTTACATCCTCTTTCTGTCTCTGACTCTGGTCCTCCTGCTTCCCTCTTATTAGGACCCTTGTGATTACATTGAGCTCACTCGGATAATCCAGAATAATCTCCCCATTTTAAGATCCTTAATTTAATCACTTCTGCAAAGTCCCTTTGATCGTGTAAGGTAGCATATTCACAAGGGAACTGGGATGTAGAAATACATGGAGGGTCATTATTTAGCCTACCACAGTGGGAAGAGCAGAGTTGGGGAGCAGTGTCAGCATCTGGGTTAACCATGCCCAGGGAGCCACGTGCTTCATGTACCTCAGATAGCTTGGAGACGATGAGGGGACGGACGAGAAGAATCGAGAATGACTCTTTCAGTTTTTTGTCTTCACTGTCTGGGTGGATGGTGATGTGATTTCCTGAAATAGAAAAGGCTAGGAAAAGAGTATGTTTAGGAAAAAAAATCAAGAGTTTCTTTTAAAATCCTTCAACAGTAAGAAAGTACAGCTTCCTATCCTCATGGACTTCACGTTCTAGTACGGGATCGACATGTTAAGTTTGAGGCGCCCCAAAGACATTTAAGAGGAGGGGTTAAGTATGCAGTTCGAGATCCAGTGAATTCTGGATCTCAGGGAGAGGTCCAGGTTGGAAACAAATTTGGGGCAGTCGTCAGAGTATAGTCGGTGGTTGTTGAAGGAGGTAGTTGATTCCAGAAGTGTGCTAGATTCAGTTCTTACCTGCTAGTAAGAACCGATGGTTAAATTTTCAGGAATTTTTAAAGCCAATTGACTTCTCTTCAGTAGCTTAATATCAGCAGGTGGGAGTATTTGCACCTTGGGAAATCCGGTCCCCCAGGGCCAGTTGTTCAAGCCATTTGCCAGCAAACCACTGCTTCTGGCTGATTCTAATTCTCTCCAAAAAGAAAGAGGCAAGCTCTTCAGCTAAGACAGAGTGAGGAAGGGAGATAAGGTGTGGAAGGTTTGAGGCAGGAGAAAGTGTATGTAATAGTCATTTTGGAGAGTGAGAAAGTGACCCCCGTCAGCCAGTGGTATGGGAGTACGAGACACAGAGCCTGTCTGAGACCGTAAGAGTGACACAGGCTTGTAAGCTTTCCTCCAACAACATCCAGGCTTGTAATCAGATATTGAGTTTAATCAGGATTGTGGTTTGGCCGCTAAGTATGACCCAGGACTTACAGTGAACCAGGCACTGTGCCCACTACTGCGGGGAATTCAAAAAAGAGCGGAACATGATCCTAACCGCAAGGAACTTACAGTCTAGTTGGAGAAACAATATATATACACACCAAGAGGGAAAATGACAGTCAAAGCAAACGCAGAGAGTAGCAGAACTGCAGAGAAAGGTAGCTACTAATGAGAAAAATGGAACACAGACTTCCTTTAACATCAGTAGTGAGAAAGAAGAAATGGACAGGAAAAATTTTTAAGGATCTTTTAAAGATTTTATTTATTTTTAAAAATATTTTATTTAGCCCTGGCTGGTGTAGCTCAGTGGATTGAGCTTGGGCTGTGAACCGAGGGGTTGCCAGTTTGATTCCCAGTCAGGGCACATGCCTGGGTTATGGGCCAGATCCCCAGTACGGGGCATATTAGAGGCAACCACACATTGATGTCTCTCTCTCTCTCTCTCTCTCTCTCTCTCCTTCTCTTCTCCTCTCTCTAAAAATGAATAAATAAAATCTTTGAAGAAGAAAAAATATATTTTATTTATTTAGGTTTTTTTTTTTTTTAGAGGGAGAGCAGGGAAGGGAGAAAGAAAGAGAGGGAGAGAACCACTGTGTGGTTGCCTCTTGTGCACCCCACCATTGGGGCACCTGGCCCGCAGCCCAGGCACATGCTCTGACTGGGAATCAAACCAGTGATTCTTTGGTTTGCAGGCCAACACTCAATCCACCGAGCCACCCCAGCCAGCGCAGGTGGCATTTATTTATTTTTTTAGAGAGAGGGAAAGGGAGGGAGAAAGAGGAAGAGAAACACGGACCAGTTGTGGGTTGCCTCTCTCATGCTCCCAATCAGAGACCTGGCCTGCAACAGAGGCATGTGCCCTAACTGGGAATCCAACCAGCAGAACCTTCAAACATGGGCCAAAACAGACATTGCTCTTTTCTTCCTGAACTTTCCTGATTGCTTCTGCTATCTTTTTTTAGTTCTTTAGTACCTCTATGGGAAACCTGAAGCAGTTGATCACAAATACCAATCTACTGTTAATCAGCTGAGACATGTCTGGTCAGTAAACACTACAATTAAGTTGTAATCTCAACCACCCCAGCAGAGGGGGTATAGCTCAGGGGTAGAGCATTTGACTGCAGATCAAGAGGTCTCCGGTTCAAATCCGGATGCCCCCTGGTGGTCTCACTTTTAAGCCTTAGGAACCATCAAGATGATACCAAAGACAGGCAACCTTAACCAAGCAATGGTGTGGACTGGACATGAGGAAACATAAACCATAGTGGGTTTTACACTCCAGTACCAGGGTAAATGTGCAAGTCAAGGGAATACCGCACAATGTGATGTCCACAACTTTTCAGATGTCCTCTAGGTCAGTGGTTCTCGAAGTGTGTGGGGATCCTCAGGGTGTCTCTGAGACCCTTCCTGATAGGAAAAAGGGAACGCTTTTGTAATACAACATTACTTACCTGTGTCACTCTTGTTCTTTAACGAGTGTATGTGGACCTTTCCAGAGGCTGCAATGGTGTCATATCACAATAGCTTAAATGTGGAAGCATAAAAGTCCACCTGTCTTTCATGAAGCCAGATATCAAAGGGATTTCCAAAAGCATGTAAAACAAAGCCATTCTTCTCATCAATTTATTATCATTTGGAAAAATGTAGTTATTTTTCAAGATTGTTACTGTAAACGAATGAACAAATAATTAGTTAAGGAGTGAAGAGTGTTAAGGGGGTTGGAAGAGTCCCAGTGTGAAATGCTGCGGGGCCGAGTAAGAGTAAGACTGAGGAGTGTCCTTGGCTTTTGAAAACTGGCAGATCATGGTGACCTTTCTAGTACAATTTCGGTACATATACTCTCTAGTATAACTTCAGGCATGCAGTGAGGATGTAAACGAGATTACAAGTCTTTAAGGAACGTGTGAATGCAGGAAGTGAGGGTGTAGAGACTAACCATTCCCCGGACCTTTGGTTTTCATAAATCATTGAAATAATTTTTTAAAAAATGTCATTTGGAGAGTGAAATGTTGATATAGGGTTGAAAGGAAGATTTTTAATTCCATAGAAGAGGAAAGAAGATAATCTCAGAAAATTAGTCCTTTAAGTAGAGCAAATGCAGCTTTATAAGAAATACTACATTTCCAAGTATTTCTAATTTTGTCATAGATAAATTAAAACTTCCTCATGTAAGGATGCTGATATATGAGAACAATGAAGTAGACTTCTTCCTTTGTTCAGTAATCATTCAACATGTATTTATTGAGCCTATGCCAGAGGCTAGGGATATACTGTTGAACAAAAAGGACATGGACCCAGCCCTTACGGAGCGTGCAGACTAGTTACAGATTAGTTATAGACTACTTGGTGATAGTCACTCAACAAACAATCATCAAATATGTACTTAAAAAAATGTGATAAACAGCCCTGGCTGCTGTGGCTCAGTTGACTGAGTGCTGGCCTGCAGACAGAAAGGTTGCTGCTTCAATTCCCACTCAGGACACATGTCTGGGCTACAGGCCAGGTCTCCGAGTTGGAGGTGTGGGAGAGGCAATCGATTCATGTTTTGCTCTCACATCGATGTTTCTCTCCCTCTCTTTCTCCCTCCTTTCCCCACTCTCTAAAAATAAGATAAATTTTTTAAAAAATTAAATTAAATTAAAATGTAGTAAATAATATTAAGGAAAACTATTGTGTCTTAAGAGGGCTTATAACATGGGAACTTGACCTCGTATGGGGGTCAGGGTAGATTTCTCTGAGATGGAGACATTTAAGATGAGATCTGAAAAATCAGTGGACATGAAATACATAATGAAGGTAGACAGCGTAGAGTATTCCAAGCATATGTGAGGCCTATGGGATTCAGGAGCATGGACGGTATCTGGAACTAAAAGCCAGCCCTTCAGAGCAAGAGACGGCGTGGTGCAAGATGAGGTTGACGTTGTGGGATGACGTCAGATCAAGCCCTAGTGGGCCATGATATGGATTTTAACTTTGACTCTAAGAACAATAGAAACCACTGGAGGATCTTCAGGAGAGTGACATCACAATATTTCTATTTCTGAAAAACTATTCCTGGCCATGGTATGAAGGGTGAGCGGATGGAGGAGGGAGACACAAAGGCCAGGAGATGTGTTGGGAGAATTCAGAAGTAGTTTAGGTAAGAGGTGGAGGTGGCTTAGACCAGAGTGTTAGTAGAGGAGAGGAAGAGAAGTGGATAGCTTTGAGAGACATTTAGAAGGCAAACCGAAAAGAACTTGGACAGGAATCTCAGATGGACACCTGGATGGATGGTGGTTCCATTTATCAAGAGACACAAATCTGCTAAGGAAATTCTATGTTCAGAAATACATAGAATTTGGCTGAGACGTGAAGGAGACAGAAAATGAACAAACCAACATTTTTGTGTTCTCAACTATGAGTTTCAAACTCGTAAGAAGGAGACTCTTGTAGCTACAAAAGCTGGAAGGATCAAGTGAAGGCATTTTAAGAGTGATGGAGAAATTTATAAATTCATAGATTTATAAACTTATTTTATTTTTAATCGTCACCCAAGAATATAGTTATTGATTCTAGAGAGAAAGGACAGGGGGAGGAGAGAGGGAGGAGGAGAGAGAGAGAAATATAGTTGTGAGAGAAATATCGATCTGTTGCCCCCTGCACGCTCCCCAGCTGGGAACCACACCTACAACCTAGACATGTGCCCGGATTTATAGACTTCTTAATATTGAAGTGTCCCAGAGCTTAGTCCATGGTCGTCTTACTTACTCTTCTTTGTAATCTCATCCTCTATCATGACTTTGAGTATATCTATGTGCTGACAACTCCCACAATTATATCTCCTTCCCTCCAGAATTCCAGGCTACGATGCCCAACTCGCTATTTAAATCTCCTTGTCTAAACTTCTAACCCAACATATCCAGAGCTGAACTCCCCCTCTTACCCCACAAACCTAATCCTCCCTAACTTTCCCCATCTGGGTTAACGCCAATGTCATCTTCCACTGGGTCAGACCTAAAGCTTTGGAGACATTTTGACTACTCTCTTCCTTATACACCCCACAAACACCCCGCATCTTGATCACATCACAGTACCTCCACTGCCACCGCTTGAGTCCAAACCACCTTGCTGTTCCTATTGTTGAGGCACACTCATGCCTTAGGGCTCTTTAGAGCTAATGACTCTATCTAGACCGCTCTTCCCTGGACATTGGT
This sequence comes from Macrotus californicus, assembly GCA_007922815.1. Lineage (NCBI taxonomy): Eukaryota > Metazoa > Chordata > Mammalia > Chiroptera > Phyllostomidae > Macrotus > Macrotus californicus. The sequence continues at coordinate 134,710 of VMDR010000673.1, read as the reverse complement.
AATGCTAACTCACCTTAATAAAGTCTGTGCTCTGATGTCAACTTCTTCCAGGAAGCCCACACTGATGATTCTATTTAAATTACAGTCTGCCCCTCCTCACACTTCCTGATGTCTCTTACCTTGTTCTACTTTTATTTTTTTCATAATACTTAACACCATCTAACACATTATATATTGCAATTAATTGTATCCATTGTTCAGTGTCTAATATCCATCTTCACCACCACACAGCAGTAAGCCCCATAAGGGCAAGAATGTTGATTTGTTTTGCTCCCTGATGTAGTCTAACGTATTACCTGGCATAAAGTGGGCACTCAATATTTAAATGAATATAATGTTGACAGAAAGAAAGAAATCAGAAGAATGGGGGAGACTGAAGCTGTGTAAGGGGTAATTAATAAAGCAAGATATCTAAAATACAGATGGGTATGGGAACAGGCACAGATATACGGAATCACCTGTAAGTGTTAGAATGGCACTTAATTATATCACATCCTGATGAGATCATTTAGCGTTTTCCCTAGCCCTCCCACCCTGTGTTCTTCAGGGGCTCCTACAGAGAACGGATGTTTTCATCTTTTCTAAGCCTAGTATCCAGCGAGGCCCCTGGCACTAAGTACTCAAAAGAGGGTGTTGGGTAAATTAACTAACCAATGTTTCTGTGTTCTCAACTACTTCCGAACTCGTAAAGAGGAGACTCTAAGCTTCATTCATTTCTCTGCAGCCCTCAACCCCGCAATCGCCCGCTTCCGGGATTTTGTACGTAATAACAGCGCGCCCTAGGGGAAGAGGCGGGTTGAGCGGACTCCCGGTCACGTGACGGTAATGGGCCGGGCATAAAAGTTCATATCCCAGCATGCTTTCTTTGTACTTCCTTTCTATCCCTTTCCGGCGACCAAGATGTCGAAGCGAGGTGAGATTTTGACTCTGGGGATCCTTCACCATCTGCCGCGTGGTGGCTGCTGGCCGCGCCAGGAGCGGCGGCCCTGCCCAGCTGGGGCCCTTTGCTCACGTCCGAGGGGGAGAGGGTGAGGGGGTGCACCGCCAGACCACTGCCTGGGCCTCCGAAAGTGGCGGCGGGGCTCCCGGAGAGTTGAGCTGGCAGGAGCCGGACCTGACTCCAGACCGAAGCCCGCAGCATCTCTCCGCGCGTAGTGCTGCGCTGATGGGGTTGAGGCTGGACTGGCTCGGGCGCGGCTTGGGCGGTCCGCCGCCTTGCAGGAAGAACTCTGGTGCAGAAGTGGGCGCGAGGGTTGAGTCGTCCAGTCCCCTTAATGTCAGTGGAAGAAGGGTGGTCACCACGAGGAATTGGCTGTTTGGCATGAGAACTGTTGGCACACAGGGAAAGGAGTACGTGGAGCCCTAGAGAGAGAGAATGTGTAGTGTACTGTTACCAAAGCATATGCGAATGAATTCATAGCCCGAGAATGGGAAGGGAGCTCCGAGCCATGACTGGGCAGTGATCTCCTGTTTCCCTTCCTACCCCCAGGACGTGGTGGGTCCTCCGGTGCGAAATTCCGGATTTCCCTCGGTCTTCCGGTGGGAGCCGTGATCAACTGTGCTGACAACACAGGTGAGGCCAGGCTGCACCCCGCCAAACTACCCCTTTGAAAAGCACTCACTGGGCCTTTCGCTAATGACCCACTGAGCCGTCAAGAAAGGGCAAAGTAAAAACACCGCTTTTGGGTGAAGTGGCAGCATGTCGTGTTGTTTCGCTTCAATCGGTGGTGTGACAAGGGGTTCCACCTTGGGGGGCTGAGTCTGAGTGGAGGGGAGAGGCTTTGGAAGTGTTGGGGGAATACTACACTGGCAGAGCTGCCTGGTAGGTCCTCAAAAAAAATCTTTTCTGCTTACATTCTTTTATAGGGGCCAAAAATCTGTATATCATCTCCGTGAAGGGGATCAAGGGACGGCTGAACAGGCTTCCTGCTGCTGGTGTGGGCGACATGGTGATGGCCACCGTCAAAAAAGGCAAACCAGAGCTCAGAAAGAAGGGTGAGTAGACCAACCCGACCCTCCTGCTGCCTAGTGGGCAGTTGAAGACTTCTCCCTCTCTCGAAAAATGCAATAATTTACCATTTCCAAGGCCTCTTAAAGTTTGGGTTCCTTTCAGGGGACAGTATGGGATAATCGAAGTTCTTTGTTGGCTCCCAGTGTAAGTTGGGGGCCTCCCCCGGCACCCCACACACTTATTTCCCCAGCAAGTCCACCTCACATCACATCCCAACACGCATGGGAACAAAAGCACTGTGTGTGTGACATTTAGGGTTGTCTCTTACACCTAAGGTCTTTAGTTCATTACTGATTCCGGAAGAGAATGATGACACCGGCGTACTTTCAGAGGGTTAGAATCAGCTTCTAGAGCATCTGACCTATTACCTAGCATCTGATAAGAGTGGAATAACAGGTGTATTAATCTTTTTTTTTTTGTAGTTATTTTACTGACTTTTAGGGGGAGGGCGAAACATCATCTTGTTGTTCCACGTATTTATGCATTCATTGGTTGATTTTTGGACTTGCCCTGACCAGGAATGGAACCTGCAACTTTTGGCGTATCAGGATACTGCTCTAACCAACTGAGCTACCCGGCCAGGCCAGGATTTCATATTCTTTAAGACAGGTTCTTTTTAAGATGAAGTCAACTCAAGTTTGTGGCATTAAAAGTTTGACATGGTTGCTTCTAAATCTCTTGACATAAGTTAAAACAGGGAGCTGTTTGTTATTTTATCGTGGGCTGCTTCCCAGAAGGTTTCCGGCCAGGCATATGGATTCAGGGGGGAGGCCCAGGAGCAGTTCTGACCTGTGATACTCTGTCTGGCCTTACAGTTCTGAGTCTTGGTGCACTTTTCACTTTCCAGCTCCCGAATTTTTCTCGTCTAGTCTGTCTCCACCCTGGCGTGTCTTGCTTTCCCTGAGAAGTCCTAGCCATCTTTCACAAATGTGACAGGTCTCAGCCACATGTCATAGTTACTCCTTGTGGGCCCCCATATGCCCCTCCCTGCTCCAGTTTTTAGCTTTTTGGTCAGAAATCTTACTTTATTCACTTTCAGTATCCTTTTGAGGGCTTGATAGGCAAGGGGTAAGTAGCGTTGTGGTTAAGCATTGATGAATCCGCATGTAGATTGGGACAGGCTTTCTTTTTAGAACACTTACTGGGTCTGGTCTGTGGCCTAGGGGGCTGTCAGGGAAGGGCAGAGCAGGTGGCCATTGCTGTGAGTGAGGTGGCAGCAGGATGTGCTGTGGGTCTCCGTCAGCTGTGGGACAGACCAGAGAGTGTTTCATGCTTCTAAAAATAGTCATGAATTTCCAACTATTTTATTAACTTCCTTTTTGGTCCTATTTTCTGCTAAATGGGTACTTCTCACCTCAGACGTAATGTGTTATACACAGAACTGTGGAAAGGGGCAGTATGGAAGTCCAAAATCCTGGATTTGTATGGCCTTGTTTCTCTGCTAAGTTCATTTGTGAGGATTTAAATAGTTTATAAGCAGATGAAGGTCCAACAGAGGGGACACTCGGTAAATATTGGTTACTTGTCACTGAGTGTGTATTCCTGTTAAACATTTGACGGGAGGCTATCTGTGTACATAAGTCAAGTCAGCTCAGGGACAACCACTGTCTTTTTCAATGTCTGACCTTGGACGTGGAAATGGTAACTGTTATCCCTATTTTACAAGAGGAAAACTTAAGCTCCAGAAGATTGATTTACTCAAGGTCTCCAGACTAGTATCAGTTAAGATTTAAATCAAGGTGTATTTGTTACATAAGTTATTTGTAACCTTGGAAAACAGTTCCTCCAAAAGGTGAGCGAGATTGCACAAGAAAAACCACTTGAATTTCAGTTCACCAATGCTTAGCCCTCCAAGAGGTAATCAGTGTTAATATTTGGTTGTATGTCCTTCTTTCCTGACTTCTAAGCAAAAAAATTAGCTTGTAAACTTTCCTATGTAAATGAAGCCATATCTTCCCATAACCCATTCTACTTGCTTTATAGATGATTGTCCTCTATTTTAAAAACTACAGATATGCGTAATCACTTTAGGTGGTTTTGTTCTGTGCATGTGCTGTGCCATGTTTGGGTTAATTCCAAATGTTTGCTCTGCTAAAAGCCTGTGTTCCCTGTAGGTAGAAAGTATTTGAACACATCGCCAGCCTCAGGCTGTTTGAACAGTTTAACCCAAAACAATGGATAGCAGACCAAGTCAAACAATTTATGTCAACAATGTGAATGACAATATTAAAGAATTGAAGAGATTCTTGTTCATTTTATGGTAAACCAGTGCAAATCCAATGTGCAAAACCAGATTCTGGTAAAATACCTAAAATGCATGGTACTATTGCTGACAAAGAAAAACGTCAAAACTGGAACAGATGGCAATGACCGCAGATCAAAAGCCTGGTCAGGGAACATCAGATTCAGCTAAAACCCAAGGACATGGAACATCAAACCCTCAGGTCCCTGATTACCCTCCAAACTATATTCCTTAGTAATTTACTAGAAGAGACTGATAAGATGATGTTATCCATGCTGTTTGAGCAGTTTCCTGGTTTCAAGGAAGTATATTTGGTACCTGAGAGGCATGGCATTGCATTTGTTGAATTTGGAAATGACAGACTGGCTGGAGCTTCCAGGGATGCTTCACAAGGGTTTAGGATCACACTGTCCTATCCCATGAAGATCACCAACGCTAAGAAATAACACCTGGGCCCTGGCTGGTGTGGCTCAGTGGATTGAGCACTAGTCTGAGAACCAAAGGTTGCCAGTTCAATTCCCAGTAAGGGCACATGCCTGGGTTGTGGGCCATGTCCCCAGTTGGGGACATACAAGAGACAACCACACATTGATGTTTCTCTCCCTTTCTTCCTCCTCCTCTTCCCCCTCTGTCTAAAATAAATAAATAAAATCTGTTTTAAAAAATAACATTTGGGATGGTTGTCTTTAAAGGACTTGGTATAATGTTTGTGGTGCTTTTATACCATTTGGTCAGGCTGTTTTAGTAGTTGGGGGATGGGGTAGTGAAAGTGAGATTCTTGTGCGGGTTTTTTTAAATTACCCAGTCTTCAGTCTTATTGAACTATGAAATATGAAGGCCTCAATTTCTTATACTGAACTTTTGTTTGTATTCTGTTTCGTAAGAGCATTTGAGATAAGGTACAGTAAGGTCATGATCCTGGGCATACTTGTGGAGTGTGTGTGCACACTCGAGTTAACATGTTTTGAGGTAAATTGATTGGTGTTTAAATGAGTTTATATTTGTAAAACCTACGGTATTGAACATATTTAATTCCAACAAATTCTTGGAAGCAGTAATTTTTAGATCAAGGTATATACTTTCTTTGAGATTGTATAACAGGATGGAATGTTGCCCGATAAATTAATAGCTTGACCTCCCCACTCAGTCCGGAGTGGGGGTTAGTCTCTGGTCTGTGGTGTTCGGATCTTGACGGTGCCCACCTCTCCGGTGGGACGGGGAGACGGGGAGGAAGTTCCCCAGATGGGGAACTGGACACGTAAACTGCTTTCTTGCGGTGGCACTGGGGGCTGACAGATCCGTGACTGCTGTCCTTTTCCCTTCTCAGTACATCCAGCGGTAGTGATTCGGCAACGAAAGTCATACCGGAGAAAAGATGGTGTGTTTCTTTATTTTGAAGATAATGCGGGGGTCATAGTAAACAATAAAGGTGAAATGAAAGGTAAGGCTGCACATTGTTCCTTATGTCTTTGAGATTGGATGACTTAATTCTTGGGTCAGGAGTACCCAATACTTCATTCGTTTTTCTGCAGGTTCTGCCATCACAGGACCGGTTGCAAAGGAATGTGCAGATTTGTGGCCCAGGATTGCATCCAACGCTGGCAGCATCGCATGATTCTCTAGTGTACTTGTAAAGAAAAAAAAATTAAAAATTATCCTCCCGATGCTTGCCTTCCTGTTCATTGTGAGACATGTCGCTTTTTTTTTTTTTTTTTTTTAATCCTCACCAGAGAATATGTTTATGGAGAGAGAGAAACATCAGTAGGTGTCTTTTCATATGTGACCCGACTGTACCCCAGCTGGGGATGGGGTTGAACCTGCAACTTTTTGGTGTTTGGGGACAACGCTGTAACTGAGCCACCCAGCCAGGGCTGCAAGTCACCCTTGTGGACACCACCTAATCCTTGCCTCCTTTGTAAAATGGAAACTACTCGGCAAACTTTCTGAGGGCATATGTAAAGGAAGATAAATAGTCCTTGCACTTTGGTGAATGTGCAGAACTTTTGAAACTTCCCAATTTTTGGTATAAAAACTAGGTATTTAGGTTTGGAGTCCATAAATGACAGGTAACGGCCATGCAGGTGGAAAGGTATTCAAGATAAGGTGGAGTGTGCAAATCCTAGACATGATCAGGGAGTAATGTGAGTAGGCAGCAGGTACACACTTGTACACGTGCAAACTTTTGCAACTATAGGTTTTCTTTGGGGGAATTGGCGTGTGAGCAAGCATATTTGTAAAACCTAACGTAAATACCATGTAAGTTTGATCTTGTGGAAGGTGATTAATAGTGTCTGCAGGTTTTTGCCCTAATATATCTGCCAACCCCCAGTTTGGGGATAAAGGATACAATCATGCCAGCACAACAGGCATATATCCTGGCAAGTTCTGCCTGAAGGTATTGAATATTGCAGCTTTTTCCAAACCGTGGCTCGGAAGACACAGCCTCCTGAGGTAAAGGAGCACTTGGCTGGTTTTGGTCAATAGTCCCACCTAACTAAAGATGTTGGAATAGGCTTTCTAGACCGAAGTTTTTTGTTCATGTCTAGTATCTGAAAATAACCTTAAGTGGTATCTGTAGGAGTTAAATGTGTCCAAGCCGTATGCCAGACCAATTACGTCAGACTAGAGATAGGACTGGATAGCATCAGGACTTTTAAGCAGCCCAGATTTCCAAACAGCAGGCAACACTGAGAATCAGTACTCTATGTCTAGACAGAGCCAGTCTTGGTTTTAGGAATGTTAAAGAAATCTGGAAGTCTCTAAAACAGAAGGCTTCTCTGCTCCTGCATCTTCCAGCCTGGTGAATTTCAAATCTATTATGATAAGGAGCACTCAGATCCACTGAAAATGAATCCTTTTATCTCTGTGAGAGATAGGAGGTCTGTTCAAAAAAAGTCCAGCCATCATTAATATGAGAACAGTCTGCACAATATTAATGTCCTCTGGCAGCCAAGGAGAGCGGACTAGAATGCACACGTGAACAATGATGACTTCACTGGACTAGTCAGTGGAGCCAGTAAACGACATTGGGCGAGCACGTGTACTGTGTGGCTGTGGCATTCAAAATGACCAAGCAGAGCAACGAATCTATCAAATTTTGTGTTAACAAAATTGAACATTCGTCTGCAAGACTGCTCAGGTGATTTGGAAGGCCCTCGGTGATGATGCACTGAGTGCAGCGCAAATGAAGTGGCACAGATGCTTCAGAGACGGTGGAGAATCTGTGGAGAGACATCCACGGCCTGAAGGGCCTGCAACAAACACCACCTGATGACGCTGCACGTGTGTGGGCTGCAATCAACAAAGATCAAGGACTGACTGTGAGGACTCAAAGCTGACCTGGGGATTCCCAAAACTGCCCCAGATTTTGATAACAAGATCCTGGCATGAAATGTGGCAAAATTCATTCTACAGCTTTTGCTACCAGAGCAGAAGGAACCTGGTGCTGCTGTTGCTAATGACTTGATTCAAACCACTACCCGTGAACCAGATTTCCTCAAGAAGGTCATAACCACAGATGAATCGTGGGTCTACGGCTGTGATCCAGAAACGGCTTAGTCCCAGGGGAAGTCGCCTGGTTTTCTATGCCTGAAGAAGGTGCGTCAAAGTTGCAGCAAGATCAAGACCATGTTAACTTATGTTTTTTTCATTGGGAAGGTGTCCCATCACAAGTATACCCCTCCAGGCCAAACAATTAGTAAGGAGTATAACTCAGTGTTCTGGGTTGAGAGATGCAGTACAATGAAAATGGCCGCAGCTCTGGGTATCTGGTGATTGACAGCTTCGTCATGACAACACTCCCGCTCATGCATCACCTCTCCTGCAGAGTTTTTTTGTGAAACATCAAATCACCCACATAACTCAGCCCCCTACAGCCCAGATTTAGCACCCTGTGATTCCTGACTTTTCCCAAAACTAAAATCGCCTTTGAAAGGAAGAAATTTCAGTCCATGAGTGAGATTCAGGAGAATATGACGGGCCAGCTGTTGGCAATTTCAACAAAGGATTGTGCAGTGTTGAACAGTGGAAGAGATGCTGAGAAAACTGTGTAAGGTCCCAAGGTGCCTGTGTTGAAGGGGATTGAGGTGTCATTGTCCTATGTACAATGTTTCTTGTATCTTATTCAATAAATGTCTCTACTGTTCATATGACATGGCTGGATACTTTCTGGTCAGATCTCATATATATGAAATTACCTTTCTCATCCAATGTGAGGTGTGAGGGCTGGGCCTGTCATTTTTCCCACCTGTCCTCTTGTGTCCATGTTTTTTCCAGGTTCTTTTGGAGGTTTAATAGAATGGACTCAGACTACAGACTTACTTCCTATAATTTCAGATTTGACTTATTGTTGCTCTCCTATGAAAGAGTAGAAAGATTATGTTACATACTGAATCACCAAGATTAATGATTTTTAAAAATATTTTATTTACTTAGAGAGAGGGGAAGGGAGAAAGAGGAAGAGAAACATCGATTGGTTGTCTCTGGTATGTGTCCTGACCTGGGATCAAATCTGCAACCCAGGCATTTGCCCTGACTGGGAATGGAACCAGCAACTTTTCCTCGCCAACCAGATGAGCCACATCAGTCAGGGCAGAATAAGTGATTTTTGTGTATAAGTATAATATAATCTTTTTGTCAGTAATGCATGTGCCTCTATATAAAAATATTAATAGTGAATAAAAGAACCCCTCTTTGAGCACTGGCCAGCATGCCTCGGTTGGGTTTGGGCATCATACCACAAAGCAGGAGATCACCGGTTCAATTCCCTGTTGGGGCACAGGCCTGGCTGCGGGGCCAGGCCCCAGGTTGGGGTGCCTGACAGACAACTGATTGATGTCTCCCTCTCTTATTTCTGCCTCCCGCTCTGTCTAAAAATAAATAAATAAAACCTGAAAAAAGGGGGAAAAAAAGAATCCCTCTTTGAGCCTGTAAAATGAGGATAATAGCACCTCAGATCTGGTGTGAGCAGTTTGTATAAGGTACTTTGATGTGTAAAGCATCTACATAAGGTTTTAGTCAAGGGGAAATTTGGAGAAGTAAAAAGTATAAAGAAATAAAAATCACCTGTAGTCATAACTAAAGAAAACTGTTGTTCACATTTTGCTGCACCCTATCATATAGACATAAAGTTAGCCATAAAGGGAAAAAGTACGGTAATGTGTCGATCTAATTTTTTTTTTTTTGGGGGGGGGGGTCAGCTAACAAGAGGAGGAATATGAGTTGATGAAAAAAGAATTGGATGCAGCCCAGACTGGTGTGGCCCAGTGGGTTGGGCATCCTCCCGCAAACCGAAAGGTCACTGGTTCAGTTCCTGGTCAGGGCACTTGGCCTCAATTGCCCTTCCCCAGTTGGGGACATGGGGGCAGCAACCGATGGATGTTTCTCTCGCACACATAGATGTTTCTCTCCATCTCTTTCTCCCTCCCTTCTCCTACCACTAAATGGATTTAGGAAATATTCCCCCGTCTGAGCTTTGACTTCCAGCTCTGTAAAATGAGAGTTGGACGTAGATGTTATCTCAACTCTCAAATCCGTTCCGGGAACAAGATTTTCAACGGAACTGAGTTAGGGGGGAATGTTTATGGTAAAGTGGGTACAGAGAATCTTTGCTCTGAAAGGAAACCGGGAAGCTGGGCCTGACTGCACCCGCAAGGCCCACACACATTCAGTAACCCTCTCTTCTCCCTTCCATCTCAGTCGTTTTGCTTGGTCTCCTCGCGGTCAACCCTCACCTGGGGTGGGGGGGCACGAAAGCAAATTCCCCCTCGACCCTAAGAGACTACTCATTGGGTGCGGGACAATAGCGTTTGTGTCGAAGGGGTCCGGGGTCCTGACACCACGTAACAATGCGCAGGGAAATCCCCACCTGGGGCCCACCGCTCCCCCCAGAGAGGCCCCTGCAGGCTGCGGTGGTTGGGATGGCGCGCTTGTACGAGTGTCCTTTGCGGTTGGAGAAGAGCTTCATCTTGGATGGCGTGGCCGTGAGCTCTGTGGCCCGCTCCTACGAGCAAATGAGGCCCAAGCTCTGGTCCGCGATCCCGCCGTACAACGCGCAGCAGGACTACCACACCCTCCGGTACTTCAAGAGCCGTGTGGTCCCGCCCATTTTGCGGAAAACTGATCAGGTAGAGGAGCGCCCAATAGCACCCCACTGTCGCTGTCTGCCCCCGCTGTCTGTCTGCGTCTGCAGAGGCCGGCCCTGGGGGTAGGGCGATTTCCCAAATCCTGGCGGCTCTCACCAAGGAGGCTTCCCTACTCCCATCTCCCTGCGTTGTTTTTTGTTGTTGTTGTTTTTTTTTCAAAGAGGGCAAATTCTTTAAAAAAGAGTTTATTTTTATAGAGAGAGGGGAAGGAAAGGAGAGAGAGGGAGAGAAATATCAATGTGTAGTTGCCCCTCGCAGGCCCCCGCGCTGGGAACCTGGCTGCAACCCAGGCAAGTGCCCTGACTGGGGACCGCACTGCGACCCCTTGATGCGCAGGCCCGTGCCCAATCCACTGAGCCACACCAGCCAGGGCTCCGTCAGTTTTCTTAACCATGCCCGGAAACTGGACCAGGAAGCTGACAGGTGTGGAGCGTGAGCTCACTGGGCTCACAGAATCGCCTTCCACCCCTGAACTTGAGAATGATCTCCTTTTGGATTTCTGTAAGCCCAGGGAACCGGGCTCAAAGCCTGCCTCTCCCCGCTTTCCCTGCAGGGAGCACGCCGGCGCCTTTCCTGGGCCCCTCCTCTTCCCCTCAGGCGCATCACCTGTAGCCTTCTCTCTCCTAAGTTCCCAGAGTTCCTCTTTTGCCCCTGTAACTAGTTTCCTGAACCCATTTCTTCTACCGCCCACTTCTATTTCTGTAACTTCCTAATAAGCTTTCTCTTATTTAAAAAGAAAAAAAAAAAAGAGCCCACTTCTCCCAAACCGGTTTCACTGTCCTTTTTGATGTCACAGACTCGCCCTTTGGGGTGACCTTACGCTGCAAATTCTCTAAAAGCACTAAAATCCCTCCTGTGAACAAAACAAAGAACTCTTTAGACCCACCAAGCGCCACGCCCTCTATCTGGTGTCCACAGTTGCTGCAGGGGGGCTCGCTCTGGGGTGTTGCCCGGTCCCCTCCAAGCAGACTACTTCCCTGGGATCGAAGATTCTGAGGCTATTTGCTAATGGCTCCAATTTCTTTCACCACTTGTGCCTTCAATATTCGTGCCTGTGTACGTCACAGTGGTGTGAATACAGCTAAATGGGGCTTATTCTGTGAACAAACTCAGGCTGTGTGTGTGTGTGTGTGTGTGTGTGAGAGAGAGATCCTGGGTGTTTGTGTGTGTGCACACGTGTTCAGCCCGCACACATATATGGGCATACATCTGTGTGTACCCTGCTTGACTGTGCACTTGCTGTTTACTCATGTAACTTTTTTGGCCGAAGGAACCAGAGTCTAATGGGTAAAAAGAGAAAAACGAATATTTAAAAGCTTCGAAAGAATACAGTGTACACACTTTTGAAACTTTCAGTGTTTAGTTGAAATTTTGTAAGTATTTAATTGCCACAATCACCACTTGTGGTCCCGTATTATTTTCATTTAAGTGAAGATAATGTTTATTGAACCTTTACTATGCGAAGCCCTTTATTTGAACTATCTGACTTACATCTCACAACCCTCCCTTTACTGACGAGGGGATTGAGAGTCAGAAAACCTAGGTCATTGGCAGAGGTCACACAGCTTGTTAGTGGCAGAGCTGGAACTGGAACCTGTCTGGCAGTAGACACGGAGCCCTTAAGTCCCTGAGAGGCAATATAGGGCAATAGGTATATTTAATCTGTCTGACCCCGTTACCCTTGGCCGTGACCTCTACCCACTCCCCTCAGCAAGCCTCAGGGGGGTCTGCCCTGTGCCTCTCTCGGCATGCAGGCTGACAGTCTTCTGTACTCTGTCCCTCGCTCTCAGGATCACGGCGGTACGGGAAGGGATGGCTGGATAGTGGATTATTTCCACATCTTCGGTCAAGGACAGCGATACCTCAACAGGAGAAGCTGGGCAGGAGCAGGCAAGTGCCACCTTGCTCTCAGCCTCCCCATGGTCCCCCCTAGGAAGAGTGGTGTGCATCCCCCAGTTCCAAGAGAGAAACTGGGCAGTAGAGAGACTTGGGGGGGGGACGGGGAAGTGGGCCAGGGAACGCATCCTCCAGCTTTTCTTACGCGTGAGCAGATAGCGTCACAATGTGCCTTGTGTTTGCTTGTGGAGCACCTACTGTGTGTCAGGTGCTTCCTACCCTCACACCAACCCCATGCTGCTACCTGGGCACCTGAGACTTAGGGAGTTGAAGTGATTTGCTGAGAAGGATCTGAGCTGGGATTGGAATCCCACTTTATTTCCCTCCAAAGCCGGTATCCCTCCCATTGCTCCTGAGCAAGCTGTGTCCTGCTCATTTTTCAGGCACAATTCAGGAGCAACAGGAAAGGGAGAGATGTTTTTCTGACAGGGTGAACCCTCCTCCCACCCCAACTCCACCACCCTTTGGCTACGCTCTAGTCACATGACCCTTTGTACCATTGGGCCAAACTGAGCTTATCCATTTTCTCCAGATGGGTAAAGAGGCAAGGGTGAAAATTTCTCAGTTCTTCTAGGAGCCAGGCAAGTTCAGCCAAACCTAGAAGTTTCTGAGCCTTCCGTACCATTCACCCTCCTCCTGCACACTACTGCTGGTAGGGGTGGGATTTCTAGGAAGCCATCTGTGTCCTTGACTTCACCAACCCTTGGCTTTTCAGTCAAGAGACTTGAAACATTCGAGGATTGAGGGTTCAGCTAGACACGGGGGGCACAGCGACTGCAGCTGGGTTGGCACCCTAACACCAGCCCTGTGGGAGTGGAGAAAGCAAAAGGGGGCTGAATGCAGGTTCAGGCCTCTCTCTCCACCCCCAAGGGCATTCCCTCCAGCAGGTGATGGGGCATGGCTACTACAATGCTGACCTGAAGATGAACAGGGGGTTCAATGGTCCGTTTGGCTATCGCAGGAACACCCCCGCCCTCCGCCAGCAGTCGTCTGTCTTTGGAGAGGTCACCCAATTTCCTCTCTTCTAACAGCAGCTTGTCCCTTCAGACCCCTTGACCTGAGTCTCTGTGACAGATGTTTAGATGAACTCTGAATGGCATTCTATATAAAAATTGGTTTTTGCCTGTGCCTCTAAGTGTGCTATTTCTTTCCTGAGGTAGGGGGAGGGGAAAGCGAGTTTCTCCACCCTGAGCTTCTCTTCCCCAATGGGGAGGGGGTGAGAGGACAAGGTGCTCCTCCGGCCTGTGCCCTTCCACTCCAGCCAATGAGTGCAAGCTTGAGAGGCCTGGTTCTCCCCGGCCAGTGTGGTAAGGAGGAACCACACTACCTAACCCTCAACAAAGCCCTTCCCCAGGCATCAGCGGGGCCAGGTCAGAGGCTGGCTATTGTTTCCGAACGGAGCAAGCAGTGCGGCCACAGGGACTGGCGGTTGGTTGCCCTGGAAAGGGTTTCCTGATTTTCCTGTCATCCCATTCAAAAGAACTGACATTTCCTTCTCCTTTCCACTTCGAATTCATCCGGAGGCAGGGCATGAACAAGGTGGTACCCAGGGTGCTTTTTTAACTCAAGGATTCTGACACAGTAATGCTGTGCTTGTGGATGCTTTTCTCTACCAATGCTGTGTCAGTGTCCCTTACAGCTAGTTTCCAGGCCGTTTTTTTCAAGTGCCCCAACCTAGTGTATTAGTGGCCAGGAGAAAAGCCAAAGCAGATGATGGATACAAAAGAAGGTAGGACTTTAAAACTCAAAGCTTGCCAGGACATGAGTGTGGGTGGAACCTCATTGAGTCACCACAAGTGGACAAGGAGGATAACCACAACAGGTTCTGGGGGTATAGCTCAGGGATAGAGCATTTGACTGCAGATCAAGAGGTCCCCAGTTCAGCCCTGGCTGATGTGGCTCAGTGGATTGAGTGCTGGCCTGCGAACCAAAAGGTCACTGGTTTGATTCCCAGTCAGGGCACATACCTGGGCTGCTGGCCGGGTCCCCAGATGGGGGCATGCAAGAGGCAATTGGCAACCAATTGATGTTTCTCTCACACAACAATGTTTCTCTCCCTCTCTGTCTCCCTCCCCCCCTCTCTCTAAAAATAAATAAATTAAATTAAAAAAAAAGAGGTCCCTGGTTCAAATCTGGGGGGGTGGTTCAAATCCGGGTACCCCCTTCCTGTTATTTTTCTCTTCCATTACAATCAACTTCCAGCCACAAAGTTACTAAAGACAAAGAACTCTCAATTCAGTGCCCTGAAATACTACTAGTTCCTTCCACATTCCAAATGACCAGTTAGGAGAGACCCCTGGAGTATCTGCTGGGATTCAATTAAGACACACTAAGTCACCCCAATAAATTAAAAAAAGAAACAGTCCCCTAGGAAATTCTAAATCTAAGATTAAGTCAGAGTTGTGAACACAAATTTAGCAATCTGATACATGATATTAAAGATAAGGGCATTCAGACAACACGTATTTTTGAGAGCTTAGTACATGGAAGGCTATAGTGAATTAAAAGATGAAAGAGCGTCCTTGTCAGGGAACTTTTCAGTCTAGTGGAAGTTGACACTGTCACACACTGCTGTCAGAGGAAAAGCTTTCGTTTGTACCTCAAGAGGAAGATCTCTTTTGAAAATACCCACTTTTTCTAGACATAATTTCAAACTGAAGCGTTTCTACAAATTGAAGGTGTAGTTCTGCCTGGTCTGAAGAGAATTATTAACCCGTTGCTTGTGTCACTGCGTAATCCTCTCTCTCCAGGGTTGGGGCACTTTCCTCTTAGTTCTCGGGATGGGACCGATATCCGCCCTGGCCACTTTAAGCAGAAGAGCAGTCTCCTGGAGGGATGGTGGACTCACAGAGTTGATGGAAAGCTGGGGAACCTAACTCAGAAAGCAATGAACTACGAGGAGCCGCCACGCAGGAGAGTCCAGCTCAGGTCTTGACCCTGGAAGTGTCTGCTGTTGGTGCCACCATCCCTGGGCCCCCGTCGCTACACCATGGATATTGTTCCAGCAGCATCTGCATCTTCTTCAACGATGTACTTGGTGATCGCTTTCCATTTAGAGATTCTTGTCCTATCTTAAGTGTTATTCATTTCTTCTCCATCATTTGGGGCCTATCTCTTGAGTTGGGCTTCCGTAGGAGTGACCACTTTGGTTGTGCTTGCTCTCTCTTCACAATGGCCGGGAAAGAATTGTCACGTTCTTGCATTCATTCATTCATTCATTCACTCATTTCTTCATAGCAGCCACAGTGCAAAATGCCTACACACTAGGCATGCACTGCACGCCTCTCATAGAATGGCAGTTGTCAGCTGAACAGTAGACATAATTCTATCAATACACACATTTGATCAAATAAAAGCTGCTTTCAGTTTCCTGTCCTGTTTTGTGGCGTCTCTGTTTTGACAGACACTTGCCAGGACAATACTGAAACCGCTTTTAACACACTTAACCACTTAAAACAACTCGGACGTATGGTAGCAGTAAAAGCTTGCATCACACGTAAGTCCCAATCTCAAGTCCAGTGGTTCCCGATGAAATCAGTGAATCTTTTCTGCCCTCCTAATAGTCTAGAAACTCTGGTGGCTTTGGATCCAATTCTACCTGGCATTGCTGAGGAAGGTTCAGGAAGGTCAGCTGAAACTTGCAAGTTATCTAGTACTAGTTAATCACTGTAGTGTGGAAGAGGGACTTGCTTTTCTAATTTCCCTTCTGTCCTCACAGGGCCTCGGCCACAATATTCAGAAGGTAAGAATGCATCACCAAAGAACCAGGAGTGCCTCAAACAGGCTGCTGGGGGGTCAGAACCTGGTAGAGTATTTCATCACAAGGCAGCTAGTCCCTGCTTCGGTTCAGTGTTTTTCCTCCAGAAATTTCCTTCTCTAAGAAATGACTTAAACCCAATTGATATTAGTTTTAGGGGCTTGTTTCTTGTTAGACAGGGTACAAAACTGATATTTGAAATGCTTTCACATTCCTTTGCCATTTCATTAGAATTGCTTAAATAGATGGAGACCATGCTGCACCGCAGTGCTGTACTGTGGCTTCACATTTTGTTCCTTGCTTTACCCCACGTGTGGGATGGGCGCTGCAGGTTAATGCAATTTGACATCAGCTAGCAAACAGGTCACACACAACAAAACACTGAGCCGAGAGTGAAAAAATTATCCCTTTTGCAATCTTTTTTCGTTCCTGAATAACCTGAGTGAAAAGTTTTATTTGGTGTCAGCTCTCTAACACTTCTGAATTCTCTCTTTTTTTAAAATCAAAAATATCTAGCTAGTGTTTAATAATATTCAACTTGATTTTCCATTCCATTTATGTCAAGTGATACTGATTTTCTTCCAAGTAAAAGCTTTATTGATTTAATTCATATATGATGGAGAGGTCCAGAATGATGGTGATAGGGGAGGAAAGAGTTGGACTGGGGAGTAGGGATAGAATGAGTCCAGCTTTAGCATCTTCCAGATATTCAACTGAAAATGCCTAATAGCCAGGCTTAAAACCCTGGAGCTTAAGAGCGATATGACTGGAGATAATGAATTTGGAATTCATCAGCATATATGTTAACTGAAAGCCCTGTGAGTACACGAGGTCTTCTAGGAAGAGCACTGTGTGTGAAAAGACCTAAGACAGAACCTAAGATGCTTGATGGTGAAGAAAAAAACATGTTCTCTGAGAAGAACATGTTTCTAGAGAAGAAAAGGGAAATCTGGAGACTGGTGTGGAGTGTCAAGTGAAAGATGTTTCCATAAGGAGAGTCGGTGGTCCTCAACACCGAAGGCTCGGGGGGACCAAGATGAGGATGAATGTGTCACTTGATTTAAATACAGTATGTGTGTGTGTGTGGGGGGGGGTTACTAAAGATCATGGGAAGAACAGTTAAGTGAAAGGGCGAGGTTAAGCAGAAGATGGAGTGGAGGCATCTTGTCTCCTGAGTGGAGGCAGCTCATTTCAAGGTTGGAACGGAGAACAATGGTGAGGCTTTTACATTATTTTTTTAAAGGATCAATTGAATGTATCTAAAATGCTGACGACAAAGAGCAAGTACTGAGGGAGATACAGGAGACAGGGAGAAGTCGAGAAATATCAGAAATGAGGGGTGGGATCCAGAGTGGAAGAACCGCCAGCCTTAGGAGGGACGCCTCCTCCATCGCTAATTAAGGAAAAGGAAATGGTTCTGGCAGATTTCAAAGGTTTGGTGCTGGACAGCCAATGGAATTTCGGGTCGATTGTTTCCGTATCTCCGTAAAGTGGATCTGACTGAAGGGAGTGGGCACTGCATCGAGGCTTGAGGAGAGTGAGGGTTTAAGAAGCCGTTTGGAAAACCGGGGTGTGGGTGTGTGTGCTGGGGCGAGGAGGCCGAAGCTGGTCCAAGTTGAGGCCTCCCCAGGAGAAGCGGAGTGCAGCCCCGAGGGGGACGCCGTGGGGCGCTGCCATGGCAACCGAACCGCTGGGCGAGGCCCATCCGCACTGTAACTGCCCAGAGCCGCGGCGCTTAAACCTTTCGGGACACCAGGTGCGGTGCCAACGCGAGGGGTCCTAACCCAGACGACGCGCGCCGCGACCTCAACGCCTCAAATTGCGAAACTAAACGTGACGCTACTGCTACGCAGCGCCGGAGTAGAACGTCATAGCCCCGCGACTCCGTCGTGATAGTAGGACGCCCTCCCGGAAGTGGGCTCCAGATCCGGCAGTGACTCGGGCAGCCGGTGGCCCCCGAGAATAGATCTGGGGAAGTCGCACCTGAACTCTTTCTGTACGTTTTCTCTCGATCCTTCCTGACTCTTCCAGGTCCACTTGGTGAGGAAACGTCTCTGCCGTCATGGGAGGCGGAGACCTGGTAAGTGAGGGAGGCCTCGGCTGAGGAGGACTGAGAAGAGCTGGGGCTGGGGACGGAAATCGGTGGGGGTGGGAGTGGGTAACCTTGTCAACGAAGCCTTGTTTTCGAGGGGAGGGGACAGATCGCTAAGGCCACGGAGGGATTGAGCGGAGACTTGAGAAGGCGTGCCAGGTGTGTCGCCAAGGGTGGCAAGTGTTGTTTGTGTGCTTGTTGGCGGGGCCCATCCAGCCTGGAAATTTGAGGAATGCCCGCGGGGCAGAGGTTGGAACCGTGGGGCGTAAAGGAGGACGGGCCACGCAGGCATTATTTTGTATATCTTGACTTGGGACACATCTCCGTTCCTCAACTAAGAGTTCCGAGCGATGTCCTGGGCTGTAGTGGGCGTGGCTTGTGCCCCCATTCTTTCCCCTGAGCCATGACCTGGGATCCATTTTAAACCCGAAGGGGACCCTTTTCCGTTTCTTCTTCAATGCAGCCCCCTGGTCTGTAGTGTCAGAGCTTTCTTCTGAATTTATGGCACTTAATATTTAAGTTAAGTGGCAATTTCTCTTAAACAGTGTGTTTCATATTTAGGGGCCTCGGGTCCCAAATAGGGCAGTGACCCACAAAGGTATGGTGTAAGATCAAAAACATGCTAACCTCTTGACAGGGCAGCTAACTGAATCAGCAAATAGATCAATTTAGTCACCTGTCCAGCAGCTGTGTTAGAGTTTGTCACTGTTGGACAGGTGACTAAATGTTAGGTGTTATTGATTAGTATAAATTCCAATGCTCCATCCAGTTTCCTCGAATTTAGTGTATTTTTCAGATAACTGTATTTAGGGACAGCAAAACTCTAATCCAGGGTTTCCCAGCCACAGTGCTATTGACATTTTGGGCTGGATAAGTTTTTGTGTGTGTGGGGGGGGTGGGGGTGGGGTTTCTGTGCATTGTAGGATGTTTACCAGCATCCCTGGCCCCCAGCGACTAGTACCACCTTCTCCCCCAGTTGTGACAACCAAAAATGTCTCCGGACATTGCCAGTGTTTCCTGGGGAGCAAAGTCACCCATGTTAAAGCCGGGGAGAGGAGGACCAGTAGGAAAAGGTTGGCAGGTAGTGGAGGGGTAAGGAGGAAGGAAGGAACGGCTAGAGGACCTGATGAGGGGGAAGGAAGGACAGGAAGGCAGAGAGGAAAGGAAGAAGGAGACCTCACTGACTGAGCACCTGCCACGTGCTAGGTACTTTGGGTACATTTTCTCATTTAGACTCCTTAACCGATCTCCTGGTCTCTAGGCTGGTTCCTCTCCAGTCTATTCTTCACATGAGAGCTACTCATGCCTCTCACCTGCATTTGACTGTTTAGTATTTCCTGCTGTCAACTGAGTAAGTGCAGCCCCTTAACATGGTTTGTCAGGCCCTTAGTGTGTTTCTTTCTCAGCTGGCTTCATCTTGAGCTTCCCCTCCATCAGCTTGTACTATGCCTCCGGCCACAGTGAATTATTTGTGCCCTGTTCTTTCTCGCCACTGGGCTTTCACTTGTGTGTGCTGTTCCTTCTGTTTAGAAATCTTAACCCCTTCTTCTCTTTTTTCTACATTAGGCTAATATGTAATTGTTCTTAGATGTCACTTTCTCCAGGAAACCTTCCCTGATTCAGGGAAGCTGAACTGGAGTAGTGCCTCTTGGGGAGGATGGGGAGGAGAAGCATCCCTTGAGGGTGAAGGGGAAATTCCTGGGAAGGAAGGGTGAGGGAGGTACTAGGTGGGACTGTAAACTATGCAAGTGTAAGGAGGATTAAGTGAACTGGAGGGGAAAAAAGGCGGTGTTCACAAGAGTGAATGTTGCTTTTCAGAGTCTGTGCCTTTCCATCTCCCTGCCCCATTCCTCCTGTATTGTCATCGCCAATCCCACTTGACCAGTAGTAGTCAGACTCACACACATTTCAGGTTAAATGTATGTGAAGGGAATTCAGGAAAGAAGAGCCTTTTATATCCTGAAGCTTTAGGTACTTGAACAAAACCCCCTGGTGTGTGAGAGAATGTTGGATGCCAACCACGTCATTGTTAAAGGTGCCTTGCTCTTACATTGGCCTGCGGGGGCCCAGTTAGGGTCCAGAGAGACAGGTGAGGCAGGGCCAGTGACCTGCTTACTGTCCACACACTCCCTGAATTGTTTTCTCCCTCCTTTGCATTACCGCAGAATCTGAAGAAGAGCTGGCACCCGCAGACACTCCGCAATGTGGAGAAGGTGTGGAAGGCTGAGCAGAAGCATGAAGCTGAGCGGAAGAAGATCGAGGAGCTCCAGCGGGAGCTGCGGGAGGAGAGGGCCCGAGAGGAGATGCAGCGTTATGCAGAGGATGTTGGCGCTGTCAAGTGAGCCAGGAGCTGAGGGTGCGGGGGGCCCTGGTGTGTAGGGAACTGCAGGGCTGGCCTGCAGGTGCATCCTCCAGCCGTCGAACAGTAGCTGGTGAAGAGGACGAGTTTGGAGTCAGACTGACCTGGGCTCTGCGGCTGGCCTAGCACGTCCTGGTATAGCCACGTAATTTGGGGCACGTTTGGGAGCCGGGGTTACCTCAGGAGACCCAAGAGAGTGAGAGTTCCCAGTTTCTAAGGTGTGTTGAAGGTCAAATGAGATATCGTGTAAAGGGCTTAGTGTAGGCCAAGCTCATGGTAGATGCTTGGCAAATAGCCATGGCTGGGGGCGATTGCCACTCCCTGCTGCTCCGTCTCGGTCAGGGCCTGTTCCTGCTTTTGCTTGTTTGCGTGTCGCAGGCTCATTTTAGGAGGTGGATGGCTTGTCGTCTGTCAGTAAGAGCTGTGTGCCTGTGGCCAGTCCCACTCGATTTTACCCTCCCTCCTTGTTTCCTCTTGTACAATACAGGGTAGGACTGGCAGATAGTAATTGCCCTGCCCATCTCACAGAAGGAGGTGGGAGTGTGTTCTGAGAAAAATAAAAAACATAAGCTATGCAGTGCATTCCTAAAGTCAGACTTGAGTAAAAGCTACAGGGAGACTAAAATGGAGTAATCGACTACCACTGCCCTCGTTTCTGTCGTCAGGGGCCGGTCTCCAGGGCGCTGCGTAGCTTGTGTCCCCCTTTGGATGTGCAGGGCTTTCCCTTAACAGTTTCATGACAAGAGGTGTGTGACATTCAAGGTTGTGTGTGTGCACGTGAGACCCAGTTTCAGTTCATGGAAGTGGCAATGGAACTTGGGCAGGATGACAGTTACATTTTTTCAGAATAACAAATTGGGGAGAATGCCATTCTGACTTAAGTATGAAATTTGAAATGTTTCAAAATAAATGGTGTTTGAGAATTTACAAATATGTTTAGGGCACTGGCTGGTATGGCTCAGTGGGCTGAGCACTGGCCTGTCTACCAAAAGGTCACTAGTTTGGTTCCCAGTTAGGGCACATGCTTGGGTTGCGGGCCGGGTCCCCAGTTGGGGGCATGCGAAAGGCATGTTTCTCTCACACATGGATGTTTCTCTCTCTCTCCTTCCCTTCCCCTCTCTCTAAAAAATAAAAATAAAATCTTAAACTATATATATAAACTATATATTTAGGGAATTAATATGTAAAATGACATAAGAGAATGAAAGTTTTATGTTTTTTTTTTACCCAGATACACATTATTTTACTCTATATACTTTACATAAATTATATACTTTACCTTAATGTAATATAAATAAATGTCAAACATTCTAATTAATTCCATTAATTAATGTGTGAAGTTTTAGATTTTGTGAACCCTTGATTTTAAAACAGGTACCAACAGACCCGTCAGTCATAAAAGTTCACTTTCCCACTAGCCAAAGGTAAAAAAATTATTTTGAAATTTTTATTTAACAAGGCATTGCACATCATATGCCTGATGTATCGGAAATTTGGGCTTTGCAGAGTCTAATTAACGAGGTTGGAGTGTACAGAGTACAGTCTCAGAGCCGGGAGGGCCCTGTCGCTGACCCTCGTGCCTG
This sequence comes from Macrotus californicus, assembly GCA_007922815.1. NCBI lineage: Eukaryota > Metazoa > Chordata > Mammalia > Chiroptera > Phyllostomidae > Macrotus > Macrotus californicus. Next base: position 112,627 of record VMDR010000673.1, on the reverse strand, counting down.
CTTGTCTGTTGCAAGTGGGAAGGTGACTTTATATTCTTTTGATATTCTGTGCTCCCTCACATACCCTCCAATGTTATAAAACAGAGGTCAGCATGGAGATCCTTCTCTTTGATCTTTACTTGGAGCTGTATTTAGATGATCTGCTTGTCCATCTAGACTGTATCGTTTTTCGCATAGTGTCAGGCCTTTAATTTATCCTATAAAATACCAATAAAAACCTTTTACTATCTAACGATTCACTTCCATTGTTCAGATCATCTTTTCTGTGTTGGAAATGCATCTCTCAGAACAGACGAAAACCCTAATAGCATGCCTGTTATTCTGGATCTCCAGATCCCTCTTTGTGATAGTGAGCATTGCCTTAGTGTTTACTGATAACGTTGGCATACTGTGTTTTCTAGACAGCAGTCTGTGCCAGTGTTTCTCAACCCCTGCACTTTAGAATGTCCTTGGAAGATTAAATAAAATGGGAGCGATTCCCACCCAAGCAGATTCCCTGAGAATAGCAGGGAGTGCGTGGGTCATGGCTGTATATTTTAAGAGCTCGTTGGGTGGTCCTAATGGGCAGCCTGCATTGAGAACTTAGTCCGTATCCTTAATAACAGCAACTACAAAAATCTATAGATTATTTTGCTTTTATATGGCTTTTACTCCAAATATTTTTTCATTTAAAAAGTAGAGTAGCAATGAGAGATAGCAGTTACTAGCTTCCTTTTAGATGTGAGAATATGGACGTGCGTGGAAGGTAACCAGCACGCTTACCTAGCTGGTTAATGGTGGAACCAGGACGAGTCCTGTGACCCTGGATCTCAACTGTACGACATGTTCTCTTACCAGAGGGCTGAGTAGGACTGATGCTAGTTGAATCCTTTTAGACTAGATAGAGCCATGAAAATATGACTTTATATGGTAGAAGCGTCTGTCTTGGGTTTTCATGTCCTTTCTTCTGTGTTTGCCCCAGTTGCCCTTTCCCACAAACATTTTGCTCCTTAGCCCGCAGGTCCCTGGTCCTCCCATCTCTTCACACTGTCTCTTCTTTTTCCTGCATTTACGCAGCTTCAGCTGGTCATGCCCCCCGAGGCCTACCGCTCTTCTGCCTTTGTCCGTCTGCCTCTGAGAGCTCTCTCATTCCTCTGGCACCAGTTGTTTGCTCATGCCGATGACCCCCAAATTCGTCCCATCTAGACTCATATCTCTGGGTGTTCAGCTGCCTACCAGGCAGTTCTGCGTTGAGTGTCCCGGAGTCACCTCAGCACCTGCTTAGCTCTCGTCAGCACTGTTTGGTACTGCATTAACCTACAAGCCTCATCCAGTAACCTGTGAGCATCTCAGCTGCCTGAATGTTCTTTTTTTTTTTTTTAAGATTTTATTTATTTTAGAGAAGTGAAGGGAGAGAGAAAGAGAGGGAGAGAAACATCAATGTGTGGTTGCCTCTCATATGACCCCAACTGGGGACCTGGCCCGCAACCCAGGCATGTGCCCTGACTGGGAATCGAACCAGTGACCCTCTGCCTCATAGTCCGATGCTCAATCCACTGAGCTACACCAGCCAGGGCTGGCTGGATGTTTTTCATCCTTCTGGCCTTACTCATCTCTCTGGCACATAGGAAGTATGCTGAAAAAATGTTTACAAATGAATAAAATGTTTACAAATGAATAAATGGTTAGTCCCAGTTTCCCTATCACTAGTGTCAGGTATGCATAGGCATGATCCCTTCATTGTCTTTTTTTTTTTTTTTTTAAGATTTTATTTATTTATTTATTTATTTTTAGAGCGGAAGGGATGGCACTCAACCAGCTGACCCACAGCAGTTAGGGCACAAACCAGTCCTTTTAGGAAATAGGAAAAAATATCTAAAGTGTTATGACTCTGCGTTATTGGTTTATTCTTTACAAAAGTTTTTTTTATTTATTGATTTGAGAGAGAGAGAGAGAGGAAGGAGGAGCAAGAGAGAAACATCAGTTTGTTGTTCTGCTTATTTATACATTTGTCAGTTGCTTCTTGTATGTGTCCTGACCAGGGGATCGGTCCCGCAACCTCATAGTGGGGACAACTTCCAGCCAACTGAGCTGCCCGGCCAAGGCTTGGTTTAAATTATTCTTATTAAAAATGTCTGAAGACGTGTCCTGACTGGTCTGGCTCAGTTGATTGCTCATTGTCCTCAAAACGAATGGTCACCCATTCCATTTCCGGTCAGGGCACATGCCTGGGTTGCAGGTTCTGTCCTGGCTGGGGCATGTACCAGAGGCAACCGATCAGTGTCTCTCTCACATCGATGTTTTTCTCCCTCTCTTTCTCCCTCCCTTCCTCTCTCTCTAAAAATAAATAAATAAAATCTTTAAAAAAGAAAATCTCTGAAGATGTAACCAGGAAGACATTCTTTATACTCATAGTTGTTATATAGTCTTAAACAAAACTAAATATACAAACTAAACAAAAAAGTCATATTCAAAAAACATTTAATTTGACGTTATAGATGATACTGTTTCCATAAAAACACTTTGCTATACTTACAGTTTGAATGTGGTGCTGGCCGCTTCGACGCACGCGCTCATGAATTCCGCATGCCTGCATTGTCTGTCGTGTGAGGGTTCAGTTTTCTCACCATTTTTTTTTTTGTCAGAACTGCAGGGAAATATTTGCTTGGCACCATACCATGACATAATGTGGCCCCCCTCTTGTGGCTTGCAAGTGTAAATTTCTTACTAGGTTCTTTCTGGTCTGTTTTCATTACCTCCTCAAATGCGGTGTAACCTCTTGTGCCAGTATGACAGTCAGCACCGAAACACGATGCTCACAGCCGCATACGTAGTCACTGAAATGGCCCTTGGTAAGGAGGTGACCCAGAATATGCTTATTGTTTCAGATTGTCCTTGAAGTGAAAGGGCGATATAAAGACTTTGCAGAGGGGGGTGGGGAGCCCTGAGCACAGGTCCGTGCCCCAGGTTGAGGAACCCGTGTCCCTCATAAGTTGCGCTAAGTGGTGAAAGCGGTCTCCCCCCTGCACGGTAAGCTTCCTGCTGGCGAGCACCACTTCTTCCCGTGCGCCACGTGGGGTGCTGTGGTTAGCTCGTGCCAGGTGCCTGTAGAACGAGCCCAGCTCTGACCAGCTGTGTTTCTCCCTCCCTCGTGTTCAGGTTTTGCGTGCAGGTTTGCAGGAGTTGCCATCTTCTTTTCTTTCTTGAACTAGGAAAAAAGAAGAAAAATTGGACTGGATGTACCAGGGTCCCGGTGGGATGGTGAACCGGGACGAGTACTTGCTGGGGCGCCCCATTGACAAATACATCTTCGAGAAGATGGAGGAGAAGGAGGCAGGTTGCTCTTCTGAGACAGGGCTCCTCCCAGGCTCTATCTTTGCCCCATCAGGTGCCAATTCCCTTCTTGACATGGCCAGCAAGATCCGGGAGGACCCCCTCTTCATCATCAGGTACTGATGAAGGTCTGGGAAGCTGGTTTTGTTGGAAAGGTGCTTAGTAGAGATGTCACATAGCCTCTCACCTCACAATTGGTTTCCTCTCAGCTTTTGTCCGTCATGTGACAGGATCTGCCTCCATTTGGGCGTCATGATGTTGGGAAGGAGGCTCCGTTAAGGGTGCGTGGTGTAGGCCATTCCGGAAGATACTGGCAAGTGGACTGGCCCAGACTAGACCAGACCAGATTTATTCATTTACTGTTGACCCTTAAGCAAAAACAGGAGGTAGAAGCAAGATGAGAAAGGATAGCAGCTCCTTGGAAATCTGGAGACACTTACAGAGTTGGCTAGGTGGGTAAGCAGGTCTTTGTCTGCTCTCCCCACTTTTTTGCAGCAGAACCCTTTAAAAAGAAAATTTAGGGTCTCACTTGAAACCCTAACGTGTAACCGATCAAAGTAGCTGCACATTGGGTGCTAAATGAGATCATGCTTTTCATATTATTTTGTAGGTGGGGGCGGTTAATTTGCAATATTTTATTTCAAGTGTATAAGGTTGAACATTGAAAAATGTTTATTATATTTCTCCATTTGGAAATTCTTTTAAAGTTATTTACATATTGAAGATATTGCATATATATATGTAAAGATATTGTATAGTATATGTATATGCAAATATTTTCTCCTGTTTTGTTAATTTCTTAATTAATTAATTGTGGTAAGATATATTTAACAGAATTTATCATCTTAACCATTTTTAGATCTACATTCAGTGCTCTTAAGTACATTCACATTCTTGTGCAACCACCAGCACCGTCTGTCTCCAGAACTTCCCATCTTCCCAAATTGAAATACTAGAATCATTAAACAGTAACTCCTCATTCCCTCCTCCCCCCTCCAGGCCCTGGCAACTGCAGTTCTCCGTCCTTCTTCTTTTTTATCTTACTGATTTTTAGGGAGATGTGGGGAGGGGGAGAGACAGAGACTGAGATGGGGACAGAGACATCAACCTGTTGTTCAACTTATTTAGGCATTCATTTGTTGACTCTTGTATGTGCCCTGATTGAGAATCAAATCCGAAGCCTTGGCTTATCAGGATGATGCTCTAACCACCTGAGCTGCCCAGCCAGGGCTCACAATTCCACTTCCTACCTCTGTGAATTGAACTGACTACTCTACTACCTCGTGTAAGTGGAATGATGTGCTGATTGTCCTGTTGTGACTGGCTTATTTCTTGCAGCATAGCGTCTTCAAGCTTCACCCTTGTTTAGCATGTGTCAGAATCTCTCTTTAAAAAAAATTGTAGTGAAATACACATAACACAGAATTTGCCATCTTACCCTGACCAGTGTGGCTCAGTTGGTTGGGCATCGTCCCACGAAGTGAAAGGTTGCTGGTTCGATTCCTGGTCAGGGCACATGGCCTGGGTTTCGGGCTAGGTCCCCAGCTGGGGACATGTGGGCAGCAACCAATGGATGTTTTTCTCGCACACATAAATGTTCCTCTCCCTTTCTTTCTCCCTTCCTTCCCCTCTCTCTAAAAATAAATAAATAAAATCTTTAAAAAGTCACTCTTGTAGTCATTGTAAGTGCACAGTTCGGTTGTGTTACGTGCATCCCCATTGTTGTGCAGCCAGTCTCTGGAAGTTCTTCATCTTTCGGTGCTGGGACTCTCTGCCCGTCACACTACACTCTGTTTCTTCTTTCCCTCAGCCCTGGAGCCACCGACCTACTTTCCGTTTCTATGAGTTTGACTGTTGTAGGAACTTGGTATGAGTGAATCATACAATTTCTGTCTTTCTGTGACTAGTTTATTTCACTTAGCATAGTGTCTTCAAGGCCATTCATGTTGTCGCATGTGTCGGAATTTCCTTGCTATTTAAGGCTGAGCAGTATTTCACAATATATATTTGTTTATTTATTCATTCATCTGTGGATGGACTTATTTCCACCTTTTGGCTATGGTGAATGATGCTGCTATGAACATTGATGTACTAGTGTGTCTTATAAACTGTATTTTTTCACCTAATCATGTATGTGGGACATCTTTCTATGCCACTAACCCTACTTCTAGAACATCATTTTTATGTCTATATTGTATGTATATTCCATAATTTAATAATACTTTTTTGTTGAATCCCTAACTTGTTTCAAATTTTTATTGCTATAATATGAACACCTTCCTAGTGAACTTCCTTCCTTCCTTATTTCCTTAAGTAACAAATCTGTGAGACCCAAGAGTATGTGCAGGCTATGATAAGTGTTGCCAAATTATCTTCCAGGAGGTTGACCCATTTACCCACCTATGAACAATATATGAGAGTACAACTTCTTGAACGGGAAATCCATTCTCTTGATTTCCCAGGCGGTTATTATGCCAAGCAGTGGATTGTTGTGTTGGAAAGTTACAACCAGCCGATTACACAGCAAGTGACCGACACACAGCGTGACACCCACTTATTTCCCTGACCAGTGGGGACGCTTGAGTGTGAAGCCTCATGCACTGAACTCTCTTGCACGACAGGGAACCAGTGTGGGCTTCCCCACAATATTCGGTCCCTCATGCAGATTTGGGGAAGACTGTTGGCTTCCACGCCATCATGCAGATTTTACTATAGGGCTGTCTCCGTGCGTTTTGACAAAAGATTGTTACTTAGAATTGTGAAGACTAGAATGAGTGACTTAATCTCCTTTCTAAAAGAAATTGTTATGATTTTTATAATTTTCTCTTTTTCTTTAGGAAGAAGGAGGAAGAGAAAAAGAGAGAGGTATTAAACAATCCTGTGAAAATGAAGAAAATCAAAGAATTGGTAAGTAGCGCATCATCTAAGCACCAGAAGTACCTTTTAGCTACTTAACATGAGAACTTCTCTCTGTTTACTCTTACCTTACGAGGGGGAAAACTGAATGGCTTAAAAAAAAATTCTTTTTACCCTGATTGGGGTGGCTCAGTTGGTTGGGTGTCATCCTGCAAATCTAAGGGGCACCCGTTTGATTCCCCAGGGGCACCTATGAGAGGTAACCGATTGATTTTTCTGTCCCTCTCTTTCTCCACCCCTTCCCCTCTCTCTAAAAAGTAAAAAGTAAATAAAATTTTAAAAACATTTTAAAATTGATTAGAGAGAGAGATCGATTTGTTGTTCCACTTAGTTATGCATTCGTTGGTTGATTCTTGTATGTGGTCCCATAACCTTGGTGTCTTGGAACAGCGTTCTAACGGAGCTACCTCTCTGGGACTAAACATTTTTGTATTTTAGGGACCTTTTCCTGGTGATTTTATGCAGTCTTAATTTATCAAGCTTCATTAATCTTGATTTTCTCTATTTATGTCTTTTGGTTGGGAAAGTACTTTGTGATGTCATTTTCCAGAAAATGAGGGGTATGGGCTATGCCCGTGGAAAGCATGGTCATGCAGCGTGTTCAGGAGACCAGGTGGTAGACAGGGCCCGTCGAACATTCACATGACATACAACGTGATCGTCCTTGGATCAGCTAGTAGGGAAAATTTAAAGATTGGTCTTGCATTCCGCAGTCACTTTTCATGGAGCTGGACTTCTTTTGACACGAACATTGCCTGGCAGTGGGTTCCGGTGACTGTTTAAAAAAAAATGTGAATTCCTGGCCCTGCCCACCAGAGATTCTGTTCGCTGGTCTAGGGGGCATTTGAGCACATCCAGGGTTAAGACCTTCTGCCTGTTCACGGGGAAACTCTTGGCGCCCTGTAGATCCAGAGGCTTGGAGTCAGTCTGTGTGTAACCCAGTCCCCTCTGAAGGACTGACAGGGGTCTCAGTAATCTGATGCGTTTATGTTCATTTATGTGCATTCCCAGTTGCAAATGAGTCTGGAGAAAAAGGAGAAGAAGAAGAAGAAGGAGAAGAAGAAGAGGCATAAGAAGCATAAGCACAGAAGCTCAAGTAGCGATCGGTGCAGCAGTGAGGGTGAGCGCAGCTCGGGGAGGTGAGCACGTGGGCGCAGGCCTCACTTACCGTTGGCTCGTTTACTCGTTCGTCCCGCAGACACCAGCCGAACGCCGACCCGTGCCAGGAGCTGCCAGACACTGGGGTCTCGGTGTGCATCCGTACACGACCCTCTGCCCACAGAGCTCGCCAGCGAGCACGGGAGTTCCCGTGGAGATCTTGGCATGACCCTGTAGCCCTCTAGGTCTTTGGTCAGACATCCTGGATATGACTTTCTCCTCGGCTTGTGATTCCGCCAGAACAGAAGCAAGTTTTATGTAGGCTTTTAATTTTTCTTTAATGCATCAGTGGGCCCGTGCGGGCCCATTCTGTGCCTCTTCTCTGTAGTTAGCATCGCCGCTGCTGACTCACTCTTAGTCCCTGGAATGGCGGTATGAGGCGAGAGAAGAATGTGTTCAGGCATTAGGGCTGAAAAGCTGGGCCCACGATTTTAATTTTCACAGGAAGAAACATGACTGTGCTGATGCATCTGCCAGCAAAGACAGTCCAAATAGAGAGACATGTTCCCAAGTAATAGCTGGGAGGTGGGAAAGTTCACCATCGAAGCAGAAAGCACATTTGAGCACAAGAGATTTAAACTTGACCTTGATGCATTTTCTTTTTCACTGAATGTGTTTTAATCTCTTAGATCTCAAAAGAAGATAGCAAAGTCTTCCTCTGTTTTGTCCAAGGTTCCTGGGTATGGCTTACAGGTAAGAATGTGGGCCTCTCAAAGGGAACGGGACTGTCGAATGTGCCACCTTGACAGCCTTTTAGAGAGAGCATTTTCAGCAGCCAATCAAACATCAGGGAGTTGGAGCGCCTAAGAGCGGGGCTGCTGGGGACAGGCCTATTCCTTATCCCTGAGCTCAGGGCTCTTGGAACAGAGAGGCTGACCCACCAGTGGAGCATTTAGGCATTCTGTCCATCCCTCTGCATACAATTTACATGAAATGCACACGTTTTAAGTGCACAGGTTGATGGCTTTTGACAAATGTACACCATCTGCATTCCTTCTTTCCCTCAGTATGTTTGACCTTAGGTCCTGTCTTCCATGCTCTGCCTCTTGCTCCCCCTTAGGTTGTAGTGAAGAGCCAAGCAGTTGGGTGGTTTGGTGGGCACATTCTTTTCTTTTTTTAAAAAAAAAGATTTTATTTATTTATTTATTTTATTTTAGTGGGGGAGGAGGAGAAAGAGAGGGAGAGATACATTAATGTGTGGTTGCCTCTCGCACACCCCCTACTGGGGACCTGGCCTCCAGCCCAGGCATGTGCCCTGACTGGGAATCGAACTGTGACCCTTTGGTTCATAAGCACTCAATCCACTGAGCCACGCCAGCCAGGGCAGCACATTTTTTTAAAGAATTCTGAAGATAAGTTTTCTAAGCTGGTATGGTTCTCTGCGAAGAGGTTGGTTTACGCAGTTGTCTCCTTATGGAACCTCCGTGCTTGTCCATTTTTTTGTTTCACTGCATTTTCTGAGCTGCTGGGTTTTCCTGTGAGTAGCTGTGCTTCCTCTCCTTGATGATACAGATCAGGGACTCGGACCACAGCCTGGGTCTGCAGGGTCCTTTGCTGGCTGAGCCAAAGGGAGCTCATGGGTGGAAGAATCACTCCAGGTCCAGAAGTTCCTCCCCCTCACCTCCCAGACATGCCAGCAAGAAGAGCGCCAGAGAAGCAGGGTCCCGGGACAGGAGGTCTCGATCCCCGGGCAGGAGGTCACGGTCTCCAAGGCCAAGCAAACTGTGAGTCTGGGAGTTCACTGTGGAATCACCTATGCAGGTGGGGGGCCTGGTCACAACAGGTTGTTGGCGTTTGGTGATATCTGCTCATTAATTTTTCCGAATGTCTTTGCTTTGTTATTCCCTTCACATCATCCCCCCCCCCCCCCCCCCCCACCTCAATGTAAAGTGCAGGCCCCTAGAACTACATATTTATGTATTTGGAACCTACAGAACGAGTTTAATATAAAATCTTATGTGCCTTTGTGCCTTTGTTTTTCTTCCACTTCTGCCCTCTATTCTTTTTAATTTGGGTTATGGTACTAAAGCAGTTAGTTTTTCTCCCATTGTTTGAAGGACATGATAAAAGCCCTTGTACTGAACAAGCTTTTTTCCTCTTCTCTCCCCTCTGTGTCTATTACAGGCACAACTCTAAGGTGAACAGGAGAGAGAGAGGCCGAACTAAGAGCCCATCACCTAAAAAAGAGGTCTACCAGAGGCGGCATGCACCTGGATATACCAGGTGAGTCAAGAGGCCAATAGATACATTTCAGACCCTGCAGGCCTGCATCTAGGAGTGGGTTGAAACCAGGGCAGGTGGACATGCTACATCACCTTTTTGCCCCAACCAGCTTTTTAAATTATTCTTGTCAACTTTTAACAGTCCGTCCCACCTCCTCACCATGGGAGGCACATTGAAAGGACAAATTAGTTGACCCTCTTGACATCTGTAAGCACGTTCATTCTCATAAGAGATTTCTATAGAGAAGCTTTTCTTAAGAGAGTGTTCATTTCTTGAGACATCATCTGAAAGGGGAACAGGGTGCTCTCCTCGAGGGCAGGCACCCTAAGGTGGACTCTGCATTTGAGCTGGGTGAGGAGTGGGCCGGACAGCACAGGTGTGCAGCCCTGGGACTGGAGCAGTGCCCAGGAAAGGCTGTCCCTCCGGGTCTCAGTTCTCAGTGGAAGTTCAGGTGCAATGAGCAACTTTTGTGACCTTCGTCTTGCTGCCCCAACAAATTGGCCACATGTTAGAATTCCTTGGGCAGCTTAAAAAAAGAATTCCATTATCCACCTACACCCCAGCCCTGTAACATCATAATCTCCGGGGGCCGGCCCAGGCATCAGTATTTTTAAAGGTCCTTGGTGATTCTGATGTGCAGCCAACACTGAGAACCACTAAGACTCTAACAGGGGTGCCCAACCTTTTGGTGTCTCTGCGCCACACTGGAGGAAGAAGTGTTGTCTTGGGCCACACATTAAATGTATTGTGACACATAATCACACAAAAAATCTCATAATCTTTTTTTTTTTCTTTTTCAACTCCATGTCCCCCCATTCACAATACAGACCAGGCAAAGGGCCTGGGCTGAGGTGTGTATGGGGTGGGTGGACTCTGCCTCCTCTTTCCGTATAGGCAGTGTAAGAACACAGCCTGTGGTAAGCACCGGGAGGCCAAAATCTCATAATCTTTTAAATAAATTTACAATTTTGTGTCGGGCCACATTCACAGCCATCCTGGGCTGCACGTGGCCGGAAGGTTGGGCCTTCTCAAAACAGGTTGGACACCCCTGCTGACGACATTTTGTGTTTCACTGTGTTGTTAGAGGAGAGGTGGGCCCTACGGGCCCTTTATGTTTGCAGGCCAGCATTCAATTCACTGAGCCACACCAGCCAGGGCCCTAAGGTCCCTTTTAACTATTAATTGCCCGATTCTCTCAGTTTCCAGGGAACAGAAACTTTTTATTTTATATTAAACATGAGTTTTATTTAATATTTTTAAAATAAGATTTTATCTGTTTACTTTTAGAGAGGGGGGAAGCAAGGGAGAAAGAAAGAGCGAGAAACATCAATGTGTGAGAGAGAACATTGATAGGTTGCCTCTCACACGCCCCCAGCTGGGGACCTGGCCCACAACCCAGGCCTGTGCCCTGACTGGGAATCCAGCAGGATGGCACTCAATCCACTGAGCCACACCACCCAGGGCCAGAAACTTTTAAAAAAGGTTTGCATTTGACTGGCAAATTCCCAAAATATGTTACGTATTTCTCTTCCTTCCCAGATAGAGTGTATTCACATCATATTTTTTTTTGCTAGTGTATCCACATAATTTAATCTTTCATTGGCAAGACTGGGTCAGTTCTTCACCCGTGCTGTGATTTATGTCGCATGAGGGACGGATGCCCATGAGTGTGTGCCTTCTGATGTATTTTAAGGCTTGTGGTCAGCACATGACTTGGCTTTCGGAGATCCTGCTTCGCTTTTGTCTCTGTTGCTGCCTGTCATCCTTTGGATTTGTCTTACCTTGTTGGTCTTCATTATCGCCCTTAGCGTTTTTGTTGAATTTTGTGATTTAAAATGAGTTAGAGCCCTCAAGACCTATCTCTTCCAGGAATGAACACGCAGAAAGTTTGAAGCGCGGATTTTGTGATACCCCTTTGTTGGTGTTCCAGGAAGCTGAGGTGGTTTTTATGAGACTAAGATGATGCTAATTCAGACAAAAAGCGAGCCCCTGTGGCTGTAAAACAACCTGCCTAGCGCCGTGCGGTCATCGTTTCTCACGTCGAGAGGCACGGAGTAGTTCCGTAAGGACCCGGGGGCTCTGTGCCAATTTTAAAACTTTTCTGCTTCCTTTTGTGTGTATGTTTTCATTGGTGATCTGAAACAACTTTTCCTACAGCTGAGAAGATGAAGCTTTTCTTTTGCAATGTGATTCTCAATTTAAAGCAGTTCTTATATAGACTAAAACTATTTTTTCTCTTAAATTTTTTTTTTGGGGGTCTTGTGGGATTTCTGTTTAATTTATAGTAGTTTTCATTGCTTGCAGTGCTTTCTAAATTTCTCACAGGCAACACAACACAAGCTTGTCTTTTTTTCAAATACAAGCGGAAGTTTATTTAGAAAGTCACAGAGGTAGAAAATGTTAGCTATCTGGGCTGCGTGGGCTCAGGAAATAGGTTACAGAGGCAAAAAGAAGAGCCCTTGGCCCTGGCTGGTGTGGCTCAGTGGATTGAGTGCCGGCCTATGAACTAAAGGGTCACTGGTTCGATTCCCAGTCGGGGCACATGCCTGGGTTGCGGGCCGGGTCCCTGGTGGGGGGACGCAGGAGAGGCAGCTAGCTGATCAGTGTATTTCTCTCACATCATGCTTCTCTCTGTCTCTCCCTTCCTCTCTCTCTGAAAATAAATAAAACCTTTAAAAAAAAAAAAAAAAAGAAGAGCCCTTGGAGCTTAGGAAAAAGAAAGGTGGAGAGAACATGCTTGGGGGAAGGGCCCATGAGAGAGACAGACAGATAGACATTGAGATGTTGAGACATCAAGACATTAATTTGTTGTTATACTTATTTATGCATTCATTGGTTGATTCTTGGATGTGCCCTGATCGGGGATTGTACCTGCAACTTTGATGTATTGGGACAACACTCTAACCAGCTGAGCTACCTGCCCAGGACCAACGTAACACTTTTATAGTATTAAAAAAAAAAAAAAAAAAAAGCCCCAACTGGTGTAGCTCAGTGGACTGAGCGCCAGCCTGTGAACCAAAGGGTTGCTGGTTCAATTCCCAGTCAGGGCACATTCCTGGGTTGCAGGCCAGGTCCCCAGTAGGGGGCATGCGAGAGGCAACCACACATTGATGTTTCTCTCCCTCTCTTTCCCTCCCTTCTCCCCTCTCTAAAAATAAATAAATAAAACCTTTTTAAAAAAAGCATGCTCAAAACAAACTTAAAAAAACCATCACCATAAGGTCATACCCCAGAAGTGGCTAAAATACCTTCTTTTGGGTTTCTAAATTGTCCAGAACAAAATTGGCAGTAGGAAATAGAAAGTGGAGTTATTGTTACATTCGTTACTACTATTATGGAGGCACTACTTCTTAAGTTGTTTTGATCACTAATACAGACTTTTTTTTTTTATGTAAAAAAGAATTAAAACTTCGTCCAACCTCACTTCCGGTCATGCAGCCCAGGGGCAGCTACTTTCAGCTTTTTCAGTGTTTTCTTTGGCAGCTCTCTCTTTCCAAAAATACATATACTTGGCTCCCTCTCCCCAAACCCCACCCCTAGGAGCACACCCATGTCTTCCTTCCTCTCAGGGGTGCATCTCCTAAACTTTAAGGGGCCCCACAAGACTTAGAACCAGGGGAATGATGGGCAATAGAAGCTGGTCCCTGGGCTAACCCCCTGAACCTGCCTCCAAGGCCCCCTTTTCTCTGACTTTTCAGTGAGCTGAAAGCAGCCCTGCCTTGGCTCATGTCTGTCACTGTGGCTTTTACTTCTCGGTGAGGCCACACAGCCCTGCGTAGCTCACTTTCTTAGAAAGTTTCTAAAGAGTAAAGTAGTCCTTCGTAGGCTGTCCCTGTTGCTTCTTCTATCTTAAGCCCTTCCTTGTTTCATTGTTGCCAGTTTTAATTTAAAAAAGAAAAAAATATGCATACATTGTGGTCTCTTAATTCATCAGTTTTAGATATTAGATATTTTCTTACTGTTAGGGTAAATGAGGTGTTAGAGTGAATGACTCTTATACACTCCTGGTCCCGTGATTTTTCTCCCCCCATCTTCCCATTATAGTTATATCACAATTTGTGGTTTAATCAGTATGTGGATTCATGTTACTATGTTATGTAAATATTGTTCATTGATACTTTTCATTGCCAAGCAGAATAATAAGATTGTATTTCCTTTCTTTACTTTTTTTCTAGGGTCAATATTTATTTCTTTCAATCCGACCCATGGCTTTTAGTCTGGGAAATTTTCTGGTATTATTTCTTCTTTTTTTTTTTTTATGTCAGATGGGTAATGTGCCGCTGTCGTAACAAGGTTTGTGGGTGGCACATGTCACACAAGAGCGTGAACACCCAATCATCACGCTTATGAACTACAAAAGGATCCTCTTAACTTCTTTATTCTACGTAATTTCTAAGAATTGGTTCATGTTCCGATATTCCTTTAAAAAATCCTCCTATTTCTCATTTCAGTGATGTAATATCTTTCATTTGTTATCTCAGAGTGAGGGTTTTTATTTTATATATTTTTAAATATTTTATTTATTTTTAGAGACAGGGGAAGGGAAGGAAAAAGAGGGAGAGAAACATCAATGTATGGTTGCCTCTTGCATGCCCCCTACTGGGGTCCCGACTTGGCTTGCAACCCAGTCACGTGCTCTGACTGGGAACTGAGCCAGTGACCCTCTGGTTCACAGGCTGGTGCTCAATCAACTAAGCCACACCAGCCAGGGCTCAGAGTGAGATTTTTTTAATTGCAGATTTTGAAAAAGTTGTGTGCTTTATCTTACTCTCTTTTCCTTTTGCGTCAGTCTCTATTGTTCATATTAGTCTTTCCTGAAATGCTTGCTGATAATTTCACCGTCTGTTCACAGTTAAAAGTTAGATACTAAAAAGCTGACATCACTGTATTAGGTAAGGGCAGGGCTTGTCTAGATTTGAACTATTTTTTAGCTGGGGACACTCAGGTATCCGTATCTTCAGTTCTCTTGTCAGGAACCATTAAATTTCTCCAGAGGAAAAATTCTCTGATTGTCTGACCAATGGCTGTAAGTCTGGCTGCTGGCATTCTGGAAGACAGGGGCTAGAGCCTCAGCTCTATTGAGTATGTGAACTTACGTTTCATCCCTTTTTTGCCCTGGTGGCCCTGCCAGCTTCCTTTGCTGTACCTGCTGCCTCTGCATCTTCTGGTCCCCTGTCTGTCTGGTTTAGTTCTCCAGATACTGCTGGAAGGGTCTGCCCTCATTAGGGTCTTCTGCAGACCTTTGGTAGAGCAGTCACTTGCTTCCCCAAGTTAAGCAGAGGACCCAGGGGTGTCTGAATTGCTTCTTATACAGACTTTAAATTGGTTCTTTTGTTTTCAGCCCTGTGCCTTACTGCTGTCCTCCAAAGTACTTAGAGCCCATAGTCTCTGAGCCTTCCTTGGATTTTGCTTCTGATCAGTATTGGGCACTAAGGATTCAGTTTCCTCCAGTTTGTTAAAGCAGTTACCACTCCTTTATCCACTTCTGTCTTCCAGCAGTTTGTTGGCATCTCTTCTCTAGTGTTCTCTCCTCCCTCATTGTCTTTGTGGTTTTATGTATTTTATTTAGTGGGGTTTTGAAAGGGAGCGTGCCATTTTACTGTAAATAAATTAATGTCAAGTTTTCAAAGTTTGTTTCTCAAAATTGGGCACCCAGTCCCTTCCCTTGTAAGACTTTGTTGTTTTTCTAAAAAAAAAAAAAAATTTAAGATTTTATTTATTTATTTATTTTAGGCAGAGGGGAAGGGAGGGAAAGGGAGAGAAACATCAATATGTGGTTGCCTCTCGTGTGCCCCCTACTGGGGACCAGACCTGGCCCGCAACCCAGGGATGTGCCCTGACCAGGAATTGAACCAGCAACCCTTTGGTTCGCAGGCTGGTGCTCAATCCACTGAGCCACACCAGCTAGGGATCTATCGAGACTTGATATTTTTTTTCTTTTAAAGGAGGATCTGTATATCACACTCATTTGAGAGGCAATGGATTTGCGTGTTTAACATTGTTAAATGGTGATTGAGCTGGTTCATCACCTGCTCTTCTTGCTCAGACTTCATTTGCAGTGAGTGCTAGGAAAGAAGACCCACCTATTATTTTCTGAGGTTAAGTTAAATTCTTCAGGCATCTGGCTTCTAGCTTAATCCCATGAATTTCTAGGCATCTCCAGTGGGTAGATGGTAGATGCCAGTAGTCACATGGGTAACTTAATCCTCTGTTCTTCCATAACACGGGTGTCAAACTCATTTTCACGGGGGGCCACATCAGCTTCGTGGTTGCCTTCAAAGGGCCAAATGTAATTTAGGACTGTATAAATGTAACTACTCCTTAACAGTTAAGTGAGAGCTTGGTACTGCCGCTGGGTAGAAACAAGGTGCCAGGCTGGATAAAACAAGGTGGAGGGCTGGATTCGGTCTGCTGGCCTTGTGTTTGCCACCTGTGTTCTATAAGTTGTTGAGCAAACAATTGGAATCTTTTGTATTTAATATTTCAGAATAATCACTCCAGAGGTTATTGAATGAGGGTGTGGAATCCTTCACTAAATTTTTGAAATTTGGATGAGGTCGCCTGACCAAGATGTCAGGAAGGAAGGAAGCTCATGCTGAGTTGGACAGTTGGTTGGGCATGTCCGTGGAAAGAGCAGTGAGCTGGAGAGTCTGGGGTCCTACCTGATTTCTCTTTTCCCTGAGGTGGTTCCCTTTTTTTGCTGGGCGAGAAGTAGACCTGACAGGATGGTTTTTGTGTTCAAAAGAAAGCTCTCATCAGAAGAACTTGAGCGAAAACGGCAAGAGATGATGGAAAATGCCAAGTGGCGAGAGGAAGAGAGACTGAACATCCTTAAGAAGCACGCTAAGGATGACGAACGAGAGCAGCGGCTGGAGAAGCTGGACTCTCGGGACGGGAAGTTCATCCAGTGAGTGCACCTACTTCCTGCCTAACGGCTTTCATGGTTATGGTCCCAAGGGTGCAGTTGGGCCTCTGGTTCCTGCATAGTTTCTGTTTCAAACACTGTTCATTCCCATGTTCCTGTGTCTGTGCAGAGAGAACATGGGGCTTAGCCTCCAACCCATCTTTAGTACTACTCCCAGCTTCTGGTCAGAGAGGGGGGTGTTTTTGATTGGAGGGGAGGAGAAGGGAATCAATATTTTCATTGAATCTCCTGGGCCTTCCTTTTAACCCTTTCGGTACGGGTGCCAGATATATCCGGCGCCCATCTGATGACCTGTGTGGACGAGTGCCGGATATATCCGGCATCCAAGTGGCAATCTGTGCATGCAAATGACATCTACAGTTGGCAAAATTCTATTCTGTTTTACCAGCGTATTAGATGAGGATCATATGTGTATATAGTTTTGTATATAATCTTGTATATAATCATATAATCTGTATATAATTTTTATAAATTTTACTTATATAATTGATAGAATTTTATATAACTATCTCTTCATATTAAAGTTACAAACAACACTTGGAAAAAAGCATTGTTTTATTAAGCATAGATCTTATATAAGGTTAGGACAGTCTTCACACAAAGGAGGACTGACCATGTGCTATGTGCTCGTTTTCGGCGCGGCACCTCGTATAGCGGGAGTGTCACGGCGGAAAGAGCGCTGGTACCGAAAGGGTTAAAGAAGAATTCATGGCTCAGGAAGTGTTTTTCCAATGAGGCTTTGTTTATTTTCGAAAAAAGATAAAATTTCCCTTTGGAACTGGTTTAACAAATTGAGTTCCAGATGGAGTCACTGGAAAGTCATCTGTGTGGGCTTAAAAGAGCTTGTTTCTTCTTTGTAGCTAGCAACCTGTCTCTTCTGATTCTGCTAGATGACCAGTAGACATGTTTGTCACTGACACTCGTCTGTCTTCTCTCTAGCCGCATGAAGCTAGAGAGTGCATCGACCTCCTCCCTGGAGGATCGGGTGAAGCGGAATATCTACTCCCTACAGAGAACCTCAGTAGCTCTGGAGAAGAACTTTATGAAAAGATGAAAACCATTCTCTCTTGCTGATTTTCCTGAATTTTCCAGGGAAGCTGCTGACCCCTTAAAAACTCTCTTTATAAGAGTTCAGGTGACTTCTTCCGCAGATGTCAAACCACCACTGTTCAAAGTGACTCTCCACCGATCCCTGAAGTAGCTACACCCTTGAGAACTGGTGTCATGAGCTTTATGGGACCCTCAGCGACTTTTGCTGGGTGCACAGTGGATTTTTGACTTTTTCATGGGTGGGTACTGGACCATCTAAGTGCGAGCACTCCTGCGCTGAAAGGCTGCTCCCTGTGGTCGCGATTCTTCTTATGCCACTTCCCTCCCACCTGTGTGAACGCACCTCTCTCTCCACGTCAATGTAAACGAGACCTTTTAGAAACCTCCCTCTCTAGAGTCACTACAATAGATTGTGTTTAATGGACATTTGTTTGATTTAGTAGATACGTGACAGTGATGTCAGGTTAGAGCAGAGCCAAGGGAGTGACAAAGAATCTGGAAGGGGAAACTATTTAAAAATCCCTAAGTGAACTGTTGACCCGTGGGACTCTCTTTCAGTCTGTAAACGTATAGTGTATATAGGTACAGACGGTAATTTTTTACATGCTTTTTAAAAAAACTTAGCTTTGTGAGAATATCTTGTGTGGTAAGTGACTTTAATGGAACCACATGGTGTCTTGTTATGGAGTAATACAGTAAGGTAGGTCAGCTTTTTTCTTTCCTCTGCACATCAGGCTAGTTTAGGAGGGACCTGGGATTACTGATAGGATCTAGGGTATCTGTCCTTTCATACTGCTTAGAGTCTTGATGTGGGAAGTGCAATGATGAAGTCAAATGATTTTATGAGTCAGACCCAATTGCCAGTGTGCTCCCTGGCTCTTAAAATAAAATGGAAGCTGTTTATTTCATAGCTCCCCTTTTATCAGGTAGTAATCTTATTACAGTGATTCTAGGTTTTCTGGAGTTGTTTGTTACTATTTTTTAGTCAGTTATTAAAAAACCCAAAAGCTTATGGGACGAGGCTCCTGTCTTTACTCCTTTACCTTCTCTATTCTTTTACCACAAGCCCTCATTTGACCCCTGAACTCTTTCTTAGGCATTCTTGACCCTCACATTAGCTGGTTCCTTTTCTGCTAATTCCTAATTTTGCTTAAAATGCATTTGGATTTTTTCTGCGTGCTTATGCCAGGCACTGTAATATTTAAAAGCCACTCTTTCCCCAGAGACAAAGGAGCATAATACACTTGTTATTCATTTAATCACCTCATCCTGCTCCCCTACGCTAGGGTTAATTATGTATTTTCTATTACTTGGTAATAAAGGCTACATTTATTTTTGTAACTGTTTAAAGAGCGACCATGTGCTGAGAAACAAATTTACAGATTTCTACAAAGAACACTATGACCCATCATTTGGGTTAAATACCTGGAGATCTTTGGTTCGAAAAGAATTATGTTTACAAAGAGTGGGCAGTTTACTCAAGGATTTCATGAAGTGAGCCCGAGAATAAGACGATTATGCCTCTGCTGTAGGACAGGTGCCTTAAGGTGCCAGCAGTCTCTTGACCCTTCGGCGGGAGGAGGCCGGGCAGCAGGTGGGTGGGTGCGGAACCCATTCATAAAACCCAGGGCTCCCCGCTGCCTCCTCTCATTGGTCCTGGGGGAAAGGGGCGTGCCCCGCGGGTGGAGCATCGCCCTAAACCCAGGGGAGTGGGAAGATCCACGCTTGGGTGGGGCGAGGGGGCGTTCCTTGGTTTTCCCGGCAGGACTTCCTTTTCCCTTGGCCGTGTTCCTCCTCTCTCCCTCGGGGTGGGGATGGTACGTCCCACCCTCCTCACATTTTCCGCCCCTTCTCCCCTCCCGAGCGGTGGTGGCGCCGCCATCTTGGCACGTCAGGTTGCGGGAAAGAGCCAAACCCTGGCTTTGGGGTCCGAGAGAGGGAGCCTCTTCCGCAGTAGACAGCGAGACCCACCCAGCCTTTCTCCCCTCTTCGCTCGGACGCGGGTCTTCGAGGGGCTTGTAGGCCAGCCGCGTCCCTATCAGGCCCGGGGAGGAGGGGCAGACGAGGTGGCCACTGCCTCCTCGGGGCGGGCAGTACCACCCTAGCAGGGAGGAGAGGGCCTGGAGACAGCGCAGCCGTCCCGCCGCCCAGCTCCCGTGGGGCGGGGTAGAGTGGGCGGAGCGTGGCGCGGACCGAACCACCGGGGCGGGGTGGGGAGGTAACGGGACGGGCGCGACCATGGCGCGGTGAGGGAGCGGGGGTGGGGATCGGTCCCGGGGAGGCCTGGGGCCGCTGGCTTGTGCGCCGTCTCGGCCTCCCCCCCTTTCGCCGCCGCCGCCGCCCCGGGCATGTCGTCCAACTGCACCAGCACCACGGCGGTGGCGGTGGCGCCGCTCAGCGCCAGCAAGACCAAGACCAAGAAGAAGCATTTCGTGTGCCAGAAAGTGAAGCTATTCCGGGCCAGCGAGCCGATCCTCAGCGTCCTGATGTGGGGGGTGAACCACACGGTAACCAGCTTCCCCGTGCGCTCCCACGCCCCCTCCCCCCCCTCCGCCTTCGCCCCGTGGGCCCTGCCAGTGACCGCTGCAACCCCACGCCAAGGCACTTGCACGCCCACCCCACCCTTGCACGCCGTCCGGGTCGGATGTGCACTCCCCGCGCGCCACCAGAGGCCTGGTGTCTCCGTGGTATGCCGTCGCCGCCCCCCTTTTCTCTAGCCTCTCTGGCTTCCTGCGTGTGGTATGCTCGTTTCGGGCCGCCCCTGGAGCGCAGAGGAAAGGCCTGGGTGCAGTGGAATCGCCTTCATCCCCTGTCCCTCTCTTCTCACCTCACCCTGTTTGTTGCATGTGTTTTTCCCCTTGTCCCTTACAACCCGCTGCCTGCTCACTGTCCAGTTGACAGGGCAAGTGGCATTGGCCAGCTTGATTGTCCCTCTGTTTCTGGTCGTTTGGTTGGTGTGGCTGCTCAAAGTTTCCCATCCTTCAGACCCCCTACTGTGGAAATCCTTCCTGGGTTTCCTTTTTTCTTCTTGAAGAAGATGTATCAACTGGAGAAGCACAGGCTTCTGTGAACCACAGACGCTACCAGGGTCTTCTTGGGTTAGGGAGAAGAGAGAATGTGACCATTTGAGAGAAGGGGAGGCCTGGTTATAAGGACTGTTAATAGCAGACATGTCTTCCTGCATTCTCCTGTGGTGCTCATACCAGAGACTTTGAGTTCTCATTTATTTAGCTTTCTATTGTATAGTCCTGAAGGGTGTGGTAATGGACAGTGGTTAGGATGAGAGAGGTTCCCTGGATGCTTGGGGTTCTCTGAGATTGTCCAACAGTCCCTGTCAGGAAGTTGGAGCCCAGCCCAGTGTTTGTGCTGGAGGACTTCGTTTGTGTGCTGTTTGTTTAGGGTCTTTCTTCCTCTTCCCACCACTTGCTCCTTGCATTCCGACCATGTCATTGTGATTCCCTACACCAGGAATGAGCAGAGGAAGTACAAGGACCAGAAGGAACCAACCTCACCCACTAAAAGTTTGGAATGAGGAAGATGAAGCTAATGGCCTGGATCTCCTGTGGCTTTCAGCTCTTTAGTCCCCCAGACTTTTCTGAGTCCTTGAAATCGCCCTGAAGACCAGAGGAGGATGGGGGGCACTGGGACCTGTAAGACTTGGCTTTGGTAGAGGATCCTTTGGTTGGCGATCGATAAACCGTAGTCTGAGCCGGGGTTTTAGACCTTTGCATCTAATGCAGAAAAGCACTTGTGTCTGGTGAGGTCTTCGTTGCTTTCTTGGTCTTGGGCAGGTTACCGTTTTCAGTCCTGGGGTGTGAGGGTCCTGGCCAGGGTAGGCAGTACCAGTGGTTTAATGCCCAGGCCTCTGGGAGCCGCTTCTGGCCAGTAGTCCCGCAGAATCTGTTCTTTCTGCTTCCTGCTGCCTCAGGGGTCATATGACAACATTGCAAGGGAATCTGGGTCATCAAAATGTGAACCCTGTGTCCCTGCCTAGAAGTCAGTCCTTGATTTTGTTGTACTGCCTGCTTCTCATTAGAAAGCATCCTGTTTGTGCAGAGAGCTGGTAGAGATCCGAGAGTTAGGGACATTACAGCTAGCCAGAAAGGAGCATGGGTCCCTTATTTTATACACGAAGAAATGGAGGTCTCGGGTGGAGGATTAGCTGGCCTATGGTCACACCAAAAGATGCAGCTCATTGTCCAGCACTGTGGACTATGCTGGCAGGTGGTCATGCTTAAGGGGCAGGTCTCGTTTTCTCTGCCTCCTGTTCCTTGTCCTATTACTCAGCCCAGTGCCAGGACAGTTGGGAGTTACGGTCTTGTCAGAGAACCTGAAGGTGTGCACAAGTGTATGTGCCTGCGCATGCCAGCCCGCGGGAGTGTGCCTGGTGCTTGGTAATCAGTCGGCTCAAATGGGAGTACCAGGTGGAAGCCTCTGCATGGCAGGTGGATGGGTGTCTGCGGTCCCCACTCTGTTGGACTAGGCAGTCACCCGCTTTCTTTGCTAACTCTGAGAAAGTGTGAAGGCTAGCTGAAAAGGCATTGACCATGAGCAGGGGCCCTGCCTCTGGGCATAATGAGCAAGCACCTCAGGGGAAAGGTTCTAGGCCTCACTGCTCTGGATGGCTGAGCTTCAAGGGGTGGGTTAGCCCCAAGTTTTACTGCTTCAACTCAGGCTGCAATAAGTCCAGTACTTAAAGGTCCCCATTTGAGAAATGGAGGCATCTCCCCAGAAGAGGTGCATAAAATCTTGAGATTCTCGAGGGGGTCATCAGGGCCATGTTGCTTTCGGTGGATGGCCAGCCTTTCTTGGAGATCACCTTACTTCAGAGGCCACAGTTGCAGTGTTTGGCACTTGGAGGTTTCAGATGTCACCTTTCTTTGGTTCTTTAGTTTCTCCCCCAGTTAGGCACTTAGGCCATGATGGGCTGTGGCTGATGGTGTATGAGATAGGAAGGGTGGGTATGTCTTTATCTATAGGAAAATTAATTACTCTCCCGAAGTGATTGATTTACTTCTAGGTGGGAAAAGAGAGGCTTTTGAGGTCTGTGTGGTCCTGTGAGCTGCTCTTGTGGACAGGGATACAGCCCGTGGACACGGTGAAGGAAGACCATAGAGGAAACAGGGAGAAAAATCAGAAGGCCTGGGATCTGTCAGGGGAGAACTAGTAAAGAGAAGAAACCATGTGTTTTAATACATGAAAAACTGTTCAAAGGGTCTGTAGTTCGGGAAGAGATAGCCTCTGAGAGGGGCAGGGCATGGAGACCAAAAGAGACAGACCCAGCAGGATAACCTCTTGGCCCTTTTAAGAACCACGTGTGGGTGGAGCCTCACCCAAGGGGATCAGAAGGAGTAGGAGCCATGGATGGTCACCATCTAGGTTTAATGGTTTGGGAAGCTACCAGCCTTGTTCTTCAGAGTGGCGGCACTGTTTTCTCTTCCTACCAGCAGTGTATGGGGGGTTCTGGTGCCTCCACATCCTTGCCAACCCTTTGTTCATTGTCTGCCTTTGTTTATT
This sequence comes from Macrotus californicus, assembly GCA_007922815.1. Classification (NCBI taxonomy): domain Eukaryota; kingdom Metazoa; phylum Chordata; class Mammalia; order Chiroptera; family Phyllostomidae; genus Macrotus; species Macrotus californicus. The sequence goes on along the minus strand of VMDR010000673.1, from coordinate 89,526 downwards.
ATGGCCCCCCCCCCCCGGGTGGGTGTGAAATGTTATTCATTGTCATTTCGGTTTGTGTTTCCCTGGTAACTAGTGAAGTTGAACATTTTCTCATGTGCTTGTTGGCCATTTATATATTTTCGTTGGAGAAATGTCTATTAAGATCCTTTGCAAAAAAGTAAAAAAGATCCTTTGCCCATTTAAAAAAAAACAACATTTTGCATCTTTTAATTGAGTTATTTGTCTTTTTATTATTGAGTTGCAAAAGTACTTTATATATTCTGGATACAAGTTCCCTTATCCGATACATGATTTGCAAATATTTTATCCCATGTTTTGGGGTTATCTTTTCACTTTCTTGATATTTTCTTTTGAAGCTTAAGTTTTTAATTTTGATAAAGTCTAACTTCTGTTTTCTTTGGTGGTTTGTGCTTTCGATGTCATATCTCAGAAGGCTTTGCCTATCCCAAGGTCATGAAGATTTTTTCCTACATTTTCTTCTAAGAAAAACTCTTACAGTTTTAGCTGTTATTTTTAGGTTTGCAATCCATTTTGTTAATTTATGTGTATAGTGTGAGGAACAGATTCATTCTTAAGTCTGCTCATTTCTCTCCCACATTGCACCCTCATTCTGTTCACGCATTTTCTTCGCTTAATGCAGACCCAGAACCTCCTTTACCTGCCATTTTCTCTTGCCCTGCTTCTTTAAAAATCTTTAGTAAGTATTTCTGCTCTAGTGAGGCCTTTGGATGAATCTGTCTATTAGCAGGCCTCCCCCCTTCATAGAGAACAGTGTATTGAACAAGAGGAGAAGAAAAACCAAGGCATAAAAAAGGGTGGATTTGTTGGCCCTTGTGGCTCTCTCGTGCTTGCCTTTCCCTCTCTGGAGTTTCAGGTCTTGCTGAGGCTCCTTGGTCCTGAGAGTGCGGTTCCCAATACATCATTTTTTCTGATGGTGGCAGGTAACATAGGATTGGCAGTGGTGGCCAGCCCATTGCTGAGTCACCCCTGGAACCCTGGGACATGTGAGGAAGCCTGTATGTTCAGCTCATGCCTCCTGGGTAAGAGTTCCAGTGAAGGTCACACAGGGAAGTGGGAGCCTTGGAACTCAGAAATTCACCAGACTGGAACCGGTGACTGAATTTTTATCTCCAGCAGGATCAGCATAGAGTGAGCCCTCTGCTTTTAAGTTGTTCCTCATTCAGCTTGGGTGACCTCATTGTTTATGCTCATGGCCCGTGTAGCTGGTTGTGTGGATAACCCAGGAACCATTTCTGTGATGCAAGATGAACTCACCATCCTGATCCGTTGTATCCGTTGTGACATTCGAGTGGACTTGCATTTCACAAGGGCACTGCTGCTGAAGGTGAGAGGGTGGCCCAGAGACGTGACGGATGGTAAAGGAACGGCGCATCTTTCTGATGCATTGCTTTTTAGGCATGACCTTTCTTGCTTCAGAACTCATAGTCACTCACTCCCCTCCATCTGTCGAATAAAGTTCACTCCTCTCTGCCTGGCACTTACGAGTCTTTGCAGTCTGGTCGTAGCCTCAGTAGCTAACGTTAGCCGTATTTCCCATCCTCCGGGCCGTGACCCTTAGGCACGGTCACACCAGCTTTGCTGTGTCTTTTTGTCTTCACCCTGATGTTGGCCCTCCTGCAGCCCCCTTTTTGTAGTCATCCACCTCTCCGTGCATCATCTGTTGTGCACCTACTGTGTGCCAGCCACGCCAGGGACAAAACAGTGGGCAAGAGCCTCTTCCTCTGTAGGGGTTCACAGCCTCGTGGAGAAATTGAACGTGCAGAGGAATAGTTATTATCCCAGTGGACGCGGCATTTAGAATACGAAGATGCACAGAGGGGTAAGGAGTGAACTCAGCCTGGGGAGGACAAGGCAGCTCCTGCAGAGGAGGTGTCATTTAGCCAGATCTTGGACGATTCTCTGAGCTTGATTCCTTTATTTATTCTTGCTGTCCCCTGAACTATTGTGATGTCCCATCAGTGGTCTCACTGCTTATTGTCTCTGCCCTTTTTAATCCTTTACTTGATTTTGATTTCAGAACTACCTTATTGTATCACCCGTCTGGTTATGTGAATTCCCAGACTTGAACCTGGGAGGATTTCCCATTGCCTGCATACTTGAGTCCAAATTTATCATATAGTGGACAAACCTATGTTCAAATCCAGGCTCTGCCCCTTATTATTAACATAGCGTTTGAGTAGTAATTTTTCTTCCTGAATTCCATTTTCCTTTTCTATAAAATGAGCACAACACTGCCCCTGAACTTTATGAGGCATGGGAAGGAGACCACACCGCCTTAGTCAAGGTGGCTATCCATGGGAAGGGTTACTCAACCCTGGATAAAGAGCCCAAGTTTCAGCACCAGACAGACCTGGGCGCAAATCCCGGCTCTGCACATGTCATCTCTGTGACCTTGAGCAAGGTGCCCTGAACCTCTTTTGCAAAATCAAATTAATAATACCTTATGTGAGTCTTTTAAAAATATTTTATTGATTGATGTTTAGAGAAAGAGAAACATAAATTTTTTGTTCTACTCATTTATGCATGCACTGGTTGATTCTTGCAACATGTGCCCTGACCGGGAATCAAACCTGCAACCTTGGTGTGTCGGAAGAATGCTCTGACCAGCCGCGCTACCTGGCCAGGGCCCTTATGTGACTTTCAAGTAGAGAAATAATAGCAGAGAACAGAATATGTTTGATACTGTGATATATAATGTATAATAGTGTAAAGCAGTGGCCACTCACAGGCATTCGGTAAATAGAAGCAGCTGGTATTTATTAATTGATAACACGCTAGACCCTTCACCTGTCTTTCCCGTATTAATTCTCTCCACTTCTTTCGTTTGTTTGTTTTAGTTTTCAGGTGCACTTCACATTCACTACGGTTCTGTACTAGTGTCAGGTGGACAGCATAGCGGTTAGGCAATCACACACTTTACAAAGTGGTTCCCCCAGTATCTCAAGGACCCACCCGGCACCACACAGGGTCACTATGATGTTATTGACCATATTCCCTGTGCTGTACTTTTCACCCCGGTGAATATTTTGTGACTGCCAATTTGTAGTCCCTCCGCTTAGTTCTTCTGCCCTATCCTGCCACCCTGTAAGACTCCTCTCCCTCACCACCTCGAATGGGAATATACTTTCACAACTCCGAGTCTTGATTCTGATGGCTCTCACGGTCTGGGATTCCCTTCCCCGCGTTGTTTGAGAACTAGGCCTTTCTCTGTGACTCCCTCTTGCCACCAGCTGTCACTCCTGCCCCCAGTCAGAGTCCATCATTTCTTCATCTGGTTTTCCATCTCCCTTCATTCAAACTCTGTAGCACTCGGGACATTCAGTTATTAGTTGTCTGTCTTCCCAGCTAAACAGAGACATGTCTTTTCATCTTCTGTAGCCGCAGCTCTGGCACAGTCTTGGCATGTAGTAAGGCACTCAATACAGTGACTATAAATAAACTGAAGAGAAGTTTGGCAGAGCCTGAGTCCGATCAGGAAAAACCTCAAATGTGAGGGTGAGGAGCTAAAACTTGACCCTGAGGTTGATGAGGAGCCGTGGAAGACTTTTACCCAGGGATGTAATGTGATATCATAGATTCCTCCAGAGTCAAGCGCTCTTGGCACTGGCCGGAGGGGCATGAGGCACTCTGTTTCTAGACTGATGAGTGAGGCTGGGAGTCTGACTCTCTGACCACACCAGCCTCACCCTCCTCTGAACATCACCTGTTCTCGACGTCTGTCCCTCTGTTCTCTCCGACTTGTGTTGCTACGTGACTCCAGTTTCACTGCATCATGGGTTTGTCTCGGCTCCCTGATAAGAGGCCGAGCCTCCGGCTTCCCTGTGCACCGTGTCGCAGCATTCCCCCACTGCCCGCCCCCTCTTCCCTGTCATGAAGTGAAGCATGTAATAGGTATTTCGGTAAGTGCTTGTTCGGTTGGAATTGAATAGCATTCTCTGGGGATATGAAATTTAGCACAACTGAAAAAGGGCACAGCTAAACCTAGAGTGAATCATCTGCGTACGGTCCGGTGGCAATGAGGAATGAGTCTGCCTAGTTCAGATGTATGGATCGGTCGCCTGTACGCTACCTCGGGTAGGAAGTTCTTGCTCTTAGGTCGTATAGTCAAGAATAGAGATGAAATGAGAGCTAAAACCCAAGCAACTTAATAGCCATTCAAACTGCGCTAAGAGTTACCGAGGATTAATGAGTAGAGCGCTCCTGAATAGCCCCGGTTAGACTGTTTCATCCTGGCTGAGGGGCAGTTGAACCCTCTCAAGCAAATGTTGCAATTTGTTCTCGTTCTCCAGTGTCAAGTCCTGGCCCTTGGCAGTGAGCTGGGGTATTAGACTACCCCAGAATCCATTAGGAGCACATACTGGAATGTTTTGGTGTAAAACCACACTCTCTGAGCCAATGGTACATTCTTTCTAGCATGGTGTGAGCTAGAAAAGGCAGGATTGCATAAGAGCCATGAACTTCTTTAACTCTCAGGGCCAAGCTTCATATGCCAGGAAAAAGGAAGTGGAACAGCTACTACGAATTGTTTCTGTTGGCAGAAAAGCAGGAAGTGGAATGGCTTTCTCCATGGGCACACGCTTAACGAGCAGGTTCCCTTGTGAGCAGCCCCTTGGAGTGGGAACTGGCGTGGCTTGTGTGTGTGGGGGGGAGGTGAGGGGTGAGGGGGGTCCTTTAGCCAGGGGCGAGCATCACAGACCTGGATGCTGAAAATTTTCAGTAGACAGTTTGCTGAGTTTCCACAAATGTGTATCTACCTATGTAATTAGCGCATCACTCCAAACAACAAAGAGAACATTTCTATTCCCCTGGAATTGCACCTCAGGTTCCTTTACAGTTAGCTCTCCCCCAGCCCAACCCAGGCAACCTCTCATTGGGTTTCTCTCACTCTAGATTCTGGCTCTAGAATTTCACATAGATGGACTCATGGCAGACACCCTTGTGTCTGTGCCCGTTCACTGTCCCCAGCAGCTTCACACTGAGTCTCTTCCCCACTGCCACTGTACAGCCCTGCCCTGCTGTCCCTCCTCCCCACACACCGCTGTGCTTGCCTTCATTTCCCATGTGCCAGTGGGCTTTTTCACCAACTCCAGGAAGGTATCGTTCCTCAGCCCAGTTACTGCATAAACTTGAACTTCCTCCACCTTCTGATATTTCTAAGTAAAAAAGGTTTGGAACATAAAAGAGGCAGCAAATTAAGTGCTATTTCCCCTCATTTGTGCTTCTGGAGGAGTCCTAATGACTCTAGGTTACTCCCTCACTGCCACATGGGGCCTCGTTGAGATAATAGGATTTTCAGGGAAAGTATCTGGGAGACCCAGGGCTGTGCTCTCCCTCCTCCCTATCCATTAAGTCAGAACTAAGGTTTCCTCTGTAAACCCTGAATGCATTAGTGGCTACTGCCTTGAGGGTCAAACTTCAAATGCTCCGCTGTGATGGGAGAGGACATCTGTGGCTAATTAGCCCACTAATTGGCAAGCTGGGAGTGGGGACACGCTGGATTTGCCCTCTCAGTTCTGCACCAGTGGGAAGCCAGCTCCCTGTCCCGTCTTCGGCTCCCTGAAGAGGGATGAAAGACGAGGTTGGTTTGCACTGGGGGCAGAGCACCCTGCTCCATCTCCCCCCTCCCGCCCCGGTCAGCATAAGGCAGGACACAGCTTTAGGAACTGGCCCTGCTTTAATCAGGAGACTAAGCATGAGCTAGTGGTCAGATGCCTACCTCTTCTGCTCACTTTAAATTTAATCCTTTCCTTTGCAGATAAGAGTTAAACACCCAGCCCTTTTCCTGCCCTAAGCTGATTTCCTGAATGACCCACAGTTTGTATAAATGTGTTCAAAGGCCTCGGGACCCACGTAGGTTGGGTGACATTTATTCATCCATCCAGTTATCATTGCATTTGACAGATGTTTATCTACTACCTGCCATGAGCACACATCATGGAGCCAAGCACCGTGCAGCCCCCAGAGATCGCTGATACGGCCTTGTCTGGGTTATAGCCTGGTGGGCTTATGCGGTTTATAAGCATTAGCAACAGTGAGGGAGGCTGTCAGGTGGCCAAGAGATGGGCATACCAGGCATTCTGAGATGGGAAGGAACATTTATGGTCTAGAGTCATGGAAAGCTTCATGGAGGAGGTGCCTTTTGAGCTGGACCATATGAGGTGGGGAGAATTTTAGTAGGTAGAAATGAGGTTGGGAACTTATCTGAAGAGAAGAGCAGAAATAAGACAAGGAGGGGATCCGTGGACACGTGTTCTGGTGAGATGGTGGCATCCACGTTGTAGCATGTTGTCTCTCTGAGGCAGGTGGCTTCCTTGCTGAGAATTTCACTTTCCCCTTGCTTTGCAGATCAATGAGTTGAGTAATGTCCCTGTCCCTGTTATGCTAATGCCAGATGACTTCAAAGCATACAGCAAGATCAAGGTGGACAATCATCTCTTCAATAAGTAAGTTGCCTGTTGAGTGGGATTTGTGGGCAGTCCCTTCCCTTAGGGCAGAGAGCTTCTGAAACCTTGTGAAAGGCCCGGCCAAGCCAGCACCTGGCAGGGTGTGACAGTGACACCTGGATCACAGAGCTGAAAACTGGCTGGAAAAATGCGTTCATTATGTGCCTCTCTCCCCGGTTGTCTGGTCATCTCACTCTGGTATCAGCCTGTCTCCATTGTCCTCGGGGCACGTGGCTCAGCCCTGGCCGATTCATCTAGGGCCAGTGTAGGGAGAAGTGAGCTGCTCAGGAGCTGAGGTGTCCAGTATGAGGCTGACAGCAGTGGCACTATTGTGATCTTAGTCTGAGGCAAGAAGCTGCCAGGCATGATCCTGGCCTGGGATACAGCCAAGCTCTTTCCTCTTCAACTGGTGTGTGAACCACAGGCTGAGCATGGTGGCCGGGGGTGCTGTCCAAAGTCACTCTTCCCACTTTTGTTCACTGTGGCTCCTTGGATTTACGCTAGGGTCTGAAGGCCGTCGCAGGCTTCGGTGAAGCAACCGTCTCCCCTGGCACAGTTTGGGGCCTGCTCTAAGCCACGTGGAGGCCTTGATTTTCATCCCCCTGGGGATCACCCCACGAACTGTTTGCTGCCCACACTCTTCCTTTCTGCATTTGAATCCTGGTTCCGCTCTCCATTGTTCCACAGTCCCCACCACCTCCCCGGCTGGGCTCTGTCACCCCACTCACCTCAGACTGTTAGCTGGGCGGCGAAGCTTATTTGAAAATGTCCCTTAGTGACCTCTCTCTGCCATAGTAATGACATTTTATTCCAGAAGCTGTCCTCCTAGCTGCTGCTGGCTAAGCAGCCACCTGCACAGAAGAAAAGGCCTCCAGCGTTTCTCCGCTTGTCTCACATTGCTGACATTCCGCAGGGTACCAGCTGGCTGTCCTGCTGTTCAAGTTAGGTCCCAGGAATTTAGGGGTCAGTCCCACAAGACTGCTGCCTCCTGACTTCAGATGCCAGTCACAAGTCTACGTTGTCACCTGTACAGATGGGAGGTTCCCCCTGGGATGCAATTAATTTGTCCCACTGGCTCACAGCACGCAGGAGAACCGTTTACTTACTGGGTTACCGTTTTGTAGTAAAGATCATAACTCGAGAACGCCAGGCGGAGGAGATAACATCGGGCAAGGTGTGGCGAAAGGGTGCGGAGTTTCCACGTCTTCTCTGTGTGCCCCCCTCTCCCCACACCTCCACGTGCTCACCACCCTGGAAGCTCCCGAACCCAGCCCTTTTGGGTTTTTATGGAGGCTTCATTCTGAAGGCATGATTAATTAAATAATTGGCCTTTGATGAAGGATTCAACCTCCAGCCACTCTCCCCTCCCAGAAAATTCCAACCCTGTAATCCTGGTTGGTTCCCCTGGCAACCAGCACTCATCCTTAGAGGCTTTCCAAAAGTCACCTCACTAAAACAAACTCAGGTGTGGTCCAGAGGGGCTTGTTCTGAGTAACAGCAGATAACCTGTTTTGCTCTTATCACTTAAAACATTCAAAGGTTTGAGGAGCTTTGTGTCAGAGACAGGAATGAAAACCAAAAGCCATATTTCGCCACGTGTAATGTGCACTGTTTTGCCCAAATTTGTGAGGGAAAAATAAGGGTGTGATTGTACGTGGGTGGTACTGACTCTATATCTTTAGAAATGTTTTTAATTCTTTTATTGATGCTTATGCATTAAAAGTGTAACTCTAGAAAGCAATAACGATATCTGTATGCAAAATAATACTCTGGAATACGATCATTGGTTTTGTTTCTAAATATAAATAAGTAAATAATTGCTGGGAGTGGGCGTTGTGCCACTGCCCATTTTAGGGTCCATGATCTCTGGTGAAGTTCCGTCAGCTTGACATCGTGGTCTGAGACAGAGCGTCCACTCCCTCACTTTGTTTTATCTTTCTTTACTCCTTTTGTCCTTCCAGTGACTGTTTACCTGCCGGTTATCCAACTGCAGCTCTAGACGCGAGGAGACAGGGCCACAATAAGGCAGACTAGTCTGCCTTCTCGAGAACCTACTGCTATTTATTTATTTAAAGTTCTCCAGTAAGACTTTATTTACAGAAACGGTGATTGGCCAGTTTGACCCATGAAAGCCACTGCTTTTGATTTCCTTGAAGTCTGTCATCCTGGAGGAGTCAGAGGGACCTATTTCTGAAAGAGCTCCCAAGCAGGGTGACTGTTGCCAGCAGGGAAGTCTGGGAGGAGGCACCACTTTGGGGATGCTCTCCTGTCCTGGGAGCCCGTGGGGCAACCGCAGAGTGGGCGGGATGGGGATCGGTGCCCGCAAACAAGGCTCCGTGAGAAGATGGGATCCCGGGCAACTGACTGAGGATCCCGACTTAGAGTGCACCCCTTCTCCATCCCAGTGGAAGCCAAGGGTGCCACTTCCTGGATTAACCAGGGTGTTTTGATAAGAATGTCCCCAGAGGAGAGGGGCTCTTGAAGGAAAAAGGCCTTTCCCTCCAGCAGCCAGACTGACGGTCACTTCACAGCAGCTGATCCAGCCGTAGCAAGTGCAGCGCTGGTGGGGTGGGGTCTGCGCTCGGCCTCACACCCTGGCAGGTCAGGTTTTTTCCTTTAAAGGAAACTTTATTGAAAGGTAACATGCGCTCCAAACAATGTACACAAATTGTAAGTGTACAACTAGAGTAATTTTTACAAAGTGAACACAAGGTATGTAAAGTTTTTAGCTTTTACAGGCTCAGAATCCCCCTTGTGTTTAGAAATGAGCCTTTCTGGACTCAGGTCCAGAGTTTCTGGGGCCTAGAAACTTTCACGTTGAGCACTGCAGATTGTTCGGGTCCCCACGATCTCTGGACCACTCTTGCTTGGAGAGTTCTGCTGGGAGAATTAAGATGAGCAAGAGGGCGTTCACCAAGACATGCCTCTGCTTTTCCCTAGGGAGAACCTCCCCAGCCGCTTTAAGTTTAAGGAGTACTGCCCCATGGTGTTCCGAAATCTTCGGGAAAGGTTTGGGATTGACGATCAGGATTACCAGGTACTGGCATCCTTGCGAAATCGGAGGGATCAGCAAGTCAGTGGGGCCAGGAAGCCACAGGACAAGTGGAGGAAAAAACGTCTACTCTTCTTGTGCTGTGTCTTCCTGTCACGCTTCTGTCCAGCCCAGGCAGCCTTTTCTTCTATGTTGGTGGGCCTGTGGAGGGGCGAGGGCCTCAGCACCCCTTACGATGCCTCACAGGCTCAGGCTGCCACCCCGGGGTGGGGAGGGCCGTGGGCGGGAGAGGGGGTGTGGAAGCTGTTTCACTTCGGTCTGACGTTCCCAGTCTAGGCTGAAGAACCCTCCTCCTTCGTAGTTTGACTTAAAAGAGAGAATTTTTGCCAGCGAGAGATGAGGCCTCTTAAAGCAGATAAGACAGATTAGAAAAGCAAGACTTCAAGGGTAGTGTAATCCCTTGCCAGGTATGAGTACCACCTCCTAAACTTGTCCCCTGTCCTGATGTGGGAGGGGGCTAGGTATGGCAGGGAAGTGGCCCCCTTCAGGGGGTGAAAATATCATAGAGGACTTTGTCCTGTTGGGCGGAATCGATCCCAGTATCGGGGACATCATAGTCTGATTTATAGTCTGTTACTTCCCCACCTCCCACCTCCCCCTGGACCTTCTTCCCTTGGCAGACAGCCTAGCGGTGAAGCTGGGAGAGTCTCCCACTTGACTTCTGTAGCAGTAAGAGAGAGAGCTGGCTTTCCGTTGTCTGTGGGGGGAGGTGCAGCGTGCAGCCCCGTGAAGTCTACAGCGGGTGCCCCAGGCTTTTAAAGCGCTGTGATTCCTCCATCCCGCTCCCAGGAAGCCTTTCCTGGAGTAGTTCGTGACGAGCAGGTGGGGTGAGCCTCCCCCCAGCCCCTCTCCTCCACTCTGGAAGGCTTCCTGCTAAGATGTGTATCCTGAAGAGGAGGGTGAGGGGATGTGAGAGGGGCCTCAGGCAGTCTGGAATGTCTCAGAGGTACTGGGAGGTCCCGGCAGCCCCCTCCATCAGGACTAAATCCTAAATGGAGTTGCGACCTGCTTGGGGCCTGGGACTTCCTGAAAACTTCCTGCCATCCCGGCAACCCTGGTAACCTGCTCAGACCTCCTCCTTCCCCTGCTACACCTTCCCCGCCCTGTGGCCGCCTCACCGCCTCCTGCCGTGTCTGGTTTCTCTAATAGCCTTGTGGGCACATGGCCGTGCTCAAGACCGAAATCAGGGCAGGGAGGACAGTGTTCAGGGAGGGCCTCCGTGCTCTCGGACTACCCGTGGTGGAGGGAATCAGAAAGGACTGACCGAAGATGAGGCAGGGGGAGGACTCTACTTCCCGCCGGGCTGGAGGCCTCTAAGTCTTCCTGGCAGAAGGGCAAGGCTGGGAGAGAGGGGCCCTCCATCGTGCAGTCTACTCAGCGTCTCCGGACTGGGGACACTGTCTGGGGGCTGCTCCTGTAGTTTGGAGAGCCCCTCACTACTCCAGACTTTAGTTTCCCCCGTGTAGGTGGTGCTCCTTCCCAGGAGGAGGCGTTAGGTGAAGGTTAAGAGTCAGGTCCTTGGTAAGAGCCTAGGAGAAAGCTTGGAGAGGAGACGTTTCTGTGAGCAGATTGCCATGTGTTTTCCTGGCAGTGGGGACAGTTGGGATGTCCCTCCCTGCCTTGCCTCCCAAAGGGCTTCTCCTGGCGTCTGCTTGACGAACACATCCCTCTGGTTGGCTCGCACCTTCCTTTCCCCTCCGGAGGCTTCTGCTGCTCCCTGATCCCAATGGGAATAGGACCTCGAGGAGGAGCAGGGACAGAGTCAGAGAAGCCCCTCGGAACTGCCTCCTAGCCCTGCACAGATAAGCAGGGAGGGGAGAGGTGCTGGGCAGAGGTGAGGACCAACTTCCTGCTTTGGGAAGGGTTTTCTGGCCTCAGGGGTATGTCCAGGGAAAGGGGGTGACTGTTCGGCGCCTCTTCATGCTGGACTTCTTGACTATTTCTGGAGCTTTGTCCTTGTCACCCCAGGAGACTGGGAAATCATCTCAGTCTGCCTCCTCGTGTTCCAGGTGAGGAGACTCAGGAGTAGAGAAGCTAGGTAGCTCACCCGAGGGTCCTGTCCCATGTGAATGGCAGGCTCAGGAGCCAGTTCCCTGACATCGAGGTGGCTGTCTGGGATTGGGAAGAGAGGGGCTGTTTCACAGGAACCCTCTTCCCAGCCCAGTTGGGGATTAGGAACAACTGTTGTCACTCTGAAGGAAGACTTCTGGGAGAAATAGGAACTTTCTGTGAGAAGAGGGGTGGGTAAGGTCCCATCTGTCTCAGTGTTGCCAGCTTCAGAGCAGTCTGGCCCATAATAGAAGACTCAGCCTGAAAGTTGGAGCCCTGTCCCCCTCCCGAGACCAGCCCGCTTTTGTCTCCGTCCATCAGAATTCAGTGACGCGCAGCGCCCCCATCAACAGTGACAGCCAGGGCCGATGTGGCACACGTTTCCTCACCACCTACGACCGGCGCTTTGTCATCAAGACCGTGTCAAGTGAGGATGTGGCTGAGATGCACAACATCCTAAAGAAGTACCACCAGGTATGGTGAGTCCCGAGCCTGGACAGTAGGGGCGGGCAGGACAGGGGAGAAGGGGGCCCCTGGGGGAGCGTCTTGGAGAGGCTGGTCCTCTGGTAATGGCAGGTGCCTGCTGAGAGCCAGGCACTTGGCCGTCCCTGGTTCTGTGTTTCTGGGAGGAGAAACGCCTGTTTGAGGCAATTTAAAAGGAGAAACAAAGGCATGTTACTGACTCAGTCACAGTGGAACAGCTGTTTCTTGCCAGACTTGGGAAGTTTTCACACTCTGGCACCTGCCTCGTTTCTTCTAAAGGAGGTCTCGCCAGCTCGGCAGGGCTGCTTTCCCTCCCATTCCGACTCCCCACTCATCTGGAGCCTGTCCATGAGAAAAGCAGGGAGTGCAGTGGCGTTATCTCAGTGCCTGTCCCCAGCCTGCGTGGGTCTTCAGGGAAAACTGGCTTCTCTCTGGGGCACCTGAGAAGCGATGAAAGGGACTTCCAGCCTTCTGGGCGTGACAGCAGAAAACGCTGGGGCATGGCACCGTTCTGTTTTCCCAGACAGCCAGGTCACACTCCAGCCCCTGCAGCCCTTCTCTGCCCTGTGGCTTTCCCATGTCAGGCCACAGGCGCTGCAAGGCCTAGATCAGTGATTTTCCTAAAGTGGGAATCCCACAAAGATGAAACCGCAGGGCCTCTGCGGTGCCTGCCGAGCCTCTCACTCTGTTATGCCAGTTGGGAGTGGGGGCGGGGGGGGGGG